>CM067306.1:7276235-7483135 GCA_034231615.1 Meghimatium bilineatum
TGGTGATCTCACGGAGAAACATCGCGCTGAAACAAGAACGTTACAACGTGTTACTTTATTGGTAAGCTATTACAGTGTAACATTTACTTTAGTTTACTTTGAGCACGTGTCATTAGTTCAGTTTACTTTCTCATCACGAAAGAGTCTTTTGGACGAGAGCACCGTGCTGTGCGAGACTTTTATTAACAGAGGGAAAGAGTTTGTAATTAACTCGAGAACATAGTAGATGATGATGATTAAGAGGTGATAATGATGCTAAAGTAATCTCTTTAGTTCTGAGTAGACAACGATTGATACATGATGGTGATGTTGAAGTAATTCATTTAGCTGTGAGAAGGTGGCTCTTGACATTTGATGATTGTGCTGAAGCAAGTCCTTCATATGTGAATAGATGGCTCTTGACATTTGATGATTGTGCTGAAGCAAGTCCTTCATATGCGAATAGATGGCTCTTGACATTTGATGATTGTGCTGAAGCAAGTCCTTCATATGTGAATAGATGGCTCTTGACATTTGATGATTGTGCTGAAGCAAGTCCTTCATATGTGAATAGATGGCTCTTGACATTTGATGATTGTGCTGAAGCAAGTCCTTCATATGTGAATAGATGGCTCTTGACATTTGATGATTGTGCTGAAGCAAGTCCTTCATATGTGAATAGATGGCTCTTGACACCTAATAATGAAGCAGAAGTAATCCATGTAGATCTGAGCAGTTACCTCTTGACATCCCACAACCTTTATGACAAAATTACCAATCTTTCGCAAATGAGTAACAAAAGTGGTACCCAAACATGGTTTGCTGCAAGCGCGTAGATAAGTTGAGGAGGGGTTCAATCACCTCCTCCTCATTTGCGAACCAGAACATGACTTTTAGATACTAGGGACGTAACCAAAGGGTGGGTACAACAACTTCCCCCTTAACGATTTGTCACAAATATAGCATCACACCTTTCATCACATATAAGTTACTATAGAAAGATAGGTAATATCCCATCCTTATTGAACACGTATCTACGGCCCTGGGGTGTTGTCTGAAATGAAATACATTCTAGGTTTAAGTTGGGGGGGGGGCGGGTTGAAAGCATGTGTAGCTCCCGCAGAGATACATGGGAGTGATATAATATCCCAGAATCATAACCGTACTGTCAGGATCATAACATATACTTCTGGATCAACTGATCATTATTCTTTTGTCGGGTCTGCAAACCCAACTCTAGTGATGGTACATTATTCTTCTGTCAGGTCTGCTAACTCAACTCTAGTGATGGTACATTATTCTTCTGTTAGGTCTGCTAACCCAACTTTAGTGATGGTACATTATTCTTCTGTCAGGTCTGCTAACCCAACTCTAGTGATGGTACATTATTCTTCTGTCAGGTCTGCTAACCCAACTCTAGTGATGGTACATTATTCTTCTGTCGGTTCTGCTAAGCCAACTCTAGTGATGGTACATTATTCTTCTGTCAGCTCTGCTAACCCAACTCTTGTGATGGTACATTATTCTTCTGTCAGCTCTGCTAACTCAACTCTAGTGATGGTACATTATTCTTCTGTCAGGTCTGCTAACCCAACTCTTGTGATGGTACATTATTCTTCTGTCAGGTCTGCTAACCCAACTCTAGTGATGGTACATTATTCTTCTGTCGGTTCTGCTAAGCCAACTCTAGTGATGGTACATTATTCTTCTGTCAGCTCTGCTAACCCAACTCTTGTGATGGTACATTATTCTTCTGTCAGGTCTGCTAACTCAACTCTAGTGATGGTACATTATTCTTCTGTCAGGTCTGCTAACCCAACTCTAGTGATGGTACATTATTCTTCTGTCAGGTCTGCTAACCCAACTCTTGTGATGGTACATTATTCTTATGTCAGGTCTGCTAACCCAACTCTAGTGATGGTACATTATTCTTCTGTCAGATCTGCTAACCCAACTCTAGTGATGATACATTATTCTTCTGTCAGGTCTGCTAACCCAACTTTAGTGATGGCACAGCTAGCATTCCCCATCACCTATAAGACTGTCACAAAGAGACCCTGTGACAGAAAACATATTTAAGAACTCGAGACACGACATACGGTGACACTGATTATTTCTGTTTTCACATTTAACACAACGTTAGCCTGTCTACTAACTTGTCTTAATCGCCTACTACGACATATCTGCAAAAAAAGACAACATCCATATTATGTGCACCCTGTAATGAACGTCAAGGCATGGTTGCTTTCTACATGTCTAGAGAGACGGCAGTGGTCCTATTTTGTGCATCATATTTGATCAAAGTAGCATTATGCAGAGCGATAGATAGTATTTCATAAATCCCTGTTTCTGTGTGGTTACCTTTATTCCTGGAAACCATCTTTACAAGGCCTGCTTCTGGCTTTGTATCCGATGTTGATTGTTGATTAGGAACAAGCGTCACGGTACTGGGGGCATTCCCAAACATGCTCTGCTTGTCGTTCCGTCAACAACCTAAAAGTGTACAAGCTCAATGTCCCAGTCAGTTACTGATTACGCGTTCTTCTGATCTTTCCGGATGGGGAGCACTTTCTCCCATCTCCTCTAGTCACTCCCATTTCTACCATTCTCTGAATATGTACATTTTCACGTTCGCCTTTCTCCAAGTTTTCTCGTAGGGTATCCATGACTGCACTATTCAATTCAATCCTGTCTCTTCTTATCTCGGTGCCGTTCACCACAGCTTTACCAGCCAAAACATCGACTCTTTCGTTTCCCCTGACCCCAACATGACTAGGACAGAAAATGCATGTAATGCTCTGCGTATTGTCGAGAAGAGTAACCTATTCAGTTCTGATCATACAATTTTTTTTTACTTTGTTAGTCCGATAGAACTTATATCATATGTATTGATTATCAATATAGTTTTAATAAACGTTGTCTGGAGGTAGTCTGGGAAGTGTACGCAGACTAATTAATCTATTATCTTCTGATATAATATTAAACTGTGAATGGGTTAATCTTCTAACGTTTTCGTTTCTGACACAGTGTCTAATTGTTAAGTCGAGATATCTGCGTAAGCATGTCATTTCTGTCGTGACACATCCTCTTTCATCTTTTCCTGTTAGTGTCCATGTATGTCATTGGTAGCATAGTGCTGGTATGATAATCGTTCTGTATAATACAACATTTATTTTCAGGTTTACATTATTTTATGTTTTGTAGCATGTGCTATAGGTTCTGCTGGTACAACATGTTGGAGTATATGGGACATCTGTCATATGACCTGGTACACTGTGTGTGTGTATATGGGACATCTGTCATAGGACCTGGTACACTATGTGTGTGTATATGGGACATCTGTCATAGGACCTGGTACACTATGTGTGTGTATATGGGACATCTGTCATAGGACCTGGTACACTATGTGTGTGTATATGGGACATCTGTCATAGGACCTGGTACACTATGTGTGTGTATATGGGACATCTGTCATAGGACCTGGTACACTGTGTGTGTGTATATGGGACATCTGTCATAGGACCTGGTACACTATGTGTGTGTATATGGGACATCTGTTCGAAGACCTGGTACGTTACATCTATATTGTATTTCTGTCGTGCTGTTTCATTTCTAAAAGAAAGTATGTACTTCATGATGACAAAACATGAGGGGGGGGGGTACTATTGTTTCACTTATTTCCTGTACTAGTTGGTGAATTTATACTTTTCTGTGGTGGTGGGGAACGAGTGTGTCACTTATTCCCTGTACCAGTTACTGAAGTTATGGATTTCTGTGACTAAGGGTTACAGTATTTCCTGTACCAATTGGTGAAGTTATATATTTATGTGGTGGAGGGCTAGAGGGAGCATCTTGGAAGTACAATGTATCAGGCTTAAATCATGCAGCAGGCAATTGTTCATATGGGCAGGCTGTGGGGGGTTCAAATTCATCTCCGGAATATGATTTCAGAGCGTAACATTTAGTACAAGGAAGCTTGTGGATAAAGGGCCCAATTCCCTAATGGTCCTTCTCCCCATCTAACCCTCACAGATGCATTTAAAGTGACCTCCCCTCGTCCATTCTATAAATGAATACGTATCTAGGACCATAACTATCATAATTGTATAAACGACCATAGCTATCATAATTGTATAAACGACCATAGCTATCATAATTGTATATACGACCTAGCTATCATAATTGTATATGTGACAATAACTATCTTACTTGTATATACGACAATAGCTATCATAATTGTATATACGACAATATATATCATAATTGTATATACGACAATAGCTATCATAATTGTATATACGACAATATATATCATAATTGTATATACGACAATATATATCATAATTGTATATACGACAATATATATCATAATTGTATATACGACAATATATATCATAATTCTATATACGAAAATAGCTATCATAATTGTATTGATATTTTTTTCATTTGGAGAGAGACATAAATAAAGAATTGTTCCAGAATTATAAATTCCGTAAGTGTGTATTGTTCAGTATCATCGTAGGATACCTCACAATGAGCTTGGCAGACCTCACATATAAAGGGAACGTTGTCGTAAAGGTTCGATCAAAACTTACAGCATGCTGCAGACATAAGGGTTTAGCCAATCACACCATGTCCGTTAGGACATGGGTTGTCAGCATATTTCATCCCATCAGACTCCATCGGGTGTATATTCAGTGTCCGGTGAAGTTTTAACTGACTTAGTTCCAACTCTTCCGTTCAATCTAAAGCACACATGACCATGTGAATGTCTATAATTCTTACTATCTGTTTTCTGTTGTATGTTTAAATTGTGTTTTAATTTTTAGCTTGATAGAGGCCTTTTGGTCTAAACGTCGATTTGTGTGTGGTATTATGTGTGACCCGAGTGATGTAGCAAAACTCCATTACCCTGTTCCTGGATTTCCTGTTGGATTTCATTTTTCCGCAGCGAGTATATATTATCGATCGCATGGTGTGGTAGCCAACCCACGGCTATCCCATCTTTCATCATATGAATAGCAAGAGACAATGTCTTTACTCGTATTTGTTTCACTTTCCATATAGCGGAATCTGCATATAATAGTTATTAATGTTATCTTACGATCGGTTTATCAGACAGTTCTCATAATTGTAGACTGGCATATGTTTTCCCGAAAATGTGTAGTGACGGATTATATGAAAGGCAACCTCTATTATTGCTTACATTACGCTTTATAATATAAAAGAAAAATGGGCTCAAGACCAAGCTTAAAAAAGGGCGTCATTTACCATAAGGGGATAAGTTTTAAATTTAGAAATAAATACATTTGATAAGTCGATAAAAGCTACATCCTTACAAACATGTCAGTAAATTCATCTTTACATCTACATTTCTAAGCATCCTAAAATAAGACATTCTTTTTTAAATATACTCGCTGTTTACGTACATGCATATCTCGACATTTTAAGTCTTGTTTTTGGTATTTTCCCGCTTCTTAAAATTCAAATCTATTATGTCATCATTATCAAGTGCCATCTCCGCAACGAAGGTTGGCTGCAACACATCTCCAACATCCCTTGTCTCTTGTTTTGGTGGAGCACTCTGCTAGACTATAACCTGTCCATCTTGTGATGTTACTCTCCCACTTGTATCTCTATCTCTTGTTCGTTTGCTTTGACTTTACCCTCAAGTAAGGTCTTTAATAACGTCTTTTAATATCCCAAAATATTTTATTTGCCTGATCTTCATTTCTCTTGGTAATTCTTTCTTCATATTTAGTTTTTGTAGCACCTCTTTATTTGTTTTCTTCTCTTTCCATGATGTTCTCCCTATTCTCCTATATACCCACATCTGAAAGGCATCAATTCTATCTTCTAATTGTTTATTTAGTGTCCATGTTTCTGGTCCATACATTAATATAGCATCGATGTAGCATTTTATAATTCTCATTTTTAACTTGTTTGTAATTTGTTTAGATGTTATTGTTGTGTACTAAACGTATATACATCAATCGAAGAACCAATTCCGTTTTATTAATGCAGCAGTTAGGAAACAATACATTTCGATTTATGAAAAAAAGAACGCCCGTGTGATAACCTGTTGCTGGACATCTAGCTCATGATGCATATACTGTTTTCTCTACAGATGTGTCTCCTTAAGAAAGTTGGGGGATAGTCTGACAACATGTTACCTATAACTACGGAAATTCATCATTGTGTTTCTTGTCTCGAATTCCTAATTTTGTCTTCTGTCAAATGTTACCCATAGATGAAGAAAAGATGCAAGAAACACAAATATGTCCGTTTATAGCAGACTCAGACTCAGACTCAGACTCAGACTCATAGGTGACGGTAAATGCTAGGTGCCATCCATCATTACATATGGGTGTAACAGATCTGATACAAGAATGCTGAGCTGTTAGCTCTGAACTATACCCCACACTTCTGTCAGGACGTCGTGATCTTGTGATACTTTTGGACACAAATGTCTCCTTTCGGGGACTACGCATGCATCTATAAACTCCCTTAAGATAACAATGCATTTGAGACACGAAATCGTATCCACGTTTGGCCAGGTGCCACCTTAGTTTCTCAACTGAGGGAAACCTACGTTTTCTCAGAGAGACAATGGCGTCAAAAACTACAATTTTCACGGGTAAAGGGAATACTTCGTCATCATCATCATCATTAGTAAACAAAGGCGTTCAAGCCAATACTTTACCTTAATAGTTAGTTAGCTAGTTCCTTTCGTGCACATAGGGCAGTTGTTTTGATTTTTCATGCGTTGAGGTTCGCTGTCCGTACTTTTAGTTCTTGTATGAACTTGCAACCTACTTTTTCTCCTTCTCTAAGTCTGGTGCTTTTTAGGGTAATTTTATGTCTTCCTCTTTTTCTTTCCCTCAGGTGTTCACTTGATGATTCAGTCTGCTGTTATCTAGTCTAAGAACGGGTCCTAGATATTTTCATCTGCCTTTTCTTATAACATTTGTAATATAAAAACCATCCTCCGAATGTGCATCAAATTATTAAGTTATATTAAAATATATAGTTAAACAATATCATTTCGAAACAAACGTAATATTTCTACAAACGAAAATATAATAAATGGCAAGTACTTGCTTGTAGATTTCTTCAGAGACTATAGATAAACCGGATACCAGGTGAAGATTAATTGAACTAACTTCTTTAACAACATTATGTTGGTAAATAATTTACTTCCTGATTGATAGATAACAGGGTTCTATTGTGTATAACACACAAGTCACGTAGGCCTACATATTGTCGGCTTACCATTAGTTGATAATATTCTTCTGTAAGCATTATGAGACAAGGAGGTCAAGAGAACATAGTTGAAGCGGGAAAAAATAGAAGAAATGAGAGATTGAGAACATGTATTTATGTGACATGTCCTATACAGAACGTTGTACTCACTGCCACTCTGTAAGTCTATCAGTTCGATGCACGCTGTTCATTATCTTCGAGGTTTATACTCAGAAGGTATGAGCCGCGTTAGCGCAGCGGTTAGCGCACTGGCTTCGCATATGAGTGGTCATGGCTTCATTTCCCAGCTGAGGCGGAAATGTTTTCAGATCACAACGGCTCCCAGGTCGACCCAGCCTTAAATGGGTACCGGATTAATCCGGGAAGTAAAGACTGCGAGGGAGAGGAGATGGCTACCGCCCTCATTTGCAGAGCCTGTGAAATGTGAGATCGCTAACATCTCACACCCCTACGGCATTAATAAATGCTATGGGTTACTTTACTTACTTTACTACTCAGAAGGTATTCGATATCCTGTGTCTATCGCAGTCTTTGTCTGCCTTTTGTTCTCTTTCCTGGCACTTTCAGTTAATTGATAATTTGAGGAGCCAGTATTCTTCTATGTCCATGTCTGTGCGGATAATCTGCGTTTGGCTCGTCTTTATTTTCATGATATTCTTAGTATCTGTCTATAACATTTCATTTCGAATGCCGATATTGCACTTTCCATTGTAGAGTCATTGCCAACGTATCACAAACATACGTTGTTCTCTGGAAAAATCAAATTTCTTACTAATTGTAATTGTAATTTCTTAGTTAGCTCCGTGCCATATATTTGTTATCTTTGATGTTTCTTCTAGGGGCCAGTGCTAATCTATTTCTCAACTCTACCGATCTTCATCTTCTCCTTCAGCGTTCATTCTAAAGCTCCCGCTGGATCTCCCTTGTAGCAGGACAATTGTCCTACTAAATTTCCAGCAGGATGTAGTCCAGAGAATGGAAATGCATTGTGTCGCCGTTTTAAAGGCGTCCATGGCCCTACACATCCGTCTTCCGTGGGATCTCTACCAATCAATCTCCCGTGATCGTGTTGGTGGTTCTAGACATTCATAGTTGCCATTTTCTAGTTGATCAAGGGAAATAACTTAGAATAATATTAGATAGTCTGACATCGCGACATGACAAAAGTCAATAACGAGTCTGATAAAATATACTGGAAATACAAAGGTGGAGATCCATGACCATTTACACCAGTCGGCGCTGCTCTTAATGATGATTTTATTTAGTCTCCTGGAATTGTATCTCTTTTAAGTTTCGGTCAAATAATTTTAAAATTCACCGCACAAACAATATAAACAAAAAAAATACGACGTTTCGACTAAGACGTTTTCATCAGGACAATAGCAAACAACACAACATTAATATTACGAAAAGGACCGATAGCCTTCTCAAACTGACAAATTTGACTTTCCCCCAGATTTTCCTGGTTATCAATATAAAGTATACATAACGTTACCATTACAATCACGAGAAAACTGAAATCTCACTTTAGAACAATGTTTTTCAATGAGCCATAAAGTCGTATATTGGTATTGAACACAAATGCTCGAATGACCCATCGAAACAACACTGTAATCAGTGTTATTGAGACCAGGAACGTAGATATGTTTTCTTAAAGAATGGGGCGATGTAGCTATAAATAAAGTAATTTGCATTTTGGCGAGTCGGATCATCTGATGATGTGTAAATATTGATGATCTTGTAAATAATCACTAAGGGTGGGGGTTTTTGGTGCTTTTTACCCGATGTTTGGCCAAGTGTCTAGTGCTTAAAGTAGTGTTCCAAATTGTTAAGGGGGTTGGGAGTTGAATACCTAAATCTACGGTACATAATCTACGGGCCTGATGCAGACCCATGTATGATCTGCAGAAGACGGGATGTTTATTGAAGAGACAAAGTTAGAGATTTAGACATATTGGAAGCGAATGAAAGAAGAACAAGAAAACGTCTACGTCATATGTCTCGTTATCTTTTTTAAGCTCTGGTTATACATGTCAATTGTATCGTGAGGTAACTCGTAAATTGGTGAGGCAAATGGTGGCAATTTGTAAATTGTGAGGTAAATGGTGGTAAATGGTAAATTGTGAAGCAAATGGTGGTAAATGGTAAATTGATGAGGCAAATGGTGGTAAATCGTAAATTGGTGAGGTAAATCGTGATAAATCGTAAATTTATGAGGTAAATTGTATGGGGAGGTAAATAGATCCTCTTTCGAACGCAGGACGAATTTGATTATACCAGAAATTTACAACCATCAAAAATGGTGGATTATAGTAACAAGCCACCACGACCCTCGAGAAAACTTAACAAGCTTTAATCATACCATCAGTCGAGTTTTATATCCCTAGTGAAGATTTCATAGTTAATACTACAACACAATACTTTAACTGAGAACTACAAACAGCCTGGACATTGCAGAATCTCACAGGTCGAAATATGTTCACTAATGATTGTAAATCTAGCTTTTGTATTTTTAGAAATTACATTTGTGGTTTTCCTTATTTGACAAATAACTTCGAAACTAAACGAAGATAGATAAATGTGTAGAATTGAAAAGTGTGCGAAAAGCGGATCTGGATTTCATAACGACACGTTTGTTATCAAGATAACACTGTTTCCTGCTAGATAAGATGAATGCTGTTGGCGAACAAGGCACAATTTAACAAGTTCAACTTGATAAGTGTAATCAATGTTTTTTATGTAATTCTTGGTAGCTACTTTATGATTACTGTAAATAACTAAGTAATGAAAGACAAACTGATGAAGTTTAGTAGGATTTAGTTTAGTAGCTTTTAGTTTTTGCAAAAAATCCCAGTACTTTATCCAGATAAAAAAGAGGAATAATGAAATCAGAAGAAGAATCGGTATGGGACCATGCACAGAATACATCGAGAAACAACAAATGAAATGGTCTGGACACATTTTGAGAATTAACCACAACCAACAATATGATGTGTGTTGTAGGCGATGAGAATACTGTTAAACCGAACATGTTAGACACGGAGTTGCTGTCAAGCGTTGTATATATAACTCAGGTAAGGAGGTGGGGGCGTAGCAACAAAAAAACTCCACTCATTACCACTTCATATTTAGAAAAACCCTACTCATTACCACCTCATATTTATTGGAGAACAACGCTCATTACCATCCCATATTTAGAGAAAAAAACGCTAATTACAATCCCATATTTGTTTTTAAAAAAAAGCATTATCATCCCATATTTAGAAAAAGGACCATTCATTACCATCTCATATTTACAAAGAAAAACACCTCATTATCATCCCATATTTAGAGATTTTTGATGATCTGAAAAGGTGTAGAGCATTGATTCATTGAACCCATGTTACCCCGTATATACTCCGTCCTCTTCCATACAGCACAAGCTACCTAATGAGAGCACCAATCATAGCACGTAACTCCGTATACGCAACACTCATGGCACGTAACTCCGTATCTTCAATCAATAATCCCCAGAGATATCAAAGAAAAAGTAATCAATTTAATAACAAATACATCGAGAAACGTAATTCGGAACCCACGGCCTCTTGATCACAATGTAAACGTCTCTACCACTAAACGAGGGAGATCATATGGTTGGTTGGTTACTGATCCACCGATCCATGGCATCATGCCCTTTGACCCAATGGAGATCATATTAATCAAGCATAATTGGTTATCTTGAATTGCGATTATTAGCATAAGAAAAGAGCTAATTCTTTTTATTTGTTAAAGTTGTTTTCTAGTGCTACATGTCATGTTCTATTTTGCAAAGATAGGTGGGTTTGAACCCCCGTGATACGTAAGAGGTTGTGAGAAATACCATCTAATCATATATCATCGAGCGTTTTGAATGCTTGAAAGCAATAACTGATGAGACAGTATAAGTGCCTTTTTCTATTCATTATTGGGACCAGCGTTTATTTTGCGTGGGTTACAGGCGCAATGAGTTTTCTCATAAAAACATCTTCAACTTCTTGATTAGAAACTGGTTTAACGGCATATGGAGCATTCCCATAGTTCTCCGCTCTGCGGTCCAGCAGTCATCTCAGTGTATGTAGACTCAAGAGTCCCGGTCAGGTGTTGATTGTGTAATCTTTGGAGCCTTCCAAAAGATTTACTTTTCCTTTCCTCACCTCTAGATACTCCCATTTCTAACATTCTCTGCATGTGTACGTTCTCTGCCTCATTTACATCATCGTCGTCTTGAAATACATTTATTACTGCATTCATTAAGTCTGCTTTATCTCTTCTCAGCAATGTGCCGCATTGCCTGCCAATAAGTCGGCTCTCTCGTTTCAACCTGGAAGCAGTCAGTATTTCAGAATGTACACATTGAATACAGTAACGTTGCATACATGAACATTGCATACAGGAGCATCACATACAAGAGCATTGCAAACAGTAAAATTGCACACAGTAACATTGCAAACAGTAAAATTGCACACAGTAACATTGCACACAGTAGCATTGCCCACAGTAACATTGCCCACAGTAACATTGCCCACAGTAACCATTGATTGATTATTCTATTGACATGACAATTGACCAAAACTCTGGAAACACATCCCCTGAATGCCAAACCCGGGATGGTTGGGTCAGTAGGGTATTAAGAAGTTATAAACAGAGTAGAGGACTTCAGGGAATTTGAAAGATAAAAATAAAAAAGAGGTCACACTATGTTCCCTGATCACAAGAACTTATTCACTCGTGTTTACATTGCAACACGTTTGTCGAGTCCTGATTCGACTCATCAACGATTGGATTTGACAAACTCACACATAATTTAATTTTTTTCTTTCAATGCCATGCTCATCTTCACTAGCAGAGGAGGATCACCATGAGCTGTGTAGGCCACATGGTTATAGGCCACATGGTTATAGGCCACATGGTTATAGGTCACATGGTTATAGGCCACATGGTTATAGACCACATGGTTATATGCCACATGGTTATAGGCCACATGGTTATAGGAGTAGCTATTTGAGATATGCTGAGGACATGGTTCTGGTAGCAAAGAGTGAAAAATAACTACAAAAATTAATTACAACTATAGAAGAAGAATGCGTAAACAAAGGTATTAGCTTGAACACCAAAAAAACAAACAAAGGTATTGGATACATCTATAACATCTAATCTTTCTAAATGTAATATCAATGTCAACGAGGCAGTTCTTAAACAAGTAGACACAATATGTGAGAACAATTACTACTTTAGATGGTAGTTGCGTCACTGAGATAAAAAGTCGAACAGCACAGGCAAAAGCTGCACTCCAGAAGATGAGGAACATCTTGTGTAATAATTCATTATCAATAGAAGTAATAAAGAACATACTAATATGTTACATAGAGCCCATACTGTTTTATGGTAATGAAGCATGGTCAATTAACAATATTATAAGAAAACATATGGATGCCACGGAGATGTGGTTTTATAGAAGAATGTTGACAATATCATGGACAGCTAAAAAGAGTAATGATATAATTCTACAACTGGTCAACTCAAATAGATAACTTATTAATTGGATTATAAGACAACAATCACAGTTTCTGGGTCATTTCATGAGAAGAGGTGGGCTGGAGAACATAGTTACAACAGGAAAGATCGAGGGTAAGAGAGACGGAGGACAACAACTTGAGAAAATGTTGGATGGCTTGAATTCCTGGCATGATGTACTCGTAGAATCATCAGAAACTATATTTAAATGTATAACAAACAGAAGACTGCGGAGAGACATGATCGCCGCCGTCAGAAAGCATGGTACCAATGAATGAATAATTCGAGAGATGTGGTCCCGACGAGCTTGGGTCAGTCGTCATGTGAATGTAACAATCAGGCATTTTCTACCGCATGCATTGAGTAGACTAAGATACATATAATTTATAAGGTTATACATGGAGAGGAGATTATATGCTTTTAAAAACAAATGTTACAGACGAATATCGCGCATTCGTTATACAGAACATAAAACTAACATATACGTGAGAAATAAAATAAATACTTCTGCAGGACAACAATAACATCTCATGGCAGTGGTGAAGCATCACAAATTTATTTGTTTGACCAGAAGATAAGGCACGATTTCCTTTCTAAAACTATATTGAAGGAAACAATTGACGGTTGAAGAAGAAGAGGGGTTGAAGAAGAAGAGGAGTGAAGAGGAAAGTATGAATTAATACTATTAAAGACTAAACAGGATTAAGAATCTCCACACTCAACCAAAGAACTGAGAACAGATATAGGTGACGAAATGAAAGTAAAGTTTTCTTAAGTTTGTTTTGTTTTGCGTTCGCTCCATTGTAACCAGCACGATATCTGTTCGGTTTTCGGCCGGAGCGTGATTACGTTGTACGACCGTTATACGCCTTGTAGGCCTAGCACATCCGATTTCGGCATGCCCTGACAATTCGTTTGGGCTACCCTAGCCTGTGACAACCTTCCTATCTGTCGCTAGACAGCGAATGTGTACTGACTCTATGCCGAGACGATTTGTCCTTCACGTCTGTCCTGCACGAGGCGTTCCGCAGTCAGTGAACATGCCTCGTGTAATTAGACGTATTGTGCCCGTGCTAATCGGGTACTAAACCCTTTCTCCTCCTCAGGCCTGGTTCTGGTTTAGGAAGAACTTGACAGAAGAGTTGGGCTCGGGCTCGTTCGTCTTCTTAGACGAAGTGTTGCTCACCAACTTCGTGAGCCCCTCGTCCAAGTCTGAATCTGTACACGTATTTAGGAACGTTAGGGACTTATGTTTTGTTCTAGAGCTTAACAGTGCTTGTCACCTCGGTCTGCTATGCCTGTGCCCATCGAGTACTGAACCTTTTCTCTTCGCGAGCATGCTTCTGGTATAGGAAAGACTCGACAGTAGAGTTAGGCCCAGGCTGGATCACCAGTAACTAGAAGCTTGTCTCTAGAAAACAATGCTTTAGTTAAAATTTCATCGAACCGTTTTCCATGCTCTTTGAACATGACCTTGCCCTCTAGCATTGTGCATCTTTCTCAGTGTTCACATTGTGCTTTTATTTTTAATTGGGACATCTGCCTGCTTCGTACCGACTACATTGGCAGCCCTCCAATGCTTCTACCAAACTTACTAGTGTCACTGTGTGTCGACAGTGTTGTTGCATGTGTTGGCACAGAGGTGTCGGAGATATTGCCCCTCTTGTTGCGGTCAAATCTCTTCCCATCTGTTACCTCCACATTTAGGTTTAGCCAGATTCAGACGAGCCGCTGTATTTCTGTTACCAGGGTGTGCCACGAGAAGGCACGTTTGGGATCTTGGTTATCTGTTAACCTTGGGTTCGCCAAGAGCAATGCGTTCCCTTTGTACCCCGTTTGCTTAAGTAATGTGAAATTCTTCCAATACAGTTTGCAGGATTAAAAACAACAAACTAAACAGCAGTTAAAATGAATATATTTATATTTTTTTTCATGGTAACAACAATTATTGCTGAAATATTTCGGTATTTGTACTAAAATAAAACCCGCCTTTGAAAATATGTTTTCACGAGTTTCCATAGTGCAAAGTGTTGTGTCATGATTAGTGGTGTGAATACACATACAACGGCTTGTGTAATATACATGCGTATACAACATTGTTTCTGTATCAGTACTGCTACTGTTTGTAAACAATTTGATCGGTTGTGCCTCAACTTATTAACTTCATTTTTTAAATATTATTTCTAGTGACATTTTTATGACTATTAGTTTTTATTGAAAGCTTCATTTAAAAAAAATGCAGTTTGTTATGTTCATGAACATGACACTTCTTGAATAATTTGCTCCCTACAATTTGTGGTGTACACATAAAAGAACAACCACACAAAAAACCACATAAAAATATACCTCATCTTCAATTTACCAACAACTTATCTATGGAAATCCATGTAGAAACGTTTTCATAATCTTGTTTTACTTTTTTTTTAGAATGACATATAAACATTTGTTTGCATAATTTCTTAGAAATAAACGCAATGGAAATACACTGGAATGATATTCATACAGAAAATAATGTATTGCCTTTCAGTATTACCTAAATAATAATTTACATAGCTGGAAATTTATTAATGGCATAAATACATGTTTAACATTTTATTATTATTATTATAATTAATGCGTTATGAGGTGCAGGCTATGATAAGTCCATAGCTGTTCATAGCTCCTTCTCAATAAACTTGTAAAGTTTAATAACTCATAGTTCCAATCAAGTGATGATTTATCAGTCTCTTCATTCATGTTTATGTTTTATCTCCGGGATCTGTATTCTTCTCTCCAACCTGCTTCAGTCACGAGCATGGTCAAATTAGCACTTGCTTCGCATATGAGTGGTCCTGGGTTCATTCCCCAGCTGAGGTGGAAATGTTTTCAGATCGCAACGGCTCCCAGGTCGACCCAGCCTTAAATGGGTACCGGATTAATCCGGGAAGTAATGACTGCGAGGGAGAGGAGATGGCTACCTCCCTCATTTGCAGAGCCTGTGAAATGTGAGATCGCTAACATCTCACACCACTACGGCAGTAATAAATGCTATGGGTTACTTTACTTATGGTCAAATTAGCAATAGAAGACGTGTTTTCTGATAACAGTGGGAAGGGTTGCACGAGGCCAAAATGGACACAAACATTTCAAGAGTGTTTACTTATGTTCTTAGCTATAACAGGTCAACCTGTCCAGACAGAATCAAGAGTTTCTCAGTGTCCATAAAGCAGTCTAGGTTGTGGAAAAAAATGTCATTTGAATAATACTAATACAGTCGAATCCCATTATAACAACTAGACTGGACTGATGAGATATTTTGTAGTAAAACAAATTTGCTATTTTTTAGTGAAGACTTCCAACATGGTTCAAATTTTGTCTACTACGCTCTTGATTTAATCACAGAAAACATCAACTCAGAACTGTATGGTAATAATGTGTATATCATGGGCAGAGAACAAGTAGAACATTGCAATTTTAAAATTACTGAAACTAAATGGAGGCTGGCTTCTAAATACCACCATAAGAAGGAAGCGACATTATTTTGGACACTTAAAGGCACATGATGGTATTGAAAGGCTGATTTTTTAAAGCAGAGTAGAATAGGAAGACAACGAGACGATGGATCAGCCACATCGAAGAATATACGAGCATGTCGCTGGTCAATGCAGGCCCGCTTGCCCGTGACAGAGGAGCGTTCAGAGTATTCAGAATGAAGACAGCGTTATAAAGTCTTTTTTTCATTTTCTGCGTACGTTCTCAAACTCCAGCATATACGTAATACGAAGTATTGAGAACCGAATACATTGTCTCATAGTTTACATCTTATCTGCTCCTTTCTTCCTGAAACAATTGACTTCAGAATGGCTTCTGGTAAGTTTGACACTTTATAGGTTAAGTCAGCTAATTCTACCCCTAACCTTCTTAGGTGCCTCCTATGACATACATATCAGGAAACAATGTTGCTATTCTTTGCTCCCCTTTAGGTCCCTGGCAACACAACACACTGTCTAGATTGATGGCAATCCGCAACGCTTTTTATTCCCAGTTTTGAAAAACAACATGTTCATAATAATATCAATGTACGTAAAGAATATTACATAATAAGCAATACCTTGAGTATATAAATTGAGTAAACATATTTAGTCTGAGTCTCATGGCAGGAGAAATGTAAACATTAGAACTGACGTGAGATCAGCAATCATGACACATGTTTGTGGAGATGCATGATCCAGCATGCACAAGTTGTGTAAGTGTTCCAAAAATATCACATGTATACAAATAGAGTAGTCGACTCGTATAAAAGAGATATTGGATAATGTGGACACGAAACGTAGACTGCGAACTATATTCTGCAAGACTAAATTACTGTAAACCAGTTGAGGACGGAGCACACTGGACAACAGAAACAGACATCAACAGAAAGTTGTATGGGAATCTAGAAAAACACACTGGACAATATAAATAGACATCAACAGAAAGTTGTATGGGAATCTAGAAAAACACACTGGACAATATAAATAGACATCAACAGAAAGCTGTATGGGAATCTAGAAAAACACACTGGACAATATAAATAGACATCAACAGAAAGTTGTATGGGAGTCTAGAAGCACAATGGACAACATAAACAAACATCAACAGAAAGCTGTATGGGAGTCTAGACACACACTGGACAATAGAAATAGACATCAACAGAAAGCTGTATGGGAGTCTATAAGCACACTGGACAGCAGAAACAGACATTAACAGAAAGCTGTATGGGAGTCTAGAAGCACACTGGACAATATAAACAGACATCAACAGAAAGTTATATGGGAGTCTATAAGCACACTGGACAACAGAAACATACATCAACAGAAAGCTGTATGGTAGTCTAGAAGAGTTTTCAAATACAGCAACATTGAGTTAAAACATATCACTTGCTGTGTAAACATGGAGAACGAGAATATGAATACGTTTTATAACAAACAGAGGAAGGAAACATGTTATGCATAAATGCAGAAAATATATACAACAAAAAATATATAAAAACAGATCAAAAATAAAAATAGCAGCCATAAAAACATATACATTACATACACATTGAAATGTATGAAGACATCAGTTACATGAAAATAAAGATATACACAAATGGCAGATATATATAATCAGATCATATATAAAATAACAGCTGTATAAACACATATACATAAAATAGATATATACATATAGAGTGGAATCTCCGTAAAATCAAAATAACTTCTGTGAAATAGTTAAAATGCACTATGTACAATTATATAAATGTGCTAACAGGGGAATACAAACAATGTTGATATTTGGGGAATTTGAACAGTGTTGATAATTTGGGAATTTGAACAGTGTTGTTAATTGGGGAATTTGAACAGTGTTGATATTTGGGGAATTTGAACAGTGTTGATATTTGGGGAATTTGAACAGTGTTGATATTTGGGGAATTTGAACAGTGTTGATAATTTGGGAATTTGAACAGTGTTGATAATTTGGGAATTTGAACAGTGTTGATAATTGGGAAATTTGAACAGTGTTGATAATTTGGGAATTTGAACAGTGTTGATAATTGGGAAATTTGAACAGTGTTGATAATGCTATTCTGTTTACATGTATGTTTAGAATAGAGGATATCTGATTTAGAACCTGGACCACATTTGATGGTAGGTGTTTGTTTATTATTAGTGGTTGTCTTCGTAACCAGGTTTCAAGAGCACTCGCTCACATGGAACAATAGTACAGGGCCCATGCTCTGTGAAAATCCAGGCATGACATAATAAGCACTTTTGTTTTAAAGGTAAGCGATAAGGAAGGAATATCTTTAAAAATATAGAAGAAATACCAGGACTCAAGATCAATGGGAAAATAATAAACAACATTAGATATGCAGATGACACTGTTCTTTTAGCAGAAAGTGAACATGAACTACAAAGACTAATAGATCAAGTCAATAAATCAAGTAATGAATATGGACTGGATATAAACATTCAAAAAACAAAAACCATGATAATCAGCAAAAACACAGAAGAACAGGAGGTAAACATAAACATACAGGGGGAGAAAATACAACAAGTATACAAATACAACAGTATCAATATCTTGGACACATAGTCACAAATGATGGCAGATGTGAAACAGAAGTTAAAAGGAGAATAGGAATGGCTAAAAGTACCTTCAATGACATGAGGAAATTATTAATATCTAAACAAATTACAAACAAGTTAAAAATGAGAATTATAAAATGCTACATCTATTCCATATTAATGTATGGCTCAGAAACATGGACACTAAATAAACAATTAGAAGACAAAATTGATGCCTTTGAGATGTGGGTATATAGAAGAATAGGGAGAACATCATGGAAAGAGAAGAAAACAAATAAAGAGGTGCTAAAGACACTTAATATGAAGAAAGAACTACTAAGAGAAATAAAGATCAGGCAAATAAAATACTTTGGACACATTAAAAGACATGACACCCTATTGAAGACCTTACTTGAGGGTAAAGTCAAAGGGAAGCGAGCAAGAGGTAGGCAGAGATACAAGTGGGAGAGTAACATTACACGATGGACAGGTTACAGTCTAGCAGAGTGCACCACCAAGACAAGAGACAGGACATGTTGGAGATACGTTGCAGCCAACCTTCGTTGCGGAGACGGCACTTGATGATGATGATAAGGAAGGACTCACCACTATTCATTTTTGTGTGCATTCTCTCAGACTTCAGCTGGAACTCTCTTGTAGCATGGCAGTGAAGTTAGCAGATTTCCAACAAAGATGTAGTCGAGTGAACAGAGATGTACTGATGTTACAACATCTAAAACCAATGAATCTTTTCTGTCAATATCTATTCTTGTATCATGCAGTTTCAGGGCTAGAAGAGTTCTTTCGAGACATCTGTTTTGTGTGTACTTCATATAAAATTGTTTTTGGTTTTTGTTTTTTTTTGTTATTTGTCGTTGTTTATTTCTGTAATCAATATCTTGAATGAACTGCCTATGATTTTCTATCCGTTATGTCTGAATACAGAAATAAACACCAGTATTATAATCGATGATCAACAACTTAAGCAGGTGAAAAAATTCACTTATATTTGAAGCATCATATCATTGAATGGGAAAAACACCAAAGAAATCCAACAGAGATGAAGCATAGTATACCGGATCTTGGAGTAGATGTCTGTTATTTTCTAAAACAAACATGTGAACATAAACACCAAAACTGCACTATTTAACACGATGATCATAGCCATCACTATGCTACCAGTGTCAAACATGGACACTAACAACAGAATCGAAAAGAAAAATTTGTTACAACAGAAATGACAGACATTCTCGGAGTAACAATAAGTGAAAGAAATAGGAACGACAACCTCAGAAGTCTAACAAACACAGTGCCAATCCAGAATTACATCAGAAGACAACAGATTAAGTCGTTTTCGCATGCTTCCAGACTATCATCAGTTAGTGTCCCTCAAAAAAACATTATAATACAGACACGATTGATACAAAACGATGGATTACAGAAAAAAAGTCAACGAAAACAAACATATATAAAGCACTCAAAAAAGCCATCACCAGACAACTATTTTACCCATGCCGCTGCAAGACATAAAGGGATATAAAGCGAAAAGAAGAAATATGTCTGAATAGTATAGACGTTTCGGTAAATGCTATCCAACAATAGTCTGGTATTGCATGCCTAAACATTTAATCTGTGATTTATTACATAGGGCCTTATGAGCTATTGTGTACCAGAAGAGATGACTAAACAACCTTCGCTTGGGTTGCCTATGTAAAATTCATGGAGTTCGGTGGCAGAGTAAAGTAACTAAAACTGATGGAATTGGAAAGAGATAATTGAGATAAAAAAGAGATAAAAAGAGATAAAAAAGAGAAAAGAGGAATTGGAATTGGAATTGGAAGGCATTACCACAGTATTTTCTATGTTTAGTCTGTGCAGATTCTGATGACTCGGACACGTTTGGAGGAAAACACGATGGCAGAATACAGAAAGATCTAATTTATGGAGAATAACATTCCAGGAAAAGATATAATTTATGGAGAATTACATTCCAAGAAAATATCTAATTTATGGAGAATTACATTCCAAGAAAAGATCTCATGTTCGACCTCTACCTTGGTAAAAAGATGTATGCACAACGGTTTGCGTCATTCCGGCATTGGTACAGAATATGGGAAAAAGGATGGATAGTAAAGATCATAAACGGTATACATAAAGAAGAAAAACCTACAGCAATTGGAGCAAGGCTTGCATGTCTAAGTAGACATGCACAATGCATATGATGACACGAGTGGGGAAGATTCATTGTTGCTCAAATTAACACTCCTTGTTGCTGGTGACTATCACTTGAAGCTGTGATGTTACATGAGAACTACTCTCATCAGGGCCCATACTTCTTATCAGAGAGTTACGAGGTTCATATGTGAAAATCAGAGTATAGAGATGTCAGTTCTATTTACTTTTTGAGTCTTAGAGTTATGAACAGAGAATGTGTAGTCACTGTAAAAAACTCTATCTATTCGGTAAACCGTTTGTTGCCTTTCATCGTCATGGGTAGAAGAGTTTTCTGGAGATGACTCTCGTGTGTGCTGAGTATATTGTCGAATCTTTAGTCTCCTTTAATACGGTGATCCATCGTTTTCATGGTCGGCCTCTAGGTATGCCTTCACTGTATCTGTGTATCATAGTTTGCTGTGGTATGCTGTAGAAAGCTGTAGGAGTTATTTTGGGTTGATATATGAATTCATCTTCTGCAAGTTGACAAGGACACGTTTTTCAAGATATGTTCTGGTACAGTTTTCATGAGGATTAATCAATTCTTGAGCCACTTTTAGTGGAAATTTATAAAACATGTATATGCTTTTGTCATTGAAAATATTTGATTATATTGTGAAAATATGTGATTATGTTGTGAAAATATGTGATTATATTGTGAGGATATGTGATTATATTGTGAGGATATGTGATTATATTGTGAGCATATGTGATTATATTGTGAGGATATGTGATTATATTGTGAGGATATGTGATTATATTGTGAGAATATGTGATTATATTTTGAGGATATGTGATTATATTGTGAGGATATGTGATTATATTGTGAGGATATGTGATTATATTATGAAGATATGTAAGAATATTGTGAGAGACAAATGTTGCAGGTAATCTTCTTCTCGTTCCCAGTTTGACATGTCTACACAGCAAGTCCTGTTTTCTTAATAAATGCTGCTGTATATGAAAGCTCCTCAGTGTTCCCATACATCTTTCTGTGGATATCCATCTCTGTGGCCAGTATTCTTCCCTTGATTGGTTTAGTGTATTGCAGCCTTGAAAGATATGTTCAGCTGTCTGTGCTGCCTGCCCACAAGGGCACTGTGGTGATGGGACCAATCTTAGTCTATTTAAGGGGCTGTTTAATCTGTTGTGTCCTGTTCTATGGCGGAAGATAATAATAACCTGCTCTGCTCTGTCGAGGTAGTAGTAATTGTCTTTTGTGTGGTCGACTTTCCTGATTGCTTTGATGTCTTTGACAGGTAATAAATATGATTATATTTTTACACATTTTGCAAGTAATAAAAGTGAGTATATTGTGGCAGACACATTTTGCAAGTAATAAAAGTGAGTATAACATTGCTAAAAAACACAATGAAGTTGTGGTAGCATGTTTGATAGCACGCACAGTCATAACAAAATAGTTGTAAAATGCTTATCGGCAACACTCTGCACTTGATGTGGTGATGTATGCTTTTTCGTGTTCATATATTTGCATACACATTGTTGCTGTCACTGTACAGGTTTAAAACTTGGTACAAAAGTTGATACTGTGCCTGGGTAGAGGGAAAACACATGGGACGTGTAATGTCATACATGAGTATTGTTATTAGAAAGATGGAATGGATTTTGAACTAATAAATGTGAAGTCATAATAAATAACATATGTGATGTTATATTAAATTACAAATGTGATGTCATATGACATACAATGTTTCTATTAATATAATGTGAAGGTAAAGGTGGGTCCCATAGTTGCAACCTGCCATTGGAAGTGAAAAATTGAACTCTTCATGTACTTAGCCATATAAATTGTTTGGTGGGGGTGGCCAGTTTCCTTCTGTACTGTGCTTACCTTCCCTAACTCATACGTTAGGTATCAATTTACAGGTAGGTCAACTGACAGAGACAGTCGGTAGTATAGACATCCGTACAGAAAGTAAACAAGACTTCATTCGTGACATTGTTTACTATTGTCGTTATGTTCATTGGTCACTATTTATATACGTGGAGTCGCAAGCCTCCCCCCCAAAAAAAAAAATTAAATAAATAATCAAGGCGGACAAACAAAATACAAGGAAATAATCAACATCAGCCTTTAAGATCATGTTTATCTGTACCTGTATGTTGATCCATCTGTACCGGTATGTTGATCCATCTGTACCGGTATGTTGATCCATCTGTACCGGTATGTTGATACATCTGTACCGGTATGTTGATACATCTGTACCAGTATGTTGATACATCTGTACCGGTATGTTGATACATCTGTACCGGTATGTTGATACATCTGTACCGGTATGTTGATACATCTGTACCGGTATGTTGATACATCTGTACCGGTATGTTGATACATCTGTACCGGTATGTTGATACATCTGTACCGGTATTTATTTAATTCCCGTCATGACTGGACAAGTAGTCCCGTAGGTGTGAAATCACAACCCATATTTCATTTTCCGTCTGGACCTGGTTTTGAATGATGTATACTGTAACTGGGTGATAATAAACAAGCTCACTATTAACTAGGATACTACACTATGGAGATCAACGAAATATGAGGCCGACACTGTGCTACCAATTGCAGACCTGGACTCAGACAGAGAAACTAAAACATAAACTAACAGCATGCGAAATAAAATGCATGACAACAGCCCTAGAGATAGCAAAAAGAGAGATAATAAACAATGACACTATAAGAAATCTGATGAAAACAATATCGTGCACAGCATACATAAACAATCAACAAATCAAATATTACAGCCTCATTATTAGAATAGGATCTGATCGCATTCCATCGATAGCCTTCAATAGAAATCATCGGAAAAGAGAATCACGGGAAAACCCAGACGAAGGTGGATTATGACATCAGATAAACACTAGAACACCACGGCTGCACTATGTCAGCGGCAACACAGTTAGCAAAAGAAAAATAATATAATTGGCTCCCCATAAGACATCATTTCGTTAATATATTCAATCAATGAAGTGCAGCGCCGAGTGGCATATGCGATTATGCTTCTCCACAACTCTCTGCCTCTTGTGTTGTTAACATATTACTTGCCCTCAATTCACAAAGAGTTGCAACGAGAAATGTTATTGTGTCAAAAACAAGATCTGGGGTTCGATTCGTAACTCAAAGCAGTGTACAGGTGGTAAGCAGGTCAACATTCCTAATCAGTGAGTTCTTCAAATCACATTGCACAAGCAATGTTTGGACTTTTTTTGTATACCGTATGCCATCATTTTTCTTCATGCAGCGAATGATATTTATTGAACTGTGATCTGAATAGACGCATGTTCAACATAATCATGTTACATAGACAATTATTTCTTTTTGATCCAAAGATGGAACATGATGCATAGTTACTTCTCTTCATGTTGAGCTTCTTGTTGCAATTTTCTGTAGTTATTGTGCATTGCTTATATATACAATTTATCTCTCTCTCTGTTGATTGTTGTATATAAAGTGTCTTCTTCTCGCTGTACTTTCCTTTTACTTCCATATGATTATTTTAGGTCTGTTTTTCTCAATGTAATGCTTATTAGAAATATACACAGACGGCACAAAACTCAACCAAGTAAAGAAATTTAAGTATAAAGGTAGTGTTTTCTCAGAAGACGGGAGACTGGATAGATATAGAGACATGGTGTCAGAAAGCAGACACAGTTTTATATCAATTAGCACCATTTCTGAAACACCAGCACAGCGACATGATCTCCAAAAGATGGTTAATCAACGCAGTGTTGATGCCGACACTGTGCAACCAATGCCAGACATGTAACCTGACAGAGAAACTAGAACATAAGCTCGCAGTGTGCGAGATAAAATGCCAGAGAACAGCACCGGAGTAACAAGAAAGGTATAGAATAAACAAAGGCACTTTAAGAAATATGATTAGAACAATATCGTGCAAAGAATACATAGACACTAAAAAATCAAATGGTTGGCCACCTGATCAGAATGGAACCAGATCGTATTCCATCGATAGTCTTCAATCGAAAATTGTCTGAAAAGAGAAATATGGGGAGACCCAGACGAAGATGGTTAGATGGCAGCAAAGAAATACCTAAGTACCAAGGTTACACTATGTCAGCGACGGTACATAGATAAGACAAGACAAGAATTACTTATTTTATTTTTAAACCGTCAATTTTATGTTCAATTTCTATGAAGGCACGTTTTTTTCACAGGTAATTAATTGTTGGTGTCCATTTCTTGTATGGATTTGCAGATTTTTGAATCCATATGTCAATACATGTAGTACGCAAGTATTGAACAGATAAAGTGTTATGTTCGATACTCTATACTATTTAAGAAGACACGGAAGACAAGAGCAACTTGGATAAGATAGACATTTATAAATTTAATGAACAAATTCGACGGTCGCTGAATTTCCGTAGTATTAATTATTAATATAATAAATTATATAAGTTATAGTTAATGTATTGTTAATAATAATATTTCAAAAATGCCATAACCGTAGCCATATAAATATAAATAACCAAAATATCGGAGGATGTCCGCCAAAATGGAGAGTGCCACAGTAACCAAACGAATAAGTAGGAAATACTAAGCAAAAATAAAAAAGGCTACAAAATACCTAACCATCAATAGTAAAAAAAATATAAAAAATAACAATAAAACATAGAACAAGGATAATTTTGTATCCTACCACTAATACCATCCCTACTATCCATAGTGGTAGTATTACTAAGAATAGCTCATCAAGGATTATATATGCGATCCCAAACTGGTGTCACTCATGAAATAGTCTGCCATGTGGTCTATGATTTTTATTAATGACAACTCAGTACTTATGGAAGGTGAATAGAAAGTAATGTAAATGTACACCCAACATTTTATGACACGTGTGATCTCACAGATGAAATAATAACTCTGTGATTGTAAAATTCATTTGGAAAATGCAACCATTCATTATGATAGATAGATACATTTGGAAAATGCAACATTTCATTATGATACATAAATACATTATGAAAATGAAACCATTCATTATGATACATAGATACATTTCAAAGTTCAGTCTGTGACGTGAGCTCAAAACAATTTACAAATATTCTTAGTAATGGGAGATAAGTATGCTCTGGATTACTGGTCTGTAAAATGTGACAGTTCTAAGAAATATTGACATTTAATAGGAATACTTGAATAGAAAATTGTAAGAAATATTTGCATATTTAATAAGAATACTTGAATAGAAAATTGTAAGAACATGGTAGATTTGATTGAATTTATCTGTGATGTGTGATCTTGTTATTGATTGAACAGCAGTAATATCTGACAGCAACATCAGCAGCAGCAGTAGTAGTAGTAGTAACGGTATAATTACTCATTGGAATAGCAAATTTCGCAATGAATATGCTTTCTTGAAATGATCCACTGAGGACACACACAAGAACATGTTTGAGACTTATTTCAGCAAACTTCACGGCAAGCAAGACTACAATCCTCTTCTATATGACATGTTATATTGCGCTAACTGCCACTCTGTAAACCTCTCAGTTATGTGCAAGTTACCCGACATCGTCTAGTGTCATATTCAACAGGTCTTCGACAATCTGTGTCCAGCAACGTCTTAGACAGACTCCGTTTCTCTTTCCTAGAAGTTGAAATCTTTCTCTCTATGATTAATGTTTCCAATCTAGTGTGTGTGTTTTTTTATGTCCATAATATGTTATCTTGTATTTAAACAAGTGGTGGTTGATAAAATCTAAAAAAAAAAACATTTCCATAATAAAAAAGAGACAGAAAAATAGTAGTCAATCTCACCAGAGTTGGGATAACCTGAGGTCTGACAGCTTTGATGGCTCCAACAACTAGAGGTACTGTAGAGCAGCCATCATTGTCCATTCTGTCCAGCAGGAGGGACATGACACACACCAAACCACTGTAGTCAGCACCATTTCTTGAAATACAGAACAATTATTGTATCCATACATTAGTAATATGTGGGGCTATTACTACTTTGAGAGAACATTACTGACGTGTTAGAACATTACTGACGTGTTAGAACATTACTGACGTGTTAGAACATTACTGACGTGTTAGAACATTAATGACATGTTAGAACATTACTGACGTGTTAGAACATTATTGACATGTTAGAACATTAATGACGTGTTAGAACATTACTGACGTGTTAGAACATTACTGACGTGTTAGAACATTACTGACGTGTTAGAACATTATTGACATGTTAGAACATTAATGACGTGTTAGAACATTACTGACGTGTTAGAACATTACTGACCTGTTAGAACATTACTGACGTGTTAAAGCATTACTGACGTGTTAGAACATTAATGACGTGTTCTTATTTCGTTCGCTTGGAATATTCGCACTTCAGAAGATGTGTCTCTTCTATAAACCTGTGTTTATAATTCATATAGAGGCCCGTATAATTTTTCTTCATCTGTTGTTTCCCTGTGCCAGTGTATTTGCCTTACATGTCATATTATGGTCATTCTTGAGGACTATAGTCTGCTGTCTGAAGTACTTGTAAACATTACTGTGTTTCTAATCTTGAACCTTGTATACATGTAGGTGCAGAGTCGATTGTGTCATGTTCCTAGGCTTAAAATGACAACTTTTTCAGATTATAATTTGATATTAATCTCGTATTAGTGTTGTCTTTCCAATTACTTTGATCATTTGTTTCTTTTGCTGGTAGGTTATTGACACATATGGTTGATCATCAACATCTCTCTCCTGAGACACGATTTGCTTTCTCATTTCCAAGTATTCTACAATGTGATGACATCCACGACGTAGCTATTTTGACGATGATTGCTTAGTTCCAATCAGTAATAATTGCAAGTCTGGTAGTTTACTGGCCTGGAATACTTATCTTCCATTGATCTTTTGGAAACCTTTTTGTTGTGAGAAAAATATGTTCGAGTTTTAAGTTTTCAATATTTTTATGTTTTTGTGTTTTAATTAATTGAAACGTGTTTCTTTAGAAAGGTCCCTGTTGGACCGTAAGGTAGAAAAAATATCATTGTTCTTTTGTTTATTGTTAGTTATTTATTTTTCAAAATTGATAGTTAAGATTTAAGTAGTATTCTTTGTACATTATGTGATATTTATTGCAAAGATAACAAGGTTCACATTTTCAAAGAATCAATTCTGATGTATGGAAGTGAATCATGGACACTCAGGAGAATAGTGAATAATAATATTGAGGTAGCAGAGAGCAATTTCATAAAAGAATATTAAGAAAACCATGGACAGATAAAAAGCGTAATAAAGAAATCTTTAAAGATGTTAATTTAATAAGAGATCTGCTTACCCGAATCGTTAAGTGAGCTTCCACATTTTGGGCACATCATAAGAAGAGGAAAGTTGGAAGACATTGTAACAACAGGCAAGTTGAAGAGTAAGAGAGGTAGGTGAAGACCAAACGAGAGGAGGCTCTTGACAACCTATCATTGTGGCATGGGAGAACATTGGTATCGGAATGATTGACATAATACAAAATAGAAGGTTGTAGACAGATGATAACCAATGCCACACGGCATGGACAACAAGAAGAGGAAGAATGAAACATATTTTATCTACTGTCTAATGACTGTTACCTGCACATATAAATTGTTTTGTAGTCACTACCAGGGTTCAATGACCTAATTTGAGAAATTATCTGTAAAAGGTTCTCTGGTTGAAAGTCTGTAGTTAAGCATTTGAGATGTGTCACCAGGTGTTCTGCCTTGAGCTAACAATTGAAAATAAAATAAATAAAGTCATAAATAATGATATACAAGAACTGACCTAACACCCTAATTAAGTTGATTAAGTAGATCTTGGTGCAAAAATGGCATGTAGGGCAATGGTTACTTCTCTCTATGTTGAGCACCTCATTAGACATTACTTTCTCGACGCTTTGCACAACTTCTCCTCACTTTAATCGACTCCTTAGTGCATGGGGCACCTAGCTGGCCTTCTGTTGAGGGTGGATGGGTAAAAGAAAAGAAACAACTGATAATTGGTGAGGGGGCTGGGCAGACATGTCAAGATGCGGGACACAGAAAGATAATCATCTGTCGGATATTATTTTGATTTAAACAGCAATATGTATTATGGTAAATGTTGACAATATACATAGAGCAGCTTTGTATTTAGGTCTTGGGGCGGGAGGATGGGAGGAAAATTAGCAAATTTCACCTACAACTGTTTGCAGTCTTCTACTGCGTGCATTCTAAATTTCCTGCAGATTACCGTAATCTCAAACTCCTGCAGATGGCTTAACCTTAAAACAGTTGTATATATGCGTTAAGAAAGCTTGCGGTGAAATAAATAGGTACGGGTAATTTACTTTTCCTGGATAAGGACGCCCATATCAAGCGCAACTGTAATAAAACCACAATTAATTTAACCCAAGGAAGGAGTTAGAGCTGTAGTAAGATTTGCTAAGGGTACAACAATGGCTAGTTGTGGCACTACAAGACTGGCGGTAATGTAGCCTGGGAAAGATTTAGCAAGGTACAACTGGCAGTAAGGTAGTCTGGAGGAAGATTTAACACTGCAAGACTGGTTATACGGTAGTTTTAGGTAACTTTGGTATTGTAAGACTGGCAGTAAGGTAGTATGTAATAAGATTTGGTACATGTTTCTTATAAACCTTGGCATATCCTATTCATGATATACTGTGGAACCTAGACCATTTTGCTTTAGCGATTTTTTAAAGAAACTATTTCAGAAAGGAAACTGCTCCCTTACAACAGTAAGATACAGTGCAGATTAATGGGACACATTAGGAGATTTGAACAAAATGGAACAATCAAGTTGAAGAGCAAGAGGGATAGGGGAAGACCTCGAGAGAATATGCTTTGATACTCTGACATTGTGGTACGGGAGAACATCGGTTATGGGATTGATCGACAACTCACGAAATAGGATGTGGGAAAACATGATAAACAACAAACGCCGTATCACATGGACAATAATAAGACTATTGTAGGCAATATTTGCATTCAATAGTTTACCAGTGTTTTCTTAGGGGCGCTGATGCCGAAAACGACAACTAAATTCACATCTACATATTTGGATAATTGAGACACAACTGACTGCTCCTTAGTTACAGCACTAGACTAAGTTTCATAGAAGTAAATATATTATATTATATTATATTATTATGTACAGGAACTTTTGGTACATCTGTGGTCAAATATTTTGAAAAATTGAGACTGATATGGTTCAGCTACTTAAAGAGAATGAACCCTTATTTACCAGCAGCAAGAACATTCAACATGAGAATGAGACCTTATTTACCAGCAGCAAGAACATTCAACATGAGAATGAACCCTTATTTACCAGCAGCAAGAACATTCAACATGAGAATGAACCCTTATTTACCAGCAGCATGAACATACAACATGAGAATGAACCCTTATTTACCAGCACCAAGAACATACAACATGAGAATGAACCCTTATTTACCAGCACCAAGAACATACAACATGAGAATGAACCATTATTTACCAGCAGCAAGAACATACAACATGAGAATGAACCCTTATTTACCAGCAGCATGAACATACAACATGAGAATGAACCATTATTTACCAGCAGCAAGAACATACAACATGAGAATGAAAACAACAGGAGGCAGATGAAGATCAAGATGAAGGTGCAGAAGTTACAAACATTCTGAGATATTCAATATTACTGCTCTGCCGAAGCAGGATGTGTCGAACCATTGGCGAAAATAAAAGTGGGACAAAACGGTTTTCCATTCTCTGGAGTATATCCTTCTAGAAATCTAGTAGGACCATTGTTCTGCTAAAGGAGAGATCCAGCAGGAGTTTGAGAATGAACATTGATGAATTAGAAATATTACTACATAAAAAGCGAACACACTTGCCACAGTCAGAAAACAGATGGTCAGTCAATCTTACGAGGCCGAACAGCATAATCAGGGACAAGACAATAGACATATATAATGGTGTAAATTACCACGTGTCTATCAGCAAATAATGTGTCTTTATCTGCCTTTTAAAAATACAAAATGAAAAATACAACTTACAGCAGCTGATGATGATTGTGGTGTGTTAATATACTCTGTTTCTGCGGTGACTATGACCTTTTTCCATTGCCATAACTTGTTGGTAGAGACTGTATGTGTTTCTATTTCAAACATTGAGAATACCACTGCCTTGTTGTCATTTGGTGGTAGGTACTCTCCAATAGTCTGTAAGAAAGTATCTCAACTTTAGTAAATCCACTCATTTTTTAGAGCTACCATTGTCAAATCTCATTTTTAAAAAAAAATTTTAGTCTGGTTTAAAGTTAATATGTGCAGTATACACAATAATGAGTCACTGAGTCACATATTGCAGTGATAGCTGTTCACGAGTCACAGAGTCACATATTGCAGTGATAGCTGCTCACGAGTCACAGAGTCACATATTGCAGTGATAGCTGTTCACGAGTCACAGAGTCACATATTGCAGTGATAGCTGCTCACGAGTCACAGAGTCACATATTGCAGTGATAGCTGCTCACGAGTCACAGAGTCACATATTGCAGTGATAGCTGCTCACGAGTCACATATTGCAGTGATAGCTGCTCACGAGTCACAGAGTCACATATTGCAGTGATAGCTGCTCACGAGTCACAGAGTCACATATTGCAGTGATAGCTGCTCACGAGTTACAGAGTCACATATTGCAGTGATAGCTGCTCACGAGTCACAGAGTCACATATTGCAGTGATAGCTGCTCACGAGTCACATATTGCAGTGATAGCTGCTCACGAGTCACAGAGTCACATATTGCAGTGATAGCTGCTCACGAGTCACATATTGCAGTGATAGCTGCTCACGAGTCACAGAGTCACATATTGCAGTGATAGCTGCTCACGAGTCACAGAGTCACATATTGCAGTGATAGCTGCTCACGAGTCACAGAGTCACATATTGCAGTGATAGCTGCTCACGAGTCACAGAGTCACATATTGCAGTGATAGCTGCTCACGAGTCACAGAGTCACAAATTGCAGTGATAGCTGCTCACGAGTCACAGAGTCACATATTGCAGTGATAGCTGCTCACGAGTCACATATTGCAGTGATAGCTGCTCACGAGTCACAGAGTCACATATTGCAGTGATAGCTGCTCACGAGTCACAGAGTCACATATTGCAGTGATAGCTGCTCACGAGTCACAGAGTCACATATTGCAGTGATAGCTGCTCACGAGTCACAGAGTCACATATTGCAGTGATAGCTGCTCACGAGTCACAGAGTCACAAATTGCAGTGATAGCTGCTCACGAGTCACAGATTCACATATTGCAGTGATAGCTGCTCACGAGTCACATATTGCAGTGATAGCTGCTCACGAGTCACAGAGTCACATATTGCAGTGATAGCTGCTCACGAGTCACAGAGTCACATATTGCAGTGATAGCTGCTCACGAGTCACAGAGTCACAAATTGCAGTGATAGCTGATCACGAGTCACAGAGTCACATATTGCAGTGATAGCTGCTCACGAGTCACATATTGCAGTGATAGCTGCTCACGAGTCACAGAGTCACATATTGCAGTGATAGCTGCTCACGAGTCACAGAGTCACATATTGCAGTGATAGCTGCTCACGAGTCACAGAGTCACATATTGCAGTGATAGCTGCTCACGAGTCACAGAGTCACATATTGCAGTGATAGCTGCTCACGAGTCACAGAGTCACAAATTGCAGTGATAGCTGCTCACGAGTCACAGAGTCACATATTGCAGTGATAGCTGCTCACGAGTCACATATTGCAGTGATAGCTGCTCACGAGTCACAGAGTCACATATTGCAGTGATAGCTGCTCACGAGTCACAGAGTCACATATTGCAGTGATAGCTGCTCACGAGTCACAGAGTCACATATTGCAGTGATAGCTGCTCACGAGTCACATATTGCAGTGATAGCTGCTCACGAGTCACAGAGTCACATATTGCAGTGATAGCTGCTCACGAGTCACAGAGTCACATATTGCAGTGATAGCTGCTCACGAGTCACAGAGTCACAAATTGCAGTGATAGCTGTTCGAAATTGGAGAATAAGTTCAATAGATACAACCCAAAACTTATAGAAAAAACGTTATAAACTTCATAATGTTCATGAGGTAGACATTAACACGCAGTGAATACACCATGCTCGACCTTACAGTGAAGAGGTGGATACGTTTACAGAAAACTTTGGTCACCACAAATAAACAACCAGTGCATATCTTCTTCTTCTTCTTCTTCGTCGTACGTCTTGCGGTGACCCTCTGAAAGCATTCCGCTGACCGTCCTGAGAAGGACTTATGAGGGAGATCTGCATTGTGTCATGTTTTACAGCAAACTGCGTTATCTGCGCCTTTCTACCTGACACATCCGTCTTCAGCCAGCATATTTTTCTGGCGCGTTGGCATTCCCGTATCTTCGATCCCTAGCACTTGACCAGGATACAGCAGGGTTGTTGCACTCTCGTTTCCAGGCCCACTGCGTGGAAGTATACTGAGGGTCTTGACTAGCTGTGGTTCGCTGACCCTGACGCTCGACAAGCTATGTAGCACCGGCCAATGCAACCAGTGCATATGACAACAGTAACTCAGGTTACCAAAAACAATTGTAAAGAATAGTGGCTAAATTCATAGGTAACAGCACAGACAGGAAGGCAACTTGACCAACATCATCTACATCTTCTAGAGGAAACACCATTAACTTCCTTGAACTCAAAACACAAAACAAAAATATTGAAATTGCGAACAGGACATTGCCTGCTTAATCACCATAAAAAAGTCTGTCTCGCGCAGTCTGTCAAATGAAAGTCACCTTAGAGATTATGTTGTTGACTTTGTCATCAATGTCATCAGTTCTGATAGAGATACTTGATTTTTGATTATGAAACGCGTCACAGCACTAGGGAAATTCCTATATATGCTCTGCTTGCAGTTCCGTCAGCCATCTAAAAGTGTATAAGCTCAGTGTTCCATTCAGTTGCTGATTACGCGTTCTTCTGATTATTCCGGAGAGGAGCACTTTCTCCCATCGTCTCGTCCTTCTCATTTCTACAATTCTCTGAATATGTACATTGTCTTTTGTCTCGTTCGACGTCCTCATCGTTTTCTTCGTAGGATATTTATTACTGCTCTATCCAATTCAATCCTGTCTCTTTTTATCTCGGTGCAGTTCATCAATGCTTTACCTGCCAACACATCAGCTCCTTCGTTTCCCCTGGCCCCAGCATGACCTGGACAGTAGATCCATGTAATACTCTGCGCGGTGTTGAGAAGAGTGATCCATTCCGTTCTGATCATACACTTTTATATCTTACGCAGCATACTTTGAGAGTCCGATAGAATCACTGAGTCTGTTGGTGGTTGCGTCGTCATCCAAGTAAAAGTTGTTGTCATCGCCTCTATTTCCATTCTCTTACACGATGTTGTAGTGGGATACGCAGCTGACATCACAACTAATTTCTTTTTTTTTTGGTAGGCTACGAAAACCAATCACAGCTGTGTGTTTCTTTGAGTCACTGAACCGTCTGTGTAAATTATTGTATCATGTGTCTTCGAGTGCTGCAGTATGAGTTCTTGGATCATTACATCTGTTCTGTTGGCACCCCAGTAGTGGCACTCACTTCCCTTCTGTATTATAACTGTTGTCAATAACTTTCTATCCTTGCCATATGTCACCAATTCACAGCCTCTTCCAACTTCCTCTAGCTCACAAACTCTGAGTAGGGTGTCTTCTGTTTCTGCCATCCAGGACCTTCCTCTCTTGATACACCTTCCTTTTGTCTTGTCTAGAGATTGGTGTAAGAGATGATGCTCATTTTATTTATTGGCGACCTTGAAGTATTCCTTAATCTGAGTTATTGTATGTCTTGCTTTGATACTCGGTAGGTCTAGGAGAAACCTAATGGCCGCGATAGGTGTATCTCTTGTGCATCCTAGACAGCTGTCATGGCCTCGTTTTGAACTCCCTTCAGTCTATACACCTGTGTTTGAGACAGTGTAAAACTAAACCATAGTCTAATAGATAATACCACTGCCTGCATCATCTGAAAATGGTTCGTTGCGGCATCTCCATAGATGCCATGATTTTGACGACATTGACACCCTTCTAAGCTTTCTGAATGACATTGTCCACATTTAACGCAAACGATATAATTCTATCAAAATACCAGTATACGTGAATCTGTTAACTAGTAAGAGACAAGTGTTATTGACCTTGATGACCGTGTTATGGTACTGTTCAATGCAAAGTGTTCAAACATTATCTCCGGTTTCTTGGTGGTGATGATCATGCCAAACATAGCAGTACTTTACAAGGTATAATGCATACATTTTGCCAAAAATTCAAACATTAATGTATACGGCAAGGCATGAACAATCGAAACTGCACAGTTCCTTAGAGTAACATTGAAATAATCAAGAGCTAGCGCTTAGTGACTGCTGGATCAAAGACAAGGCAATAAATAATAAAGAAGAAATACAATTGGAAAATGTTGAAATGTTAAATACAGAAATTGTTTAATGAAAGGATGCGCTATAGTGGAAATCCACTGTAATAATAATAGTAGTTGATTCAGGTGATGATGACAGCAACAGGTTAAGACTTGTGTTGTTCAGGAGATGTCAACAGTTTCAGAATTTTGTTGTTAATGTGATTATCACGACAACAGTTTCAGACGTGTTGCTTCTCAAAAGTCATAGAGGACTGACTTAATTGCACCAGGGTTAACATATGAGTACTCCGTATCTCTTAATGAATCAATACGTCGACTGTCTGGAGTACCACTCATATGATACAACTATGTATTTTCAAATAATAATCCCCAGGGATCTCCAAAAACATTCGTGTAGTAGTTAAACAGTTTGGTTGTGCTAAAGAAGTCGCGAGTTCAAATCCTGCTCGCCGCATTTTATTTATCAATGTTTGTCGTCAAAGAACCTACTTTCGTGTAGCTGTAGACATTACATGTCAAATGTATTCATTATAAATACAATTATAAATTAACATTGGAGATTTCATATTTAATTTAGAGGTGGAAGTGTGGTTGCAAAGGAGGCAAAAGAAAATCATAACAGACAAAATGACTTGAATGGACAGGTCAATTTTTTTTCAATGCTCATCGATATCGCTGATGGTAAACATTGCTGGCGGACGCTGGCTACAAATTAAATGTACCCTTCCTAATTAGGAGTCATTCTTTATATGTTTTAGTATTTAATTGTGTGTCAGTCTTCAAGCACATCTCCTATTTTGTTTTCTTATACCGTGTGTAGCATGCTACACCATTTGGGAACCACTCAACCGTTTTTAAAAATAATAATATTACTTCGGGTATTAATGCTTAAACTCTATCATAACAAGCAACAATTACCTGATCTGTAGCCTTGAGATCATCCTCAAATGAAACAATCAAGGACACCTTGTACTGGGTGACCAGACGCCAGAAGTCAATGACTGTTGTTGGAAGTGGAAGCTGTGTTAGAAATTGTTGATTCTGTTTCCTGAAACTCTGTTAGAAAATTTAGATGACACGATTTGAATGTACAATTCACAATATATTATATTACAAAACTAGCAATCAGTCAATCAATCAATCAATCAAGTGCCATGCCGAGTGACATTTGTGTTAGTGACATTTGGTATAATATCATGTATTGAACATATTGAGAGATAGCAAGTAAAATTTCGGTCACCTAATGAGAATGAAGCCAAACCAAATACCAACAATAGCATATAACAAAAGAATATCCAGGTGTAAGGCCAAAGGTAGTCCAAGAAAACCGTGGATGGGAAACATCACGATAACCTTGAACAAACATGGACTAAATGCAACCACGGCGCCCTTCTGACCTTGGAAAGACAGCTTAAGCTCCCACACCTAAGCTTAACGGCAAGTGTGAATGCCAGCAACCATCATTCACCTGGGGAAAGAAAATAGACAATATAGATATTTGTGGCTGTCACAGTGACAATCCTTCGAGAAATTTCTCTCTTTGTTTTCCTTTGTCTTTCTCCGCTTTATCTTTCCGCTGGTTACTAAATGTTGCTGTTTTCCTTTGCTTTTCACATCACATGCACTAAAAATCTTGATTGACAGCTTTTAATATATGCTAAAATGTGTCTTTTTACTACAAAATCTCTGAAGACTTCTATAAATTCTTGAGACTAACGGGAATTGAACCAATCTGTTTAACGGCACCAAATCGCCTAGCAACTATTGAACACGCGTTTTTCAGTACTTGACTAACAGCATCTACAAAAAAAGATACGATTTCATCAAGCCATTCAAACCGTGCACACAAAGTCACCAGAACGGACCGATCTAGACAAGAACTATTACAACAAAAATAAACATCCCGTACAGGTTTTTGAAATATCCTCAGTAACAACAAACATATAACGTAATATCCGTTTTAAAAAATTGTCCTCTGGCTTCCTACTTATATTTACTTGTATAAATAATTATTCGAAGCAAAATTGTATTGTCTATATATGTTATCCATGTTTACAAGAAGACCTATCGGCCCGTGTATAACTAATACGGATATTATGTTATATGTTTGTTGTTAAGGAGGATATTTCAAAAACCTTTACGGAAATGTTTGTTGTTGTTGTAATAGTCCTTGTCTCGATCGGTCCGTTCTAGTGACTTTGTGTGCACGGTTTGAATGGTTTGATGAAATCGCATCTTTTTGTGGAGATGCTGTTAGTCAAGTACCGAAAAACGCGTGTTCAATAGTTGCTAGGCGATTTGGTGCCGTTGAACGGACTGGTTCAATTCCCGTTAGTCTCAAGCATTTTTAAATTGTCCTCTGGCTTTCTACTTAAATTTACTTGAAGACTTCAATACTAGTTTTCTTAGCTGTGCATGACATTTTTATCATTTTTCTGAAACAACATCGTAGCTGCCTACAGCTTATTTTGACTTCTTTTGTTCACCATCCATGCTTCTTCTGGTTGAATCAGCTATACCAGACAGCTGCCTTTAGCAAGGTGATGGGCGGTACGAATGCTATATGAAAATGTGAAACATCGCAATGACGTTTTGGTAAGTAATGGAAACATACGGGTCTATCTATGTATGTTCATTCAGCTGGAAATACGCTGCATATTGTAGAAATCAGGATTCTCCTGTGTTTACGATGTGATGCTACTGTGGGAAATTCTTGTATGTTGTTGAGAAACATAGTCAAAACCTTGGTTTTCCTCCTTTCTCTTGATAGCTGGTATCCATGTTTATGCTTGTAGCTGCAGCCTTTATTATTCATTCTAAGAACATGCCCGATAAAGTACATCGTTTTCTTCTTATTGCTGTAGAGACACATTGATGTGTAGTGTCTTCGCTTACTCGCAAGTTTGACTTGAATTCTTCCCAACCAATATTTAAGAATTTTCTAAGATATTTATTTTTAGATAAATGTAATTTCGTATGTAATCTCTTACCGGAACATAAACATCATTGATGTAATCTCTTCCCGGGACATAAATATCATTGATGTAATCTCTTACCGGGACATAAACAGCATTAATGTAATCTCTTACCGGGAAATAAATATTATTGATGTAATCTCTTACCGGGACATAAACAGCATTAATGTAATCTCTTACCGGACATAAGCATCATTAATGTAATCTTTTACCGGGACACAAACAGCATTAATGTAATCTCTTACCGGGACACAAACAGCATTAATGTAATCTCCCAAGTACTCTGCTTCAAGCTGTAAAACTGGTATGTACATTGTCCCTAGAAAAAAAAATGTATACAAAATCAAATATAATCAAATTCCATATTATAATAATTTGGTCCAAGCCGACAAAATATGTATGTGAATATAGTCCAATTCCATTATGACAACTTGGTCTTGACTAACAAAATATTGATATAAATAAAGTTGATTCTTATTATAACTAGTCGATACGGACTGATGAAATATTGATGTGAATATTGTCAAATCCAAATTCTATTATAAGAACTTGATCTGGGCCGATATAATATTTATGTTTATCTGTCTATACTCTGAGCCACTTGTGTGCCTTTTGGCGTCGGGTGTTGTAGAGTTCTCTGTAGATGATCTTCTTGCGTGCTGTTTGTAAGCTTGATCATGTGGCTTCTTTGATTTCTGTGGTCCATCTTTTACATGATCTGTCTTTGTCTTTATAGCCACATTTTATAGCCGTGATGTCTATGTGTATGTTCAACTGTGGAATAATGTCTGTTGGCAGTCTGGAAGCGTGTGAAAACCACTTGATCTGTTGTCTTTTGATGTACTCCAATACACATTCAAAATTTATATGAATACGGTTAAACTCCAGTGGATTATGCTTTATCATTGCAGATTATCATCATCGTACACCAATATCATCTATAGATTCTCCAATCGCTGTCTCAATAAATCTAGCAGTCTAGTTACAGACAGCTCGAGTATGACGCTGATTTATCAGTCCCTTCGCGAGGGCCTCTATCTATTATATTTCCTTTTACGGGCTGTTCTGATCTTAACACAAATCTCGGGCAGTCTTGAAAGCGGCCATGATTCACACTTGAAAATCTTGAGCGTCAGTGAGGCCCGTCAATGCATTCACTATGTTAATTGTATTCATTGATGTACCTATTGACATTGTGGCTCACCAGCTTATTGGCCTGTTCATTACCCTCACCACCTGCATCAATCAATCAATAATCTCATAATCCTTCAGGGCCGTAGGGGTACCACATTTGATGCTTCAGCACACAGAGCAATCCAACAAATTATATCCTCAGCTATGCAAATCAGTGTGAAAATCTCTTGTTCTGCCCATTCATTGATGTTGTATGTCTATGCCTTTATTTGCCTTCCTCTACTGCTTCCCTTCGACAGTCCCCTGCAGTATTGTTTTTGGCAAGGAATCATGTCTACATACATGTTCAAACCGTGCTAGTTTTCGTCGTTTGACTATTGAAAGAAATGGTTCTTGTACACCTGCATACATATCTACTTTATTTCTTAAGTACACATTGGTTTTATGTTCCCTTTATGAAGTTAGTAGAATTATTCTGTAATATTTGTATTCGAAAACCTGAAATCGCCTCTCCATGTCCGCAGTGAGTGTCCATCTCTCACAACCATACATCACAAAAGAAAGCACCAGCGACTTACACAGTTTGACATTTACTCCAAAGCTTATGTTGCTTTTTCCAAATCACCGGTTACCTTGACAAGGAAGCTAAAGCCATCTTCAGCCTTATTTTTAGTTCTGCTGTGCATTTCCATTGATGCATAGGCTGGATCCGAGATATTTGAAGGTATTCACCATCTCAGCACCTGCATGTCTTCGCAGGAATACTAAAGGAATTGTTCTGGTCATACAGCGTGACAATAACTCCTCTCATTGACGGCGTACAATTCCGCTTCAACTTTGCGGATCATATTTATCCTATTAAATCCCAGTATAACAACTTGGTCTGGACTGACGTAATATTTATGTAAATACCGTCAAATCTCAGTATAACAATTTGATTTAGACCAAATATTTATATAATTACAAAAAATATATTGCTAGATAGTATAAACAAGGACGAAATATAAAGGAAAAATTGTTTTTAGAATTAGAGAAATGTATGAACATGTATGCTCTAGGCCTATATATGGATTCCACTGTACACATCTCCCTCATACTAAATAGATAATATAAAGTGCAAATTGTTTTGCTCCATATCGATCTCTTCCTGTTTCATAATTTGGTTATTGGTTATGTACCGATATAATTTCTCTCTGTGCAGACTATTGGTGCTTAGTCCCCCCTAACAAATGATGCAGGGTATGCATACTGGCAGTTCAAGTGACCAGCTGGTTGACCATGCTTCTTATTCAACCGCACTCGTGTTTAGTTTCACTAGATCCACATAATATGCAATTCCTCAAATCTCAGACTTAATTTTCCATCAATCGCATTGTCTGCATTCAGCTGGCGGACACCCATAAACCAGTTTTAGCACATCTTGCTAATCAATGTCAATGCTCCATCCATGGGCACACGAATGCAGGTCTGTCTTTTGTTGCATTACCATGAACACAGACAGTCCTGGGTAGTGAATCTATGTAATATCCTGAAGGTTGAATGAAGCCATAGATACTGTCCACTAAGATCAATATCGGCCATTACAGATCATTCACAGAATGGACTGGAAATATGTCACAACTGCTTTGCTAATTGAGGTCTCAGAAAGTCATTCGAGGATGACAGTGGTGGCCTTGACATATATCCTCTTACTGAATGATGTTCCATCTTCTGTGCTGTTCTTCTCAACGACACTACTATTATGTGGATTATCACGTTATAGTCACGGCGGATCATGTTGTATCCATGATTGAGCATGCTGTATCCATTGGTGATTATGCTATATATGTGGTCGATGCGTTACGTCTTGTTAATTGTATTACATCCACGGTTTGTTTCCGTGGTCAATTAGAGTATAGGTAACCTAACAATATTACATCCACAATTTGAGTATTGTATTATATTAAAATTAGAAAAATCGATGTCATCATCTAAACCCTACATGCCTGACTAGCTACATCGAAATAAACATTCTGCCATGTCTCTTTTTTCAGTGCCCTGTTTGAGTGGAGAAACTTAATCATGCCCATAATCCATATTTTCATACATACCAAGCCATACTTTTCCTCAACTGTCGTTTGTAGGATATGTTTTTGGGGAAAATCATGTCTCATCACATGACCACACACAATATTGTGACGTTTCACAACTGCCAAGAGATGTTCTTGTTGATCTACATAACCATTTATTATGTTTCAAACATATGGTTGCTGATCCAGCGGTCCATGGGATCATGCTCTTTGACATAATGCCATTAAAATGACATTATATTGCTATTTCTAACGTATATGGTGGTTTTATGTCCTGCATGTAGGTCCTTAGTATACGCCTGTAGTATATGTTTCAAAATCCATGTATTCTCATTGACAGCTAGAAAAGAAAATGCGGAGGTTCTGAAATAGTGAAATGCTAGACAGTGGTTACTCAATAATATAGGAAACGAACAATCTTTCACAATTCACAATTTACAAGAATGAACGCAAGAGAGATCGTGTGATTCTTCTTGAATCTTGATTAGAAACTGGCTTCACAGCACGTGGGTCATTCTAACAAGTGCTCCGCCCTCTGTTCTACCAGCCATTCGACTCGATGGTGTTTCGAGTCTAATGTCGCCGAAACAGACGTCGGCATCAGGGCACAACTCTGACCCTTGTGACAGGTTTCTTTATTGTGCCTCCCACCCATGCCGTGCCCGTAAAAAGTTCAAGAACAACGTCTTCCTGTCGGAACAACATGCTAACTGTTATCGAAGATTACGACTACGGTGTAACCGCGTGATCGTGTAATAAAATATTAGACAGACTGATATCGTTACATATCAATGAGTTAATGACGATCCTGGTATAAAATAATTGGTAACAGAGAGTTGTAGTGATCGTTGATTACCTATGCCAGACGGCACAGCAGGTTATGATACTGTTAGTCTATAGATTCAGGGGGTACTCCTTTTGTGAAGATGACATACATACTTAGTCTTTCTGTAATTATGTTCCCATCCCGCTCTCACTTCGGCAAACGTATGTATATATCTTGTATTTGAGAATAAAACAGAACATGCTATAGATGAGTTCGATAGGCAATATGTTGTGACCCTTACCACAAAGGAGAGAAGGAGAATCTGTGTCTTCCAGGGACATATCACTTCTAGAATGTAATATTCTTTAAGAATGTATTTTATCCCCATGAATCTTTGCATCGACCTACTGGAGGCAAAGACACGTGCAGATACTCAAATAAGACTAGTGTTTATTATCATCTTAGACTACCCTTAGGGATCTTTGTGGCACAGTTGTTGAGTACATTTTCTCAAGAAGTATGGGTTTGAATTCACATTTTAAAAAAAAGTATGCTTTACCAGTGAATCATAAGAATTATCATCATGAATACATTTTAACATCTTTAAATTGTCAACAAAACAGATTAAAGAGATTTTAAACTATATACGTAACTTTTATATAAACATTTCTAATAGCCATTTAAAAGATAAACTAAAGAACAAAATAGACTAAACAACACTTGTTGACTCACTTGGTACGATGTTGCTCAGTCGATTCTTATGTTTGTTGTTCACATTTTGATTGTTCTCATAAACATTGTTTGGGTCATCTACAGATGTCCTTTTATCTTTGTCAATAACATCGTCACCATCATCATTATTCAGGTTACAGATGATCTGATCAGTAAAAGAAGATCAAAAATCATTAGATATTGCAAATTAGCATTAATAGTTATGCAATGTTATTATTTTGGGTCAATAGTATGTTTAATATAATAGACTATACAGGAAATAGTATCTGAAGATAGCGCTATAAGGAAAATAGTAATAATAAGAGTAATATATGTGGGGTATAAAGAGCTGATATCATGCCTAGACCATTCCGTTATCTATCATTCCACGATGTCACTGCTCCTCTCCTTCCACCCACAAATGTTCCTAGCAAAATATTTTTTGAAAGAAAGTCATGTCTTGTTACATTTCCGAACCAATCAAGTTTATGCATTTTCACTAATGTCAAAAGTAGTTCTTGATAACCTGGTCTGTCCTAGCAGCACCGAATCGCCTTGCAACTAAAAAAAACTGGTTTTCCATATTTAACCTACCAAATTCCCAAATAAAGATTTGATCTCGTCAATACATTCAACCAGTGTACTCAAGTCACTGAGAACCGACCAATCGAAATAATGACTATTACAACATCAACAAACATTCCGTACAAGTATTCAAGTATCCTCATTGAGACTCGCATAGAACATCCATATTCGTACTACAAGAATGTAAAGGCCTTCTTGTAAACATAACTAATATAGAGACAGAACAATGTTGCTTCAAATAATATAGTATACAAGTAAATTCAAGTAGGAAGCATGAGGATAAAGGAAAATAATATTTCGTTCTCACTTAATTTAGTACACAGGTTGAATTTCGACGAGATAACATCTTTTTGTGGTTGTGGTTGGTCAAGTACGGACAACCTGTTTTCTTGAGTTGCAAGATGATTTAGTGTCGCTAGAACGGACCTTGTTCAAGTCCCGTCAGCTGTAAGAATTAGTTTCATTTATCCTCATGCTTCCTACTTGAATTTTCTTGGTAACCTGCAATTCTGTTTACTACCGGAAGCAAAGATAATGGATGATTGAATGTGGATGTGCAAGATCATCATGACTGACATAAGAGTTTAACAATTTGTTGACCAGCAATCCAGAACACAATTATCTCCCATTACGAAGGGCTTTCTCAATTTTTTTAAAAACACATTACACAAAAATGTGCTTACAACTTGAACTCATGACATACATCTGTCAAATTTAACTCATGACAAAGATCTTACAAATTTAACTTACGACATAGATCTTAAAAACTGAACTTATGACATAGATCTTTCAAGTTTCCCATGCTTTATTGTGAGTGTTCTAGAGTTTTAAATATGAGTTCTCGTCAGATAAAACTGAGCTACCGTATGACAATAGTCATTACAACCTGTTTCTGTTAACGTTGTAAGTCGGTCAGCATCTACCTATTCTGACAATCCACATTGTGAACGTCTTGGGAACGGAAGAAAAAATGCGATAGGATGCACGACTTACTCTACGGAAAAGACATGTTACCTACAACCACATAGTGTGGTACAGTAGATGAGGTATTTAGGTTGCAAATGGTCTATTTTGTAGCACGATAGGCGGAAATAGGTGGATCGCGTGGCCGTACGGCTAGAACGCTGGTCTCAGGAATCTGACGGTTCAATCCACGGTTGGGACAAGGATTTTGTCTTTCGGAGGTGCAACAAAAAATTCTTCCAGTACACGTCGCGGCGACGGCTTTGGCAAAGCGGCCTTTATTTCTACAGCATTAAAACCCTCCCTACACTCCTTAACAGGAAAACATGCAGTAACGAAAGAAAATCGGAAATGTAGAGCACAGCTCTGTTGATCCGGCATCTCCTGTAGCTTGCCCTGTTCCAAATGTATTAGTATTACCTTTCTTTTGGAGTTAATAAATCAGAGAGACGGGTCATGCTGCGTAGACAACACATAATGTCTATATTTGTGAAGAGTTATACTCCATCTCTCTCCTTAATATGTTTATGAATCTAGCTCAAGGTCTGCACGCTGAGGCAGACATATTGGCCAGTTAAAACAACATTGGAAGGGAATTTTATTCAGGAGACATAATTATAGATATAGACATGTTTCAAGTAAACGTACGAAGAAGAAGGTCTGCATATCTACGAAGATACATGACAGTAAACAGTGGTGCAAGTGCATATATAATTCCTTGTGCATACTATGGGATATTTTTTGTGGCTCAGTTTGTTTGTGTGAGTCACATAAATCATCACCATGTATTTTAAATTATATTTCTTATATCATAACAATGATAACATCATCTGGAAAGACGGAAAGTTTCCCAGCATTCTTGAAGTTGACATGTATATGAGATGAAATACAATTTAAGAAAGAAACAAGATACACAATCTTACCTTGAACTCCTTCTCCATGTTAGTTAATCCAGTGTCTGACACCTTGTCCAGGTATGTCATTCTGGTCTGCATGGCATCTGATGTCACAGTTGTTCCCATACACAAAATGGCAACCTGTGCTGCTCTATGTAAGAATGCATACTGCCCCTGATAATGGTCAAGAAGCATCATATTTTAACAAACTGTCTCATACTATCATACATCACACATGGCTTATGGTGTAACATACATTCCATGCCATCAGACAACACACATGGCTCATGGTATCACATACATCACATGTCATCAGACATCACACATGGCTCATGGTGTAACATACAGCTCATGCCATCAGACATCACACATGGCTCATGGTGTAACATACAGTTCATGCCATCAGACATCACACATGACTCATGGTGTCACATACAGCTCATGCCATCAGACATCACACATGACTCATGGTGTAACATACAGCTCATGCCATCAGACATCACACATGGCTCATGGTGCAATATACATATCATGCCATCAGACATCACACATGACTCATGGTGTCACATACAGCTCATGCCATCAGACATCACACATGACTCATGGTGTAACATACAGCTCATGCCATCAGACATCACACATGACTCATGGTGTAACATACAGCTCATGCCATCAGACATCACACATGGCTCATGGTGCAATATACATATCATGCCATCAGACATCACACATGACTCATGGTGTAACATACAGCTCATGCCATCAGACATCACACATGACTCATGGTGTAACATACATCTCATGCCATCAGACATCACACATGACTCATGGTGTAACATACATCTCATGCCATCAGACATCACACATGGCTCATGGTGTAACATACAACTCTAATTTGGTCACTATTCTCAATCTCATTTCAAGGAAATCAATACCCACAATTTTTTTTCCTCTTGGTTTTGTTCGTTACAATCGTTCTTTAGTTAACCTTTTTTCCCTTTCCCTGTTGTTTCTCATCTGAGAGATACAAGCGGAATACAATTGGTACACTTTGTGAATCATATTTTCCTGGCATAAAAGGAACTACAGCAAGTTAGATTCTGTATCAGTGGTTCTTGACATTATGTGGACTTCTGCAAGAAAGCAAGTTCCAAGTTGTTGTGCAATGAGAACATATTCTTAATTCTATTTCATAGATGTTTCCTGATCTATTTCCCTATTCGACCGTCACGTGGTAAAATGCATTGTTCCTTGGTTTTTAGTGCAAGTCAGCATTTGTGCAAGTTGATATAGATAAGATTGAATGTTTTTATGGTAGTGTACACATTGTTTGGGTAGACTTTATTTATGCAATCTGTTTGCATATTTATCTGATAATGGTTGATGATATTTCGCATATCGGTTAAGACATTTGGTGTGTGTAAAAGAAAGGTTACGAGTTTGCTACCAGATTGTGACACCTTGATTATAAGTGCATATATTTGGAGATCCCAGGGGATTATTGCTTGAAGCTGTGAGATTACATGTTAGGTGCTGTATTCTCAGCAGGAAGTGTAATTCACTGTTGAGATGGGAAGAGTACACAAGGAAAATCCTGAGTACAATGAAGTTAACTCTGTCTATATTTTTTTTCTCTAGAAGTGGTTACTGGGTGTAACCATCTTCTTTCTCCTTCCGTGTCCATTCTCAAACTCCTGAAGACTAGCATGATGCAGTTAGGGAAATTGAATATGTTATGATATGGTGTATAGCTTGGATGCGACATTTGCGCATTTCAGCGTGCCTCAATATGACATGTTTGGGACTTGATCTTCTTCTTCTGCGATCAGTTTCCTATGCTCATAAGTCTATACAGGAAGAAGGGCCGCCTCCATGAATTCAGTCGTCAGCAGGAGGTCCTCACGGTTGCCCCACAGCTTCACCTTCAGATCTGTCTCTTGAGGCCATATTTTGGTTCTCACGTCATCAAAGAGTGGGTATGTCTGCAGAATATGTTCTGGAGTCTGGGGACCCTTTTGACATGGGCATTGGTCAGTTTGGGCAGCCTTAATTTTGTGGAGATGTGCTTGTAGTCTGCAGTGTCCTGTGCGAAGTCTAAAAATTGTGGTTTGTTGTGGCCTGTTTAGCTTTAGAATAGGGTCCCGTGGAAAGTTACTGCCTGTTCTCTGGCTCCATGTATGTTTGTATATTCCTTTGATGAGGGTTTTTGCTTCAGTCAGTGATATTCTGTGGTGGAATTGTTCCTTTTTTGCACCTGCTTTTGCCAGTCTGTCAGCTCCTTCATTTCCTGCTATTCCACAGTGTGCAGGGATCCACTGCAGCACAACTTTATTGTTGGCAGATAGTTGATTTAGAAGTTCTACAGTTGTTTTTGTTAGGAGATCTTTAGGTTCCTTTTGGATGGTTTGGAGTACTGACATGCAGTCACACAAGAAGACTATGTTAGCTCCTTTGATCCTCCGTTCCTCTAGAGCCTTTGATGCTTCCAAGATTGCTTGTAGCTCTGCCCTGTAATTTGTTGATAATTTGCCAGTAGCAATTGAGAGTTCTAGTTTTGGGGGGACTTGATCTAAAACATGCAATGAGTTGAGCCGATGCAACTTGGTTGTAGTAGGAATGCACATACTCATTACATGAGGTTATCTTGATATTTGAAATAGGTATTGTATTTCTTTCCAACCATTTTACTGTACACGTTTTATGTTGGAGAAGTTGGACGTGACATTACCTAAGTGTGATGATGGGGCTTGAAATGGGAGCACAAAATAACAGTACTGTTAACCGTCCATACACGTTGTAAGGAGACTAAAGAGGTTTTGGGTGTGGAGTATACAGGGTGAAAGTGACTCTGAAGCCATGTTGAAGTCGGATTTATCAGTTTAAAAGATATATATATATATATATATATATATATATATATATATATATATATATATTAATTCAGCAATGATGTAAATCATGTTTCAGTGTATTCCACTCTCTGGACTACGTCCTACTACTCTGCAGGAGTTTGAGAACAAATGCAGAAGAAGAACATTACGATACCAATTGTATTGAAGGCAGTTGTTATGAGAAGAATTTCAGATGGATCATGAAAAATACATAAAATAACTTACACTTGTCTGCACCATGTTAATTCTGTCATGTCTAAGTTTTTGAACTGTGGTAAAGATGTCCAAGTAACCTTTATCTTCTGCTTGTCTCATGACATTTCGTAAAGCAATAAAAGTTCCAGTACGTCCCACACCAGCACTGCAGAAATATCAGATACATTTTGTAACGTTAATACACAGTGAGACACATTGTGTACAATGGGGGCTATCAATGTTTATAGGAAGATTCCGGTAGTAAAGTGTTATATTTCATCAGTTTATTGCTACGGATGTGAGACATAGACAGAAAATAAACACGTTCAAAGATAACTGGGGGATGCTGAGAATTGGTTGCTTTAGAAGATGTAGTAAAATACCGTAGACAACTAGCTCAAGTTAATATCGAGGTCATCATAGATGATGGAGTAAAAACACAAAATATAACACAAATTTGGCAGTCAATGTTTATAGAGTAGGTGATCTAGATCATTTTATCGTTCACAGTTTAATATGTCCACATAGACGGCTTTTTAAAAAGTCTGGCTTTTTTAATGTCCGGCAATGTAACATGTTAACACAGAAAGTCCGGCTTTTTAAATGTCCGGCAATGTAACATGTCCATACATCAAGTCCGGCTTTCCTAAGAAATGCTGCTATATTTGAAAGTTCCTCAGTGCTCCAATATATCATTAAGTAGATATCAGTCTCAGTGGGCCAGTGGTCCTCCCGTAACCGGTTTGATGAAGTGTAGTCTTGCAGGATATGTTCCGCTGTCTGGGTATATGATGAAAAGAACACAACATTAATATTTAGTAATCACCGGAAATATTTATGACGAGAAGAAATAGAGGAAGGTATAGAGGAAGAGATGGAGGGAGAGAGATGTGGTGCTGAATGAGTTATCATGGCATGGAAAAATATATCAAATTCAACATATCATCACGAGAGAGAGAGAGAGAAAGAGAGAGAGAGAGAGTTGTGCAGAAACATGATCGACAACATCACACTGCAGGGCACTTGATCGATTGTTTAATAAAATTTCTGTTACCTATAACATCTGAATTATTATTGAAATATATTTGTGTGTGAAGCATTAAAAAAATTGTACCTAATATGTAAAATATGCTTCATTCAACCACCATTGTTAGTTTAAATTGGTTATATTGGAACATTTAATTATCCAAAATGACGGAGTTATATTTAACATTTGCTGTTTAGAAGCAGGCTATACTAATACACATTTGATTGATATTCACGGTTGAAAGTAGCGTACCTTATCATAACAACTGATTTGACATTACACGTATGCTAGCAAAATATGATAATATTAGAGCTTTTGATCATCAAATATAATAAGCTCATTGTTTAGAAAGTCCAGCCACACACCTAGTCTAATAATTGATGATGTAAAAAAGTAGTTAATATATGTTATGAACAGTTGGCAAATGTATACACACTATTTGGTTCTTCTTCTTCATTGCTCATTCTCAAACTCCCGCTGGATCTCTCTTGCAGCAGGACCATGATCCTATTAGATTTCCAGTAGGATGTGATGTAGTCTAGGGAATGGAACTGCGTTGTGTCACCATGTTATTTGCGCCAAAAATTGCACACATCGGTCTTCGGTGGGGCCCTGGTCTGATAATAAAAATAGTCAGTGAACTATGGTCAGAGAAAATTGAGCCGTGATGATCTTATAATGGTGTGTTACACATACACTGTGACTGCTACTTGGCAAACATGGATACAGACCTGCAGTGAACAACAATAGGTTTACTGGTAGGATATGAAGCTACCCTCTGTTCAAAATCTACCAGACTCCAGGGAGTCAGAGGAACGTCTAGATCAGGCCAGGCAGTGAAGTGGAAATGTGTCACTACATGATCGAGACTTCCTTCCTGCAAATATATATGTTTTGTTAATTTTAATGTTTCACTAAATATATCATTGAATTTATTTGATGTTTCATCAAATATGTCAATGGAATGTAATTATTTAATGGTTCACCAAATATATAGAGAGTTTACAGGCAACTTGTGAAACTAACAATGAGTTGACCTCATGTCGATGGTGCTGAGAGTTGACAGGCAACTTGTGAAACTAACAATGAGTTGACCTCATGTCGATGGTGCTGAGAGTTGACAGGCAACTTGTGAAACTAACAATGAGTTGACCTCATGTCGATGGTGCTGAGAGTTGACAGGCAACTTGTGAAACTAACAATGAGTTGACCTCATGTTGATGTGATGTTTCACATCCATAATGCATGTCACAGCTTAATTTGCATGAACGTAATAATCTATAGTCATTTCCTGTTTGTCAGGGAAAATTATATTGAGTTTGAGCTTCTTGTCATTTTGAACAGACTTCTTCTCGATCTTATTTACTACAAAGGAATGATGAAATCCCTATTTTTTGTTTAGTCTCTTCAGTTTTCACAGAGTGGAACATGTTCAGATGGTACTTCTAAACAACAACTGTCTTCGTTTCATTCTTTGGATATTTTACCAAAGTCACTAAATCTAGCCAATGCAGTAATAACATTAAGGACATCTTGCAAGAAAGCAAGAGTTTATTTTCAAAGTGTTCTCCCTTAGCTTGCAATTCCCACCAGCAACACTCTTCCCGCTAGAGTAGAGAAATTAGCAACTAACATTTAATATTTTTCAGAGATGATGAATAAATTAAGAAATATAAAAATTGTGATCTAATTACTTCGCAGAATATAAACGTGCTGACCTGACTAAGTAATGCACAGAATATAAACCTGCTGACCTGACTAAGTACTGCACAGAATACTAGAAGACTATTACCTGCAATAATTTCACATTTCATGATGACAGTAAATTTATTATAATTATATATAAATGATATGGTACCTTTCCCAGCTGCAGTCTCCTGATAGTGTAGTCAGCATACTCTTGTGTAGTTGTCAGTTTAACTGTGATATCACCAACTTTCATCGTACCATCTTCTGGCCAGTATCTCTCACACTTTATCTGTCAATTATCACACACACACACAACTGTTATCATCATCATCACTACCAAATGATATTAACATAATAGGAAGCTATTATAGAAATAGCTGTCTATGTGTATTAAAACAATCTTGTATATAAACATTAACAAAAAATCAGCAATGTATATAACAGTAAAGGGTGTACAATTTTTTCATGAGTACAAGGTAATGAGATTCATTAGCATCATCAGCTTAATGTATTATAGCTATTCATCATTAGCCCTTTTTAACAGCTGTTCTCAAGTCATTGGTTTTGCTGTAACTTTAGGCCTGTGTTGGTTCATAACTCAGAAGACTATTATCATTTTTGACCGCTTAATTACTCGCCTGAAGGCATCACAAATGACATTTCGTGGAGGCATCACAAATGACATTTCTTGTAGGAATCACAAATGATTTTTGATTAGGAACCAGCATGACTGTACACGGATCATTCACATACATATTCTGCGGGTCATTCCGTCAGCCAGATAAAGGTATATATGCTCAGTATCCAAGTTAGTTTGTGTGTTTTATGGACTTTCCAGTGAGGATGCACTTTCTCCCTCTCTCCTGATCATTACCATTTTTATCATTTCCTGAATATGTACATTGTTTTGTTCAACATATGTTCATTGTTTTGTAGTATATACATAATTGATCTAATTAATTCAGCCCTGTCTCTTTCAATCATTTTGTCATCAATTATAATTTACCTGCTATTGTGACATCTCTTTCCTTGCCCCTGCCTCCAACATGACCAGGAGAGAACATCCATGTGATGCTATGGGCCTTGTTCAGCAGAGTGTTCCACTCTTTTCCTGTCATGCATTTACCTATCTTGCGCAGGATATTTTTGGAGTCTGATAAAATCACTGTATGTTTGGATAGTCTCGTCATCAGCCAAGTCAGATCCGCTGTTACTGCGTCTATGTTTGGATAGGTAACGGACTTGGTGAATATTAGCTTGCTGACATACTCAGATGATTTTGAGATATATTCACAAATATCGACAATGCGTGATTTGTGACTGAAGATAGGCGTAGTCCGTAGAGAACACCTAACACAGATTTTAACAGAAACATTAAAAGATTAAAAACTGAACCAATATAGAACCGGAACCATCAGCCGGTATACTCTGAGAGATTTACTGAAGCGGACATCTGAGCACCAACGGACATGTCCAGTGTGTGAAGAGAATAATCAACATACCTAACATACATCTAACAGTACAAATATTTCCTTTCTTGACCTTACAGATCGCACCACAGCTGCTTACCTTCCCTTTCTCTACGAGATTAGTTAACATAACAATTTCTTCTGTATTCTGTTCCCAGACCATACACACAAAATCTTCCACAGTACTTTTGGTTGGACCTAGAATTCACAGAAAATCAAAACTAGATAAACTATGTCAACAAATAAATATATCATGAGATGAAATCATCATCATCATCAAGTGCCGTCTCCGCAACGAAGGTTGGCTGCAACGTATCTCCAACATCTCCTGTCTCTTGTCTTGGTGGTGCACTCTGCTAGACTGTAACCTGTACATCGTGTAATGTTACTCTCCGACTTGTATCTCTTCCTACCTCTTGCTCGCTTCCCTTTGACTTTACCCTTAAGTAAGGTCTTCAATAAGGTGTCATGTCTTTTAATGTGTCCAAAGTATTTTATTTGCCTGATCTTTATTTCTCTTAGTAGTTCCTTCTTCATATTAAGTGTTTTAGCACCTCTTTATTTGTTTTCTTCTCTTTCCATGATGTTCTCCATATTCTTCTATATACCCACATCTCAAAGGCATCAATTTTGTCTTCTAATTGTTTATTTAGTGTCCATGTTTCTGAGCCATACATTAATATGGAATAGATGGATCATTTTATAATTCTCATGTTTAACTTGTTTGTAATTTGTTTAGATATTTATAATTTCCTCATGTCATTGAAGGTACTTTTAGCAATTCCTATTCTCCTATTAACTTCTGTTTCACATCTGCCATCATTTGTGACTATGTGTCCAAGATATTGATACTGTTTTACTTGTTGTAGTTTCTCTCCCTGTATGTTTATGTTTACCTCCTGTTCTTCTGTGTCTTTGCTGATTATCATGGTTTTCTTTTTTTTGAATGTTTATATCCAGTCCATATTCATTACTTGATTTATTAACTTGATCTATTATTCTTTGTAGTTCATGTTCACTTTCTGCCAAAAGAACAATGCCATCTGCATATCTAATATTGTTTATTATTTTCCCATTGATCTTGAGTCCTGGTATTTCTTCTATATTTTTAAAGATATTCTCTGTGTAGATATTAAATAGGTTTGGTGATAAAATGCACCCTTGTCTTACCCCTCTTCTTATTTCTATGTATGGAGAGTAGCTGTTTTCACACCTTATTGGTGCAGTTTGTTCCCAATATATATTTCTAATCAGCCTGATGTCTTTTCCATCTATGCCTATTTCTTGAAGACATTTGATTAATTTTTTATGTTGGACTCTGTCAAAGGCCTTGCTGTAGTCTATGAAGCAAATATAGATACTTTTTTTGGACTTCTATATATTTATCTATCACTAGCCGGATACTCAGTATAGCTTCTCTAGTTCCTTTGTTGTTCCTAAAACTGAATTGTTCTTCACCGACGTCCATGTCTATCTTGTTCTTCATTCTTTCATGTATTATCTTGAGAAGTATTTTAATTAGATGGCTCATTAGACTTATTGTTCTATATTCTGTACAGTCCACAGCCCTGGGCTTCTTAGGTAGTGGTATGAATATTGATGACGTTAGGTCTTTAGGTATATGGCCTTTTTTGTATATGTCATTGCAAATTTCTGTGATAGTATCTACACCAAATTCATTTAGAGTTTTTATTATGTCTGCTGTTATGTTGTCAGTGCCTGCAGCTTTTCCACAGTTTATTGAATTTATTGCATGTTCTACTTCTGATTTCAGTATTGCTGGTCCATCATTGTTGTGTATTGTTGGTTTTTTTGTTCCGTTGGTCGTCAAACAGTTCTGTTACATAATCTGCCCATCTTGTGACTGCTTCTGTTTTATAAAATATTATTTTACCATTTTTATCTTTAATGCAGCCACCACCATTTATAGGATTTTTCTTATTTGTGATCAGCCTTATCTCCTTATGCATTAATTTTGTCTTCTGTTGTATGGACATCTCCTCTATTTCACTGCATTTTGTTTCTAGCCATTGTTTTTTCGCAGTTCTGCACATGTTACGTATCTCCTTGTCTATAATTGAGTATTTTGGCGTATTTTTAGCTTTCTTTCTTTCTGTCATTTTCTCTAATATTTCATCTGTCATCCATGTTTGTTTGTTCTTGGTATTTCTTTTTGGTAAATTTGCATTTCCTGTTTGAATACTTTTCCTTAGGGTGTCCCATTTATTGTCTATTTTCTCTTCTGTATTTTCCCTTCTGTATTGTTCCATGCATTCTATCATTAGATGTTCATATCTATTCCTTACATCTACGAGGTATTTTTGTTGTATGTCTGGTTGTTTTAGTGCTGATGTATCTGTGGTTCTTGGACTCCTCTATTTACTATCTTTTTAAGTTTGACATTTATTTTGTACAGCACTGGATTATGGTCAGAGTTGATATCTGCACCAGGGTATGTTTTGATGTTTTTGACACTATTACATGAAATACATGAGATGAAATACATGGATACAATAGATTACTTTATTTTAATTGGTAAATTATTAATATTGTAGGAGCTTTAGTGACCTGGAAAGCCATTGGGAGAGGTGGTTACTATATTTTTGCCCCGTTATCTCTACCCCAACGCCTAGTGGATACTTACGTGTGCGTTTGGAAGGTAGAATAATCGTTATTATTTCTTTCCTTATCGGACCCCTTCAAGACACAGTCTGTGGTGTGGCTAATTTCTGTTATGTTTATGTATGGTAGTGAAAATTGGACCAAATTTCTGTCATGGCCATGTATGGTAGTAGAAGTTGGACCTAATTACTGTAATGTCTATGTAAGGTAGTGACAGTTGAACGACAATTCTGTCATGTCTATGTTTCATAGTAGAAGTTGGACAAAGTTTCTGTCATGTCTGTGTATGGTAGTGGACGTTTAGAAGGAATGTCGTTTTACAAGGCTCCTGGAATATAACTGCAGAACACTGATTCCGACATATGATGGTGAGTCTTGGAATAAGTAAGTAACATATTGGAAAATTATAGGCAACATATATGTGGTTCTATAGAAGAATGTAGTGAGTGTTACAGAGATGTGGTTCTATAGAAGAATGTAGTGAGTGTTACGGAGAACAGAGATGTAGTTCTATAGAAGAATGTAGTTAGTGTTACGGACAACAGAGATGTGGTTCTATAGAAGAATGTAGTGAGTGTTACAGAGATGTGGTTCTATAGAAGAATGTAGTTAGTGTTACGGAGAACAGAGATGTAGTTCTATAGAAGAATGTAGTTAGTGTTACGGAGAACAGAGATGTAGTTCTATAGAAGAATGTAGTGAGTGTTACAGAGATGTGGTTCTATAGAAGAATGTAGTTAGTGTTACGGAGAACAGAGATGTAGTTCTATAGAAGAATGTAGTGAGTGTTACAGAGATGTGGTTCTATAGAAGAATGTAGTGAGTGTTACAGAGATATGGTTCTATAGAAGAATGTAGTTAGTGTTACGGACAACAGAGATGTAGTTCTATAGAAGAATATAGTGAGTGTTACGGACAACAGAGATGTAGTTCTATAGAAGAATATAGTGAGTGTTACGGACAACAGAGATGTGGTTCTATAGAAGAATGTAAATAGTATCACAGACAGCTAGAAAACCTAATGAGGAGGGGTTTACTTAATAATATTAACAAGAGACACGCTTTAATTTCTAGACATGTTGAGAGACAGGAAAGCCTGGAGAACATAGTTACAACTGGCAGCATAGAAGACAACAGAGATTGTGAATAACAAATATAAAATATTGTATAGTCTGACATCATGACATGGCAAATATTTATCAAAGTTTTATCCCGATAGCAGAGAAACCAGTCACCACGGCACATAGTGATCTTATTCCTAGGATAATGATGTATATATTTCGTCTCCACCCTTGATTTTGTGACTCATGCAGTTCATATATTTCTGCTACTTTGAACTCTAGCAAGTATGAATTGTTGGTATTGTTTTCAGTCTCTTGTTGTGAGTTTTCTTCAGAACTTATTTTGTTCATACTCAGAAGTACTTGCCATGTGTCGATGACAAGACAGATTATCAGGACGATCACTTGGATAAGCATGTTTTTAGAAGTGCCTGTTAATTATGAGGTTCAACATATACCATGTTGAAATCAGATTAAATCATGTTAACTCTCCATTGGATGCTACAGCCAAACTTCTATTTGATGGTACAGCGAACCCTCTATTGGATGATGCAACCAACCATCTATTGGATGATACAACTAACCCTCTATTGGATGGTACAACAAACCAGCTATTGGATGGTACAGCCAATCCTCTATTGGATGGTACAACCAACCCTCTATTGGATGGTACAACCAACCCTCTATTGGATAGTACAGCCAACCCTTCATTGGATAGTACAACCAACCCTCTATTGGATGATACAACCAAACCTCTATTGGATAGTACAGCCAACCCTTTATTGGATAGTACAACCAACCCTCTATTGGATGGTACAACCAACCCTCTATTGGATGGCACTGCCAACCCTCTATTGGATAATATAGCAACCTCCACCCAAAGCCTGATTGGTCACCTCTTAAAACATGCGTAGTATGTAATTGATGTTATTCACTGTTCCCTTTTTCACAACAGCGTTACATGGACAATAAATAGTGACAACCAAGAACAATACCTTGTGCAGCTATGAAGTTCTCTTGTCCATTATATCCCTGGACAAATAATAGTTCAATTAGTGACTAGATAACATTATATCCCTGGACAAACAATAGTTGAATCAGTGACTAGATAACATTAGTTCCATGGACAAACAATAGTTGAATCAGTGACTAGATAACATTCTGAGCATTATTCAAAATTTATGTTGTCAATTTATTTTTGACTATAATTATTTGTTTTTAAAATACAAGAAATATACTAAATAAATCAAAGAAAAGGTTAGACGAGTTAAGATAAACTATCTGTACCTTTACAGTAAGTGAACAGAAATTGAACAACTGCGAGAACAGTGGAAGACATGAATAACGTTAAGAGAAGCAAAAACACTGACAACGGAATTTCAACCAGCCATACTAGCAATCGAAGACATTTAGGAAACAAACTAATTTAAAAATAAAGACATTCTAAACAGGTGGATGGAATGGTGTAGGAAAATATACAAAGATGAAAACAAAGACAAATACTACAATACACCTACTAACACAGAACCTTGTTAGAGAAACCATCATAGAAAAATTACCTGAACACAGTGTCTGAGTCAACCATGACATCTGTCTTAATATCTAAAGTAGAACCCCGTGTCTAAATCAACCATGACATCTGTCTTAATATCTAAAGTAGAACCCCGTGTCTAAATCAACCATGACATCTGTCTTAATATCTAAAGTAGAACCCCGTGTCTAAATCAACCACGACATATGTCTTAATATCTAAAGTAGAACGCAGTGTCTAAATCAACCATGACATCTGTGTTAATATCTAAAGTAGAACCCAGTGTCTAAATCAACCATGACATCTGTGTTAATATATACAGTAGAACGCAGTGTCTAAATCAACCATGACATCTGTGTTAATATCTAAAGTAGAACCCCGTGTCTAAATCAACCATGACATCTGTGTTAATATCTAACGTAGAACCCAGTGTCTAAATCAACCATGATATCTGTGTTAATATCTAAAGTAGAACGCAGTGTCTAAATCAATCATGACATCTGTGTTAATATCTAAAGTAGTACCCATTGTCTAAATCAACCATGATATCTATTTTAATATCTAAAGTAGAACCCAGTGTCTAAATCAACCTTGACATATGTGTTAATATCTAAAGTAGAACCCAGTGTCTAAATCAACGATGACATCTGTGTTAATTTCTAAAGTAGAACCCAGTGTCTAAATCAACCATGACATATGTGTTAATATCTAAAGTATAACCCAGTGTCTAAATCAACCATGACATCTGTGTTAATATAGAAAATAGAACCCAGTGTCTAAATCAACCATGCCATCTGTGTTAATATCTAAAGTAGAACCCAGTGTCTAAATCAACCATGACATCTGTGTTAATATCTAAAGTAGAACCCAGTGTCTAAATCAACGATGACATCTGTGTTAATATATAAAGTAGAACCCAGTGTCTAAATCAACCATGATATCTATTTTAATATCTAAAGAAATAAAATATGAACAACATACTAAAAAAGAATCAGTATGTAAATTGCAATTCCAAAGTATGGCAAATAGAAACTTTGCACAAATAACAGAACAATTGAACAGATCAGTGGTGCCAGCAAGATACTTAAAAATCATCATGGTGAAGAATGGAATAACATATGAACAGAGAAATAAATATAGTTCATTCAGGTTTTAGAAAGAACAAACGTGCTAGGAACCATATCTTCAACATAAGAAATATAGTAGGAAAATTGTGAAAATTCACGCTAATTTTTGTTACACTGAAACGCGGGTGTAGAGGAAAACAAACGAGCTAACCAATTAACTAGCCTCGCCACCATAACAGATGGTCAGCATATGGATCGAACAGATATACTCGTTTCTCTTCGTTAGTCTGCACGATCAGATGATTTTAAGATAAATTAACATGAGTCAATATCGAAAATGCGAGAATTGGGAGTGAGGATGGGCGTGGCCTGTAGAGAACATCAAACACAGATTTAAAAATGAGCAGTGACACCAACATAAAACTGGAACCATCAGCCGGTAAACCCTGAGAGATGTACTGAAGCAGAATACTGAGCGCATATGAACATGTCCAATATGCAAAGAGGATAATCGAAATATATAATACCCATCCATCACCCCCTTTTTATCCATATGCTTGATTCTGGCTGAAATATTATTACTGGATAGATTGAGTGGATATAATCACCTGGAAATATATACTGGAATACACAGTAATACACTAAAATAAACTAAACAAATATACGCTGGAATACACTAAATATGCTGGATATATCACGTGGAATGCAAGTATCCCTTCATCATTTAGTTTGCATTGGTTTCTTTTTATATGTATTCCTGAATTGAAAATGCACAGGTAATATACACTTACTACTTACCTGCATAAAGGACGCATTAATGTAATCATTTTGTGTGCGCTTGTCACTGGTCATCAAGGAAACACGGGAGTGGTCATCTGTGTTCATGCAAGTAAACATACATATTTGTATAAGTAGGAATGTCATTATGTAATATTTGTAACATAATGATGTTGAAATAGTTACTTCAGCTGTGAGTAGGAAGCTCTTGACACATGATGATGTTGAAATAGTTACTTCAGCTGTGAGTAGGAAGCTCTTGACACATGATAATGATGAAATAATCACTTTAGCTGTGAGCACACTTAATAGATCATAGTCTTTCTGACAAAAGCACAGGTTCTCTGTCGTGTAATCGATAAGACACCCTGGCTCATATAAAGTTCTCTAGAAGACATGGATGTGTTAGCGAGATTTATGGATGTGTTAGCGAGATTTATGGATGTGTTAGCGAGATTTATGGATGTGTTAGCGAGATTTATGGATGTGTTAGCGAGATTTATGGATGTGTTAGCGAGATTTATGAATGTGTTAGCGAGATTTATGAATGTGTTAGCGTGATTTATGAATGTGTTAGCAAGATTTATGAATGCGTTAGCGAGATTTATGAATGTGTTAACGAGATTTATGGATGTGTTAGCGAGATTTATGGATGTGTTAGCGAGATTTATGAATGTGTTAGCCAGATTTATGAATGTGTTAGCGAGATTTATGAATGTGTTAGCGAGATTTATGGATGTGTTAGCGAGATTTATGGATGCATGTTTAGTCTCTGAAGGTAGAGACATTCCAGTGTAGCAGAATCTCATGATCATCATGTCCTGACAGGTGTACAACACCCATTTCTGTCGCAACTATTTCATCATACGTCTGTCCGATTTGTATACCCATCAACAGTGATGGCACATCGAGAATTCTATGTCATCTAGAAATCTTCCACAGGAAGATAGATACAATTTCCTCTGGCTTGTATCTCTTCGTCGTCCGTGGGGTTTACTTGATCAAAGACTATAGTAAGAAATTCAGACAAGACATCAAGAGACAATGATTACTTTTTGTATCCGTTGTCATCCTATATTCATATTGCCCATAGTTATCACCTACGATATGCATGGAAAGAAGACAGTGTTCTTATTTTTTATATCCTGAGCCAGAATTTCAGGTCTCAGATTCCGCTTAGGCATTCAATATTCTTCTTCTTCAGCGTTCATTCTCAAACTCCCGCTGGATCTATCTTATATCAGTACACTAATCCTACTAAATCTCCAGCAACATGTAGGATTGAGAATGAAAATGCAGTGTGTCGTCGTTGTTTCAATGGCCTGACACATTCATCGTCAGCGTTATTTCATATTATAAACATGGGTATTGTAAATTTACAACTGCCAGTATTTCAAATATTGTGTTGTGAGAACTCTTTCATTTACAGTAGTGAAAATTTCTTTAAAAATAAGAAATATAATTTGAAAACAAATATTTGCAGATGATTCTTTAAAAAAATGGAATTCGTACACAGAGCACTACAGAGATAAGAGAAATGTGCATGCTACCAAGAGTGTATTGAACAATTAGAGATAGATTGTGTCTATCAAGATGGTGTCTATCAAGATGGTGTCTATCAAGATGGTGTCTATCAAGATGGTGTCTATCAAAAATGCAGGCACCATATATGCTGCGGGAATGATACTTCCATACACATGGCATGGACTAATATGGATGACATAAATCAAATCACACATTTCGCCCCTGTGTTGCTAGGGTCCGAAAGGGGAGCAAAGAATAGCAACACTATTTACCTTCCACGCATGTCGTAAAAGGCGACTAAGGTGGTTATGGGATGGAATTGGCTGTCCTATCACATATAGGGTCAGTGGCCTAAAGCCATGCTGAAGTCGGATGTGTCAAGCCGAAAGGCGCAGATATTGCAGCAATGCTGTAAGCCATGTCACAACGCATTCCGTTCTTCGGACTACATCCTGCTAATCAGCAGGAGTTTGAGAACGAACGCAGAAGAGGAAGAAGAAGAAGAAGAAATCACACATTTCCTTGAAGCTATTGGTATATTATAGATTTGTTGTGAAGTCTGCATAATTTGGCCTGACATACTCAACTTCAGCATGGTTGATACCAAGTAGTGTAATAAGATAACCTCGTACTGTCACCTGATAGCATTGTACTTTAGTCGGACAACCTGGTACTGTAACATTATTACTGTGTATTCTACCATGATAGCAATGCCATGTACAATGATATCCAGGGAATATAACCAGAAAACTCGGTAATCTACCCTGATAACTAGGTACTGAAATAAGATAACATGGTTCTGTAATCTGATAACTTAGTACTGTAATATGATATACTGGTACTGTAATCTGATAACCTAGTACTGTAATCTGATAAACTGATACTGTAATCTGATAACCCTGTACTGTAACATGATAATATGATACTGTAACATGGCAACGTAGTATTGTAAACTGATAGTCTGGTATTGTAATCATGTAAGATGGACTGTAAACTTAAAAGAGTGATGAGAAACATTCAACTTAGAGTTTTGTGTTTGCTGATCCACCAAATTCTGCTGAAAGATAAAATGCACGTACAGGTCATGCCAGAGTGCATTCGATTTCTAATGGTCAGAAAGATGAAAGAGAGAGCTATTTCTCACATGGAAAAACATTCTTGTATCTGTTCCTGATCTTATTTTCAGGTTTCTGTGCTACCTGTGTTGTGGCCTCAATATTCGAAGGGATTGTCTGTAACAGAAGATAAATATGCGATGTTTTACCTTTCATAAATAAGACTGTAAGTTTGGTATGAATATCATATTATTTTGTTGTGTACAATATTTTACGTCTAAATATGATTCCACTATGTGGTCACCATTATTTGGTTGTGTACATCTGTATGTTATTACACTATCTGGTCACCATTATTTGGTTGTGTACATCTGTATGTTATTCCACTATCTGGTTAACATTGTTTGGTTGTGTACATATGAGTGTTATACCACTATCTGGTCAGCATTATTTGGCACCACAGCCATGCTTCTGCCAGTGTACCAGAATTAGTATATGAATAAAATTACTTTAGTTTTCCATGTTTATATCGACATATATTGATCTCCATGTTCTACATTGTAATGAATCCTTCTAGAGATTGGAGGAAAACAATTATTTGACCTTAAGCATACATGGAAACTAATAAATGAACAAGAGAGAAAAGAGAGAAAGCCTATTTTCTTGAAAATGGGATGTCAAAGAAAAACAGCAACAAGAAAATAAGAGTCCATTGAAGAAATGAAGAGATTACAAAAATGTATGGACGCACATCTGTGGTCAGATATACTGAAAAATAGAAACTGAAATAATTCAGCTACTTAACTAGAATGATTAAAACTGCCCAGCAGCAAAAGAATACTACATGAGAATGAAAACATCAATAGATAAGGGAAGAGCAAGAAAAGGTGGATGGAAGGAGTTATTAACTTCCAGATACATCACATTAATACTGCATATCAAACAACCAAACATACCGTAGAAGATAAAACGCTCTCATTAAATCCAGCAATGCCTAACAACAAAAGCAGAGAAACGACAAAGAAAGACAGAAGCTATCTCCAGATTATAAGAAATTACCCTCCAGAGTAGAAGATAACAGAGCTTGTGGTATTCGTACCATACAGCCACTATGAGCCACACAGTCATTCACTGCTTGCATGCGCAATGAAGACATCTCAATAAAGAACGAATACTAGCAGAAACAAAACATGATGTTGGAAGGAAATCTCCACTTTCTGGTATAGATAACAGGAGTCACAGACGTATATTTCTTCGGAACTATATCATTACCATCTTCTATCAGTTCAGTTTTGTTATAACGTAAGTAGAACACATGCTTTATAGTGTTACCTGTTCACAACTAACAGGCTAACACTGTCGGACTATGGCTATTTAAAACTACAAAACATGTGTTCTACCTAATAACTAAATAATAAGAGCAACTTGTCAAACTACTAAACCTGTGTTATATGTAAGTCAAACTACAAAACATGTGTTCTCTATATATCTATCTATATTCTGTGGCCCTCATTTGCCTTGCGCGTCATGGGTAGAAGAGTTCTCTGGAGATGGCTTTCTTGTATGCTGTTTGTAAATCCTGTAGCTTCTCTGATTTCTGTAATCCATCTTTTACGTAATCTGCCTCTGTTTTTATAGCCGTTATATCTATGTGTCATGGATGTGCTCTACGTAAGTCAAACTACAAAACCTGCGTTGTACAAAAGCACTATTGTTATACAGCTTTACACAGCAATATTGCCGTTTACAACTTTTGTATGAGTGCAGGCTATCATCAGCTCACATCAGACAAATGTATATTTGCTTCGATCCCCATGTCAATAAATCAATCAGAATATAGCAACTCACATTTCTAGTTTCGTGTTCAATGTATCAGTCTCTTCGTTTATATATATATATATATATATATATATATATATATATATATATATATATATATATATATATATATATATATATATATATATATATATATATATATATATATATATATATATATAATACATCTCTATCTAAGCTGTTTCAATCTTTACATTTATTCTCCAACAATCGTGAAAACAATCTTGATTCACATTTCAGATATCCTACATTTCTGTAATTGGACAATGTCTCTGTCTCTCAGTGTACTAGCTATATTATTTTTATTACTAGCTATTATACGATTTTTAGTTGCAACAAGATGACGATGCATATACAGTGGAATCCCTCTATAACGCATTCTTTTCTTTTATAACATATTTTCCTATTTAATAACACTTTTCAAAATCCCAAATTGTATATCTACCTGCATATCGTTATTTCCAGTAGTGCCCGTCATGCGTGTGTGTGGGGGAATGGGGGGAATTGGAGTTATCTGCCTTTGACCATGTGGGTCATATTGAACATGGTCAGACCGAGTTTTTAATATTTCTTTAACTGTCTCCACCCATCGGTATCAGAAACAATGAAGACCTAAAACAAATTGTAATGAAACGCGAGACATGGAAATCTATGACATCCACCCTATGTGTCATCTTTGTCCCTAGAGGAATAACTAACTAACCCTTCAAGATTGTGATCTTCCTTATGCCTTGTAGTCAGTTCATTCTTACGCTGTTGTATTCACGGAGGGCTGGTTGCCTTGGTTCCATTCTCATAATGTGGCAAAACCCTAATCATATTTATTCTTTATTGATCAAACTGTACATAACGAATTTCTGTTATTACATACATATTTCATCGGTCTTCAGCAAATCAAGGTTGTCAAGACTATTAAATACTCTTTCTAGCTAACTATCTCCAATTCTCTTGCTCTCAATCTCACTAATTGTAGTTATGTTCTACATACATTGTAGTTATGTTCTACATACAGTGTAGTTATGTTCTACATACACTGTAATTACGTTCTACATACATTGTAATTACGTTCTACATACATTGCAGTTATGTTCTACATACATTGTAGTTATGTTCTACATACATTGTAATTATGTTCTACATACATTGTAATTACGTTCTACATACATTGCAGTTATGTTCTACATACATTGTAGTTATGTTCTACATACATTGTAGTTATGTTCTACATACATTGTAGTTATGTTCTACAGATATTGTTGTCTCACAACATGCCTAAAAAATAAGTATTACCTATTTCTGAAATATTAGGCTAAGTAAATTTAAAGACATCCTATTAAAAAGTTCCTATAAAAAGAGTATATAATAAGAACATATACAAATATTTTATAAAAAGAGAATATAGAAAGAGTTTATCAAAAAGAGCCTAAACAAACGGCCTTTATAAAAGAGCATATAAAAAAGACTGTAAACTCCAACTTACTTAAGTCTACACTCCTTAACATGAAATCTTGTAGTAACGAATTATTTTTAAATATTAAACTTTGTAAATAATAAACATGGCCAATGTGCGGTTGGGTATGGTGATTATTCTCTAAACACACCGGACATGTCCATAGGTGCTGATATCTTCGCTTCAGTAAACCTCTCAGTGTATACAGGGTATAACGGCTGATTTCTCCGATTCTGTGTTGGTTCAGTGCTCTTTTTGAATGAAATCTTTGTTAGGTATTCTATGCAGGTTATGCATACCCTCACACCCAAATAGTGCATTCTTGATATTGACTTCATTAATTTATCTCACAATCCTCTGATCGTGCGACTCACGAAGATCACTTAGAATGTCTGATCGGTTCATAGGCTGACATAAGATATGGTGGTGATACTAGTTACTTGGACGGTCCATGATTCCCGAAGCAGGATTTTTCAATGGGGCCCTCATTTTAGATCTCCCTAGTAACTCGACCCAATCCCTACACACATCACATGTGCACCCAAGCACTACGCACATCACCTGTTTTGATTTTCTGATTCATATTCTGTGATCCACTCAGTATACACACATGGGAAACGGCTTTTGGTTGCAACTAGTTTACTGACTTTGTTACGACAAATATCAGACAAGAATTTTAATAAATATACATGGGCAATATCTCTCTGTCTGGCTCTACGGCGGCGTGGTATAGAGTGCGTCTGTGAACCAAGATACCAGGCTCGGATTCCGCCACAAGCAAATGTGTATCCGGAATGTTCATAAAGCAATGGCAAACTACTTAAAGTGGGTATATTGCATATACAAATACCATAGCCAAAAAATGTTGGGGGTGGTGACGACGTCCTGAATAGGATATGCTAGCAATAATATCCAACTAACTGCTTAGTAAATGAAAGCAGAAGAAATGGCTTAGACTCTTCTTCTTCTTTCGTTCACTTGAAACATGTCTATATCTGTAAAAATGTCGCATTAATCAAACTCATTGTCTTTTGTAGTTCATACAAAATGACTTACCTAATGTGTTTTGAATGTAACAGTGTACTAAACTTAATTATACAATTATCGAAATGTATTAAGTTTCATTTACTTGAGCTAGCGAACAAACGAAAGGAAATCCCCTTGAGCTGTCGTTGATAAACATAACCTGTCACGTTCTCTGTAAAAATAAGTCGTACAGTGGTTGGATGCTGAAGGGAAGTAAAATTTGAAGCGTGTCATATTTATTTTTGTGCCTGGTCCGTCAGATGCTCAAGACAATGAGAGAGGAAATAGATTGGCAGGATCTGCCACTGTATCAAATAACATATCAATTGACTACATCGATATATTGATTTCTTTGAGGACAGGTGCATATTTGAAATGGAGTTTATAAAGGTTGTGATTTATTATCCATATCAAGAACAGACTAGCTGGGCTAGAAATGTGACATGGCCAGACATGTGTCGTGTCCAGAATTGTGACGTCTCCATAAATGTTACTAGTCCAGAAATGTGACGTGTCCAGAAATGTGACGTGACCAGAAATGTGACGTGACCAGAAATGAACGTTATTATGGACATCAAAGAATTTGTGTTAACCAACAGAGAACTAGAACTGCCAACTGTGGTTTATGCCTACATGTTTATATACTCAAGGAGAGACATGATGTGTCCAGTGCGCAGTGATAATGATATCTCTACTGTGTTCTTATTTTCTTAAACACTCTTACTTTGTGCTGTATTCTTGGATCTGAAGTCTACATTTTTCATCAATCCTGATACTTGATATGAGATTAATCATGATTACATGCTTACACTGAATTGTTCTTGATTACATACTTACACTGAATTGTTCTTGATAGAAAGTTTTGTTGTGAGAAGCCAAGAACATATCCAGGTCCTTAAGTGGGATTACTGTTGAACTCAGGTCAGGTAGAATATTGCTGTAAGTATTATAGCTATTTTCTGTTTGATCATTCCCGATGTCTTTGAAGTGTGGTGGCATCTGGGTTCTCTCTAGCAGAGCAGAAAAAAACACGGGTGTGATTATTGTTTTTATCATCGTTATCATCACCACCTCAATTATCATCAACATCAACATCATCATAACGATCACCACCTACACGACCATAATCATCATGCTTACACAAACCTCACAGTATATCATCTTACCATGCATCTCTATTTTGAGGCAATTCCCACAATTTCTTCAAGGGAATATACTATATATTGTGTAGGAGGTACGGACTAAGTTGCTATAATGGGATGAATGTGACAGTATTAATGACTGGACAAGACTCTGTAAAAAATACAGGGAACAGAGAGGTAAGGCAGGATTTTTGTGTGTTGATATGTCCAAAGTGGCAACCCTATGGGCTATTGATTTAACCAATATAAGGTTGGGTATTTTCCAACTGTATTATTATATACACATACATGATGATGATGAAGTAAATCATTTTCTCTTGAGCATGGTACTTTTGATAGCTCAATGAATTTATGGCAAAATCTCAGGTTCTCTTCTGTTGATGAACTGAGGCGATACCTAACCTGATACAAGGTATTTGTCTCAAAGGCATGCTTCTGTTCTAGGAATGTATGTATTCATGTTTATTCCCCACATACATGTATTTCAGTGCAGAAGTAACCCCACATAATCATGTCCTTCTAGGAGTGCAGCATAAACATCTGGGTCAATATGTTTATAATTCTTCTGTCAGATTTGTTGACCCATCTGCAGTAATAGTACACCTAACATTCCCTACCACATTCCAGTCTGTCACAAAAGAACCAAGATGCAATAAACGACAGGCTTAAAGTGCTTCATCATCCATTGGAGATACGTGTTAGAAGACAAAAGTAAGAAATCGAGACATGACATACAATGGCAACTATAATTTCTCATATGAAAGATTGTCAGCCCCAACTTTCCTTAGTCACCTCCTACGACATTCCTGGAGAGAAGACATTATCCATATTATTTCCCTGAACTAACAATATGATACAGCATGGCCATGATGGAACATTAGGAAGATGTCGAGTTGAGTAGTTAGCCCACTGACTTCGCATATGAGTGGTCCTGGATTTATTCCCCAGATGAGACGGATAATTTTCTTTGTAAATCGCAACGATTCCTGGGTCGATGCAACCTTAATTGGGTATCGGATTAAACCAGGAGGTACAGACTGCGAAGGAGAGGAGATGGCTTCTACTCTCATATAGCAAAGCCACTTCAATATGAGATCACTCACACGTTTTACGGTACTTAAATGGTATGGGTTAACCCTTACTTTACATGATGAACGTGATTCACAATACCAACCTGAGCCATAAACAGTCCCGTATAGTATATTCAAAGAATCACAGGCCCACTTGTAACAGTGTGATATTGTTTATCTTTTCAGACGTGCATCCCTAGAACTATCCGCTATTATTGTCTCCTTTATATGTATATCATTCCTAATGTTTACCCTCTGTGCAACATGTCCTATGGCATTATGTTCCAATGATTACGTTTCATTGTCTGTATCAATGCAATATCCCGTTTGCATACGTCTTTATACCAAAGTAGAGGTCCACCTAGAGATCCAATATTGTAATTCTCCATACAGATTGTTCGGTATTCTGCCATCTTTCATTATCCTCTGGTATCTCGGCCATCGGTGTATGCGCAGACTGAGTATTAAAAAATTGTGGTATCGCCTATAATTTCCAATACATCAGCGTTATTGACTATGTTCTGCCGTACATCATTGTTAGTGACGTTATTGTGCCATACATCAGTGTTCGTAACTGTGTTCTGCCATACATCTGTGTTAGTGCCGTTGTTCTGCCATACATCAGTGTTCGTTACTGTGTTCTGCCATACATCTGTGTTAGTGACGTTGTTCTGCCATACATCAGTGTTCGTAACTGTGTTCTGCCATACATCACTGTTAGTGACGTTGTTCTGCCATACATCAGTGTTCGTTACTGTGTTCTGCCATACATCTGTGTTAGTGACGTTGTTCTGCCATACGTCAGTGTTCGTGACTTTATCCTATCAATAAACTCCAAGACATCCGTGTAGAAGCCGCACGTAAAAGCTGTTTAGTCATCTCACCTAGTTCATACTTATTGTCCATATTTTACCGAAGACAGAGGAGTGTGATGAGGACACATTCCATTCCTGGTAAACCAGGAATTTATTTTATTTAGTGACTTTTCTATTTAATCTGACCCGTTTTGTTCGTCTGTTCATTGTTGTAGATGCTTTGACAATCCTGATATGTATTTCTTGATCCAAGGATAATTTAATGTAGACTGAGGTTCCAAGATTTGTGACATGGTCAACTATATAAACATCATCATCATTAATGGCACTTTATGTCTGTGTCCTGGTAGACTGACTCACAAATTGTGTTGTCTTACTGGTAGACTATCTCACAAATTGTGTTGTCTTACTGGTAGACTGACTCACAATTTGTGTTGTCTTACTGGTAGACTATCTCACAAATTGTGTTGTCTTACTGGTAGACTGACTCACAATTTGTGTTGTCTTACTGGTAGACTGACTCACAATTTGTGTTGTCTTACTGGTAGACTGACTCACAATTTGTGTTGTCTTACTGGTAAACTGACTCACAAATTGTGTTGTCTTACTGGTAGACAGACTCACAATTTGTGTTGTCTTACTGGTCGACTGACTCACAATTTGTGTTGTCTTACTGGTAAACTGACTCACAAATTGTGTTGTCTTACTGGTAGACTATCTCACAAATTGTGTTGTCTTACTGGTAGACTGACTCACAATTTGTGTTGTCTTACTGGTAGACTATCTCACAAATTGTGTTGTCTTACTGGTAGACTGACTCACAATTTGTGTTGTCTTACTGGTAGACTGACTCACAATTTGTGTTGTCTTACTGGTAAACTGACTCACAATTTGTGCTGTCTTACTGGTAGACTATCTCACAAATTGTGTTGTCTTACTGGTAGACTGACTCACAATTTGTGTTGTCTTACTGGTAGACTGACTCACAATTTGTGTTGTCTTACTGGTAGACTGACTCACAATGTGTGTTCTCTTACTGGTAGACTGACTCACAATTTGTGTTGTCTTACTGGTAGACTGACTCACAATGTGTGTTCTCTTACTGGTAGACTGTCTCACAAATTGTGTTGTCTTACTGGTGAACTGTCTCAAAATGTATGTCTACAATTTGCTGATTGTTTAATTCAAACTCACTGCATGCATCAGAGAAGTCAGATAGTAAATTGAATCAATGACACTCTAAGTGTATGCCACCATTAGAGATATCAGCTGGTAAGTTGAATAAATGACACTCTAAGTGTATGCCACCATTAGAGATATCAGCTGGTAAGTTGAATCAATGACACTCTAAGTGTATGCCACCATCAGCGATGTCATCTGGTAAGTTGAATCGATGAGACTCTAAGTGTATGTCGAAATAAGAAATAGCGCATGGTGCTGTTTGTCGACTTAAATTGACACGGACTAATGACCTATAACTGCCAACTCCCGATTTTATTCCGAGGTTTATTAAGGCCAGGAATGTAGTATAAATAGCAAAATGCTCGATCTGAAATATACAGATCATAAGTTGTCCTTGTGGATCCATTTCTCTCTCGGCTTGCAATGTGATCAATAAAAGAATCATATAAAGTAAAAAAGTAAAGTAACCCATAGCATTTATTAATGCCGTAGGGGTGTGAGATGTTAGCGATATCACATTTCACAGGCTCTGCAAATGAGGGCGGTAGCCATCTCCTCTCCCTCGCAGTCTTTACTTCCCGGATTAATCCGGTACCCATTTAAGGCTGGGTCGACCTGGGAGCCGTTGCGATCTGAAAACATTTCCGCCTCAGCTGGGGAATGAACCCAGGACCACTCATATGCGAAGCCAGTGCGCTAACCACTGCGCTAACGCGGCTCCCTAAAATACGCGTTGACAAAGTATAAAATAATTAACATTACAAAATAAGATAGAAATCTATTGAGTTTGTGAGCTGACTACTTGATTATACGACCCAGGAACATGAATATCATACTCAAGGCACAAGAGAAGACTATTAATTTCACCTTCCCATACTTCTTAACCTAATAAACATCAACTGACAGAACAAAATCACAAATTGATGTACTGCAGTGGGCACAATTAATATCAATCATGGGTGACTCGGTATTTCATGATTCAGATGGTTAGGTCATGTGAGATGAATAAACAATAGCCGTGTAATACTGCAAATATTATTTGATGAACTTGAGAAGGTAAAAGAGTTAGAGGTAGGCGACTCATGAGAAACAAAGATGTATACAAGGTCTCAATGATGGATCTATCTTTTTATCACAATTTGGTCGAAAAGGTAGCTGAAGATCGTTTTGCATGTAGGTCGGCATTGCGAAATGTACGGAACGCTTAAAGAGACAGGCGTGAATACACGAGACGCAAACAATCGTACAGCAAAGGTTAATAATAAACCTCAGTGATTGATCCATTCTACAACAATTATCACTGCCTAAATTCACAAACTTGCTAAATAGCCATCTAAGACGCAAAGTCTGTCAATACACATGTCAATCAGGACAGAAGCATACCTATTTTATTGAGCTCTGTTTCAGAATTGTTGATAATGTTTGAATTACCAACCAAACTGTGACGACTGCTAGTTGTTTCATCAGTGTATTTACTTGATTTTGCGTTTCTATATCGCCTGTGAAAATATATCGAGGTGCAGAAGAATAACACATAAACTAATACCGCCATACAATGTACAGACAACAATAACACATTAACTAATGCAGCCATACACTATACAACACAAGAATAACACATAAACGTAATGTAGCCATACAATGTACAACACAAGAATAACACATTAACTAATGTAGCCATACAAAGTACGACACAAGAATAACACATTAACTAATTTATCCATACAATGTACAACACAAGAATAACACATTAACTAATGTAGCCATACAAAGTACAACACAAGAATAACACATTAACTAATTTATCCATACAATGTACAACACAAGAATAACACATTAACTAATGTACCCATACAATGTTTAACACAAGAATAGCTTGTTTACTTGTATTGCAAAGCAATTAGGTGTGGTTGGTCAAGTACGGAAATCCTGTTTACTTGTGTTTCAAAGCGATTCGGTACTGCTAGAACGGACCTGTTTTAATTCCCATCAGCTGAAGGAGTTATTTTAATTTGTCAGCATGCTTCCTACTTGAATTTAATTGTATAGGGATTAACAGTTGAAGTACCAGTTATTTTCTATGCGTATGGTACTTTCAGATGGTGACGTGCTGCTTTGTTGAGAGGGTCATGTAATATATATTTGGAAACAATAGTACAATGGAGACAATCTTCTATGCATATTAAACTGTTTATATCGTAATAACTAGACAGATAACACATAGCTATGCATTTAGACAAAAGTAAAGTTTACAAAAGTAAACCAAGAAAAAAAAACAATTTAGATACTGTAATAGTAAGGTAGACAACAGAGTCAATTTGGAAAATAGTCAATGTGTACAAAATGAAAGTTCAATGAACTTGTTTCAATATGGTGTTGCCCAACTCTTCACCAAAACTCTCATAATGACATTATCACAGAAAACCACAGCTATTATCATACACATATTTATTATCTATAAACTAGAGGGTCAACAGGAACGATTATTAACAGCCGTGAGACTTTGTAAACTCTGGTGGTACTAGCACAAGATGAGACATCCTTCCATGACAAAATATGCCCTGCAAGATACGGTGGAGGGTGGAAGAAGAATTGGCAAGAAGAAGACATGACTGGTTAATATCAATGACTGGACAGGGTGTGAAGTTTCCAAACTTAGCATTGGTAACATATTCCATACATGATGTAGTCATCAACACATACTTTTTTGGTTGAGGTGGTTTTCTTGGCATTACTATCAGTCGTTTGACATTCCTTTCTGAACGGTCCGGATGCACATTTTCCTGAAGCGGGTCTTTAGCTCCGTGCCTTGAATATCATAGATTCGCTCTCTACCTCGTTGCACAGAGACGGATAAAAAACAAACACCATATACTATTTTTTTTAAACAAAGAGTGGTATAGGTTGGGGTCTCCGTAACAAGGTGTTTAAAGTTCAATTTCTGCTGAAATATTGTGGGTGCGATCCTGGTTTGTGATGTTATGTAAACAAATTGAAATTTTACGGAGAAATCTAGGAATTAAAATTTGAAACTACCGAGTTACATGCTATGAGTGATACTTTTGGTAGGTATCCTTCCGCTTCGTTAAATGAGACATAGTACATATAATGAAACTCGAGTGCAATGAAGTAAATCCCTACACCTTTTCAATACTTTCAACCCTCTCAGTGACATTTTTTTCCATCTAGCAATATTAATGTATCCTGTTACGCTGATAAAGATTTCTCACCGAAACATCTGATAAGTTTGTACGGATTCTTCCTTATATCATTATTTTCATTATCTTATGATTATTTGTAGTAGTGTTTTTGTTACACATCTCTACTTATGTATAATAAAGTAATTAGTGTAGACGAAAATATAGATTAATCACTTATTTGAACTGTGTACGTGCTTATATATTGCACTGGTGATGCGGGTGTTAGCGGCAACCAAAAAGCAGACTCACTGGCGGGCAATTCCATGGTTTATGGTATAGTACTGAAAAAGAGATGGAGACGACCTTATATGAGTTGCCATTGATTGACTACAGAGAGTAAAGAAGATGATGCTGGGGGGGGGGGGGTAATAATAGGCACAAACACAGAATGATAGAAATTCGGATAACCAGGGGTGAGGGAAGAAAGTGTATCCTCTCTGGAACAATCAGAAGATTACACAATCAACATCTGACTGAGGCATAAAGTCTGCGTATTCTTGTATGTCTGCTAGAACGGAGAGTGGGGCGCGTATGGGGCACGTCGTGTACATTATTACGATGGTTCTTATTCAAGAATTATTGCAAAAACAAGGCAGCTGTCGAAAGCAGGTACAAAAATGAAACAATTCCATCCCAAAATTTCACTGATTTAGACACAATCACACACACTCAAACACATTCACGCACACAGACATATACAAACACACATATATATATATATATATATATATATATATATATATATATATATATATATATATATATATATATATATATATATATATATATATATATATATATATATATATATATATATATATATATACACACATAAACACTGGCCTACATGCAGTAAGAGGACAGTCATCAGCTTTCCTAAATATTCCATCCTAAAGCTAAACATATCACAACAAGCTGCCATCTCTAGGGTTCGCACAAGACATTGTAGACTACATGCACATCTCCAGAACTTAGAGGTTGTCCAAACTGGACAATTTCTATGTCAAAAAAGGCCCCCGACTCCAGAATTATTCTGCAGATATACATAATCTTTGACCACTTGAGGAGTAAAAGCTGGTCCTAAGAGACATATGGCTAAATGAAATGAGGTCAGATTACCTCCAGCTGATGAATAAATTAATGGATGAGTGCCTTCTGTCAGCATAGACTTCTGTGAATGGGAAACTGATCGCAACGGAAGCATACAAATCAAAAAAGAGTATTAAGGGCCTAATCTGCTATAGAAAACAAATCTGTTTACACCATCTACACAGAAAACATGGAAAGTTATTATTTGTATTTTGTATCAGTAAATTTGATAGTCGATAAACATACATTTCTTCAAATTGTGTCTCACCAGATGATAGCAGCAATAACGATGATTAACGCAACAGCAGCGATAGCACCAATTACTGCTCCTATTATGGTTCCAATTGGTGGGCCTTCATCAACATTTGCTGAAAAATTTGAAAACTATGATCAAAACATGATAGTCTTAAACATGGTACAAAATTTGATGTTAGTTTAACAATGAAATGGAAACAAATACTATCATCAGGCGAAATCTATGAAATCATTTTTGTCTGGTACACCCGGAGATAGAAACTTACTATATGCATGTTTACCCGAAACTCATAAAATATTAAATCTGAAGCAATCTGAGCCTAATACTACGCTAAATAGTGATACATTGGCATATCTGATCGTACTAGCTGAAAACCGTATTCCGTGTCGTTGTTTGATATGAAAACCTTATTCCATGTCGTTGTTTGATATGAAAACCGTATTCCATGTCGTTGTTTATATGAAAACCGTATTCCATGTCGTTGTTTGATATGAAAACTTAAACGCGGAAAATGTATTTTCGTATAAAATGTTTTTTTTTTTGGTATTTGATAACATTGGATTTGATATCCTTTGTAACTTCTCAGTACTGTAAACAAAAGGACGTGTCCTATCTCACACAATTATGCTTCAGTTAGGACCAACATGTCTGGTTTTATATTTTCACGGGTATTCATGCAGATGAAAGAGACAGTAACTATGGGACACCAAGTGAGAAACTATGTTATGGGGCACCAAGTGAGACACTATGATATGGGGTATCAAGTGAAAAACTATGATATGGGGCACCAAGTAAGACACTATGATATGGGACACCTAATAAGAAACTATGATATGGGGTACCTAGTAATAAACTATGATATGAGACACCAAGAGAGAAACTATGATATGGGGCACCAAGTGAGAAACTATGCTATGGGACACCAAGAGAGAAATTATGATATGGGACACCAAGTGAGAAACTATGATATGAGACACCAAGTAAGAAACTATGATATGGGACACCAAGTAAGAAACTATGATATGGGACACCAAGTAAGAAACTATGATATGGGGCACCAAGTGAGAAACTATGCTATGGGACACCAAGTGAAAAACTATGATATGGGACACCAAGTAGGAAACTATGATATGGGGCACGAAGTGAGAAACTATGCTATGGGACACCAAGTGAGAAATTATGATATGGGACACCAAGTGAGAAACTATTATATGGGACACCAAGTAAGAAACTATGATATGGGACACCAAGAAAGAAACTATGACATGGGGCACCAAGTGAGAAACTATGATATGGGACACCAAGTGAGAAACTATGCTATGGGACACCAAGAGAGAAATTATGATATGGGGCACCAAGTGAGAAACTATGATATGGGGCACCAAGTGAGAAACTATGCTATGGTATACCAAGAGAGAAATTATGATATGGGACACCAAATAAGAAACTATGATATGGGACACCAAGTAAGAAACTTTGATATGGGGCACGAAGTGAGAAACTATGATATGGGGCACAAAGTGAGAAACTATGATATAGGACACCAAGTAAGAAACTTTGATATGGGACACGAAGTGCGAAATTATGATATGGGACACCAAGTGAGAAACTATGATATGGGACACCAAGTAAGAAACTATGATATGGGACACCAAGTAAGAAACTATGATATGGATCACCAAGTGATAAACTATAATATGGGGCACCAAGTGAGAAACTATGATATAGGACAACATGTTAGAAACTATGATATGGGACACCTAGTGAGACACTATGATGTCACACCAAGTGATAAACTATAATGGGACACCAAGTGAGAGTGAAACCAAGTTAGAGGGACACCAATTGAGAAGATTTTGGTTATCATGTTTCCTAATAGAATTTTTTTTTATGTAAAAAGATAAAAATATTTTAACATGAAATTTAATTTACACTACTAAATTCACATCACTATCATTGCGTAAATCGACGGGGGCAAGCTGCCATACTTTGTCTGCCCACAGGACACACCAGAACAACAGACTGACCAATACCACTGTGCACGTATGGAACAGATGAACAGACCTATGAACATATTCTGCAGAGCTGCCCCCGTTATACACAATTGAGATAGACTTACTGACCCAACGGCGTAACTTTGTAAACATAGATATGTGGAACCCAAGAGGGGCCCCACGCAAGAGTTAAGTCCACTCAAAAGACTTGTCTGACGGTGTCGACATCAAGAAGACTGCTTTGTGCTTGGCGAATGTGACAGAATATGTGTATGTGCAGAATTGTTAGAAATATCATGACACATATGACGCTTCTGATTCGTAAAAGCTAACACCACATATAACTCATTCATTAGTGACATATGTTAGGAAATGACCACATGTCAATATGTTATCACAGATTAGTGGTTCAGAAGACATCCATTTCTGTAATAATTTTGAATGGCTCATTTATGATGTTACACATTGGAAATGTCCTGTGGTACAAAAGAAGGTTCCCTGCAGCTGCATGAAATTAAACAAACAAAAAAATGTGGATTATGAAAATTATTGTTAAATATCTACATTTGTTTTCAATGTATGAGCTGTAAAGGGATTACACTGTATCTAGATGTGGTGTCACTGAATTCAATACTTCTTATTCAGCGTTCATTCTCAAACTCCCGTTGGATCTCTCTTGTAGCAGGACCATGGTCCTATTAGATTTCCAACAAGCTGTAGTCCAGAGAATGGAAATGCGTTGTGTCGCCGTTTTATTTGCGCCAATGGCCCGACACATCCGTCTTCGGCGGAGAATTCAATACAAATTATGATGATGAAAAAAATAATTTTAGCTGTGAGCAGCTAGGTCTTAACAGCGAACATCCTTTCTGAAAAAAATCATAGGTCCTCAGTTGATACGACGTTTATGCTGTATCCTGTGTGTATGCTGCATCCTGTGTTTATGCTATATCCTGCGTGCATGCTGTATCCTGCGTGTATGCTGTATCCTGCGTGTATGCTGTATCCTGCGTGTATGCTGTATCCTGCGTGTATACTGTATCCTGTGTTTATGATGTATCCTGTGTTTATACTGTATCCTGCGTGTATGCTGTATCCTGAGTTTATGCTGTATCCTGTGTTTGTGCATATAAAATCATCATCAAACCCATAACGATTCCGTGTCTTAAGGTGTAATTCTGGAAACATCACACACACACTTTTGCCCTGGTTCCCTGTTAACAGTGTTGGTTGAGTTTGGAAAATGTTAATCCTATCCAGTCTTTAATATTATCCATCCATACTTTCCTCCGACCTTATCTTTTTTTCTTCCACCCTCAACTGTTCCCTGCAGTATATTTTTTGGAAATAGAATCGCCCCTCATCCTAGAAAGCACAGACGTTAAGGATGCTTTACCACTGCCATGAGATGGTCTTGTTGGCTTGCAAGAGTATTTATTTATCATGTATACGCTGCTTTTCTGTTCTGTATAATGGATACGTAATATATGTCTGTAGAATGTGTTTTTAAAAGCCTCTTGTACTGAATGTTCATTATGACATATGTGTGGGTAAAGATGCTTTCTTTGTTGTTCCCATCTCCTCTACACGTATGATTGTTAACAGCTGACATGAAAATATTAGTTCTAGTCTACCCCTTGCTGACTTTATATACAACAGATATGTTCTGAAACGTCCATAGACAAATAAGTAAGTCTCTTCAATATAAACAACATCATCATCAGGTAGCATATCCTGAACAGGATGTAGCAGTCATCACAGCCTTTCGAAACTTCGGTCTATCTTGAGCCAGTCTTTCTGCTTCTCTTACTGTCATGTTCAGGTGGTCTTTGAGGTCTTGCGTGCATCCTCTTCTTGGTCTGCCTCTTCGTTTCCATGGCATCATTCCTTTCATTATGGTCTTCTCTGGGCCGTTACGCCGTTTTATATGGCCAACATATGTTAGTTTTCTGGAAAGAAACCATGTTGTTTAGCCAGTTTTCTTTTACATTCATTTCTATTAGGATGGCTACATTGGTGATCTTTTTGGTCCACGGTATTGTGAGGATTGTTCTGTAACATTTTGTTCAGTGATTGTCCAGAATTCACAGATGTATCACATTTAAACGTCACATTATTAAATATAAGCGACGTTTATAATAGAGACACATTCGTTCAATTGACATCTTCATCATATCTGATCATGAAGACAACAGTCTTGATGTTAACCACATACTCCAAGACGACAGTACTTGAGAATTCAGTTGTCTTCAAGGTACGCATAAAGTACAATAAGTATAATTTAAAATAATCAAGATCAAGATACTGTTATACATGTATTCTTCTTCTTCTTTCGTTCACTTGAAATATGTCTATATCTGTAATTATGTCTCATTACTAAAGCTAACTGTCTTTTTTTGTTCACATAGTGTCCCATATAGCTTTTATTCCAGTATTTTTTCCTCTGGCTAATATGTCTGTCTCAGATTTCATACTCAGAACAATCTTGAATTATATGCTTGGTACTATGTGCTATCCACATGTGCAAATGAGAGTGTTGCTAATCTTGAACTGTGTATACATGTGACTGTGGAGTCGGTTGTGTCCTGTTCTGATAGGTAGAATTATAACTTGTTTTGATCTGTTAATAATGTGATAGTCATCGTGTGTTGGTGTTTGTGGCTTTCTTATTGACTTGATCATCTATTTTTGTGTGTGATGGTAGGTGATTGGTACACCTGGTTGATCTTCGGCAGGATCTACTTCTTTAGCCAATTTATTATTATTATTTGCAAAGAGATGATGATAAATACTCGTAAATAAAAGTATACAGTATTCTATGGCAGACTGCTGGTCTCTGTCGTAGAGATTCGAGTGTCAGTCTCATGATTCCAACCCAGTAAGTCGAGTGGATGTAAAGAACACATGATGCATGAGTTAGGGGAGGAAAAGAAAGCAAGAATGAAACTGGCCACACACTTAATAGTTGCTGCGGTTAATTACATGAAAATATATCTTCATCCTCGACGGCAAGTTGCTGCCATGGGGCTTACATTTACTCTTTACCAACTCATTCATTGTATTGGCACAAAAAGAGCTAATATGTCATTGTAATGTAATCATGTGTATTTGTAAGTGGAATAATTCATGAGTAGTTTATAAGCAATGCCTTACAGAGCAGTGGTTTTCAACATGGGGAATATGTTCCTCTGGGATTAACAAAGACTTGAAGTGGGAGGCAATAGAGAAAATAACTTTGAAGGGTAATGGGTGAATCTAGGGGACGGGGGGGGGGCTAAAATAAAGTAGCTACTTGAACAAAATATACTGCCGAAGACAGATGTGGCGGGCCATTGGCGCAAATAATATGTCGGCACAGCTTTTCCGTTTCCTGGACTACATCCTGCTGGAAATCTAGTAGGACCATTGTCATGCTATAAGAGAGATGCAACGGGAGTTTGAAAATGAACGCTGAAGAAGACAAAGAGTAGATAACAATTATAGTGACAAAGTTTTGAAACAAATTTTGTTGACATGTACAAAAATTATATGAAGTTTTTAGCACCAGGGGGATCAGGGAAGAACATGTGGGCAAAAAGAACAACGAATCTTGATAGTCTTGATTCTAGTCTTGATAGTACATTATATTCAAGTCTTGATATTACATTATATTCTAGTCTTGATATTACATTATATTCTAGTCTTGATATTACATTATATTCTAGTCTTGATATTACATTATATTCTAGTCTTGATATTACTATATATTCTAGTCTTGATATTACATTATATTCTTTTCTTGATATTACTTTATATTCTAGTCTTGATAGTACATTATATTCAAGTCTTGATATTACATTATATTCTAGTCTTGATATTACTTTATATTCTAGTCTTGATAGTACATTATATTGTACTCTTGATATTACTATAGATTCTAGTCTTGATATTACTATAGATTCTAGTCTTGATATTGCTGTAGATTCTAGTCGTGACAGTAATGTAGATTCTAGTCTTGATATTGCTGTAGATACTAGTCTTGACAGTACTGTAGAATGTTTTGACACTACTGTAGATCCTAGTCTTGGTTTATACATTTTAAAAAAATTATCTATGTAGCAGTACTTGTTAAAATTATCAATTATTAAAAATCAGGCAAAAAAAATATTTTTTGACATTTCAAAAGACATAGCAACGTGTTGAACACTTTACTTGAGGGTAAAGTCGAGAAAGAAGGGCAAAGAGTAGGTAGATGTACAATTCTGAGAGTGACATGACCAGAAGGACAGGTTACAGTGCAGCAGAGTGTACCACCAAGACAAGAGACAGGAGATATTGAAAGTCTGTTACAGTCAACGTTTATTGCGGAGACGTCACACAATGATAATGAAAGATGTTTATACTGGTGTTTTTTAATATCAGCCTATAATTGTTTATAGTAACAACAAACAAATTGCCAGTTCTGTGGCGTATAGCGTGTTTGTGACGGCAAATGTATCGTGTTCAAATCTCCCAGCAGGCAATTCTGCATACGGATAATCTAGAAATAAATGACAAACTTCTGAAATTATTTATATAGTAAATCATTACAGCCACAAATGCACATTTGATGATTACATTACAGCCAAAAATGCAAGGTTAATGATTACATTACAGCCAAAATGCAAAGTTAATGATTACATTACAGCCATAAATGCAAGGTTAATGATTACAGTACAGCCAAAAATGCAATTTTGATGATTATCTCATGAATACAATAAGTTAACACTTATTTCCTATAATGTTGTAAAATTATGTGTGATAATACTTGTATGTTGGTGTGTACGAAATTGTTGTGATATTGGAAGATACATGTAGGGCTTATGAAACATGCTTAAGAAATTTAAAATAAAAATCAGTGCCAGACTGGAATAACAATTTAAGAATTACATAAAAGAATACCATTGTATAAGGTATATAAATAAAAACAATTCTTGCCTGGTTGACATAATGGTTCTGAGTATCCACTCTGGCAACCTAGGGGGCATGTTCCATTTATGTTAATGCATGTAATATTGCCATTACAAAACGGTGAACAACTAGACTTGCACTGTTGGCCATATTTTCCAGGATCACATGCTGAAAGAAAAAAATTGAGGGATATTTTAACAATCAATTAATTACACAACCAACCAATCAATATATACATCAATCAATCGAAACATCAAAGTTAATATTCATGAATACATACAAGATCAAGGTAGTAATTATATGTGAATTATATTTGTTTTCTCATTACTCTTAATCCATACTGATTCTCAAATTGATAAGAAACCAGAACGTCGGTAAATGGGGTGGTGGTGTGGGTGTGGGTGGGGGGGGGGGGGTTTCAAGTGAAAAACATTATGAGTTTTAATACTTGAAATTTAGCCTTTTAAAGAAAGATTAACGTACTAAATAAAGTAACAAGGTTACTAAAAAATATCTAACTATCAATATTAACAAATAAATAGTTAACAACAAAAACATAGAAGGACAAATTTTCTACGTTGCAGTCCAAGAGGGACCTCTTTCAAGAAACAAATAACTATCAAAAACACAAAAACATAAAAATATTGACAATATTTGTTGTCTTGAGAAAAGGTCTAAGTTGGATCGCAACGTAGAAAAGTGTTCTTGTTCTATGTTTTATTGTTAGTTATTTACGTTTTTATTAGTGATTCATTCATTCATTGGTACCATCTCTTCCGACGTAGGCGATCATGTCTCTCCACAGTCCTCTGTTTGTTATACATTTAAATATAGTTTATGATGATTCTGCATCATGCCAGGCTTTCAAGCCATCCAACATTTTCACCCTTTGTCTTCCTCTGTCTCTCTTACCCTCGATATTTCCAGTTTTATTTATAGGACTTTTTTTTAGGAATCTTTTTTACTTTTTTAGTGCTTCTTTCTTATTCGTTTGTTTACTGCAGCACTCTCCATTCTGTCGGTTATCTTCCAAAATGTTGGTTATTTAAATTTAGCCAATTGTGGTAAAACCATGACGTAGCAATTTATTCTCAAACAGGTCTTGGAATAGCTCATCAAAAAGAAATATGTATAAATCAAAAGAGACGACTTCTGACACTTTATTTATGACCCTGTAACTCAGCAACATACTTATAAATGCACTTCTCTCCATTCTCCATTCAAAAGTAAAGGTACGCCCATGGCAGCAGCTTCTCTCCATTCTCCATTCAAAAGTAAAGGTACGCCCATGGCAGCAGCTTCTCTCCATTCTCGCAGATATTCAATAGTAAAGGTACGCCCATGGCAGCAGCTTGCAGTCATGATGAAGATAACTCTTCATGTACTAAGCCGCATCATCTATTAGGTGCGTTGGCTAACTCCCTGCCTTTTTGTGTTTACCTTCCACAACCCATGTGCCAGATACCCATTTATAGCTTGGTCAACCTATAGAACCAGAAATCTCATGTTGTTGTTGTCAGAACGTGGTTCCGAACCTGGCATTCCAACCCGGTGATAGTAAGCAAAAATCAAAAAAGAACTACGAGTTCACATATTTCTTTCATTACTGCATGTTTTCTTGTGAAGGAGTGCAGGGAGTCTTTCTATGGGCTGTGGAAAAAAGTGTTCACAGCTAAAGGGATTATTTCATCCAAATTACTTCTGCGTTGTCAATAACTACTTGTTCACAGATAATAAATTCAAGTAGGAAACAAGAGGATAAATTAAAAATTATTTAGACTATCGGGAATTGAACCAATCCGCTCTGATGGCACCAACTCGCCTGGCAGAACCCATTGGTTTATCTCCCGTTGGTCTCAAGAGTTCAGACCTAAAGTGTTTTTTTTCCCATCCAAATGAGCACATGCACAAATGCGCAAGGTCGTTCAGCTCAAGAACACGTCTTGCTCCTAAACGCGTGGTTAACTCGGACTTGGACGAGGGGTTCACGTTGTCGGTGAACTACACCTCGGTTAAGAAGGCGAAAGAGCCAGGGTCCAGCTCTTCTGTCGAGTTTTTCCTTACTCGGAACAAGGCTCGCGGATAAGAAAAGGTTCAGTACCCGATTCCATAAGCACAGAACGTCGAATTACACGAGGAAAGTTCGCAGACGGTAGAACACCTAGTGCGAGATAGATAGACGTGAACGACAATCTTCTCGGCGAAGAATCATTATACACACACCGCTCGTCGATAGACAGGCAAGCTGTCACATGCTAGGGAAGCCCACACCCCGAATTACAGGCATGACGAAAATAGGTGTGCTGGACCTCGAAATGTCCAGACCGCAAAGTGAGCCAAGTGAGCAACAAATAACACAGTTCATCTGTGGAACTTGAGGCACAACGTACTTCATTCTCCCCGAGGTCACACGATTTATTCACTGTGGTTATCAGAGAGCATATGCAGACGAAGAATGCACATCAAACCCTCCATCATAATCAGCGGCGTGTCTACGGTCCTGCAGAGTCAATTGTCTATCCCCAGGTGACTGATTGTTGATCATATTCACACTTGCCGTTAAGCGTAGGAGAAGTATCTTAAGCTGCCGTTTCAAGGCCAGATGTGTTGCCGAGGTCGCATTTAGTCCTCACAAAACTTAGCCTATTGTATAAATATTAGCACACAGATTCTCCTACCGACTTGCTAGGTCTGTCATAGAAGCTGGCGCGGCCGGAGCGCGAAAGTTTACACCATCACGCCCGCCATGTTGGCCATGTTTTTTCAGTGTATACACATTAAACCCTACATCCCATTCATCGCTGTGAACACGGTCCTGCATATTATACACATTAAACAAGAAAGATAAAAGAGGGAATCTTTGTGAGTAGACCAGGACGTTTTGTTATTGGTTTTTAAAAAAATCATGTTTGCCACACTTGAGAACACACATTCCTCTCGGGTAACACTGCCTGCTAACCATCTGACGGGTGACTAATATACATTAATGAATATATAATTGTGTGACTCAGATATGTTAGGCTTAGTAAACGTATGTTTATGTGACAAATATGTTAGACTTTCCGTAAAAATGGCGCGGAGTGACAGCTGTGTTATTTCTTGTGACCACAAATGGAAGTCTAGTTCAATGTTTCACGACTATTCGCATGGAGTATACGGTTTTTTTCTGTATGTGTTAGTTAGAGATCACGGTGTAGTCATGTACATTTCCTGATACAACACTGAGGCAGTATTAGCAAACCGTCAGTGAGAACACAATGGCTCGTAGTAAAATGGAGAGTTTTCTGAAGACGACAAGTGCCACAATATACTCAGCACACACGAGGGTCATCTCCAGAAAATTCTTCTACCACTGATGCTGAAAGGCAACACAGAGTTTAGCGAATATGTTAGACCTAGTAAACCTCATCTTGTAATTGAAATATGTTAATGAACATATGATCACGCGTTTTAAATACGTCAATGAGCATATACTCATGTGATTTAAATATGTTAATTAATCTTGATTCTTGATTAGATGATTAGAAACTGGCTTCACAGCACATGGGGCATTCCCATAAGTGCTCCTGCAACTGTTTAAGCAGCAATTCTAGTGTATGTAGATCAGCGTCCTGGTCAGGTGTTGATTGTGTGATCTTCGGGACTTTTCCAAAAATGTATTTTTCCTTCCCTCACCTCTAGATCCTCCCATTTCGAACATTCTCTGTATATGTATGTTCTCAGCCTCATTGGCATCATCTTCATCTTGAAATAAATGTATTACTGCCTTGATTAAGTTTGCTTTATCTATTTTCAGCAGTGTTCCGTCTATTGCCGCGTACGATCAGAAGATGAACATACGCTAATGAACATATGCCAATGATCATATGCTAATGTGACTAATATCTGTTAATGAAAATATCAACATGTGAATGAGATGGACGCCATTTTTGTGATGAAAGAAAAAGACAGAGGAATAACTTACATTTATCACAATGATCGGTTTCGTAACCATCTTGACAATCACATGTTCCCAGGGCGTGATGACATGATGGGATGTTGTTGTTGTTGAGACGACAGAACTGAGAACAGTTAGAACTGCAGTAATGACCATATGTTCCCACTGGACACGCTAAAATGGGAATTCACAATAAAGATTCATGTGCATGTTTAACATTTGTATACGTCGATGAGTATAAATAAAAAAACACACAATTTCGTAGATGACACATATAATGGAGGAAAATATCCTTCTTTATTTTGTAGGCATCCCATTTGACTCTGACAAATTTATTTTACAATGTTGAGATATGGTTTTGTACAGTCATAAAGTTTTTGTTTTGCAGTTAGAGGGTTTTTTTTTTACAAAATAGAAAGTGTTTGTTTTGCAGTTAGAGGGTGTTTTTTTTTACAAAATCGAAAGTGTTTGTTTTGCAGTTAAAAGGTGTTTTTTTTACAAAATCGAAAGTGTTTGTTTTGCAGTTAGAAAGTGTTTTTATTTTACAAAATAGAACGTGTTTGTTTTGCAGTTAGAATGTGTGTTTGTTTTTTTTACAAAATCGAAAGTGTTTGTTTTGCAGTTGGTGTTTTTTTTATAAATTCGAAAGTGTTTGTTTTGCAGTGAGAAGGTTAGTTTTTTAATACAAAATCAAAAGTGTTTGTTTTGCAATTAGAGGGAGTTTTTTGTTTACAAAATTGAAAGTGTTTGTTTTGCAGTGAGAAGGTGTTTTTTTACAAAATCGAAAGTGTTTGTTTCGCAGTTAGAAGGCGTTTATTTTACAGAATAGAAAGTGTTTGTTTTGCAGTTACAAGCTGTTTTTCTACAAAATCGAAAGTGTTTGTTTTTGCAGTTAGAAAGTGTGTTGTTTTTTTTACAAAATCTAAAGTGTTTGTTTTTGCAATTAGAAGGTATTTTTTTTTCAAAGTAGGACGCGTTTGCTTCACAGAATCAGAGCGTGTGTGCTTCACACTGCGAGAACATGTTAACACTTCACAATGTCAGATCATGTTACTTCACAAAGTCAAGACGTGTTTGTTTCACAAAAGTTAGGACATGTTTATTATACATAAAAAGTGTGTGCAGAAGCATTACTGACTTAAAGGCGTGGTATATTTCAAACTAATAACACAATTATAAGATGTAAAAGTTTACTATACGACATTTGCTCAAATTGTATGAGAAGACATAGCGATTCTTAAGTATGTAATAACATTGATACAATTGTCAGCTTATTTTCATTACACCAAGTGTTTGAAAACATACACATGTCAACATGCTTTCATTACACCAAGTGTTTAATAACATACGCATGTCAACTCACTTTCATTACACCAAGTGTTTGAAAACATACACATGTCAATATGCTTTCATTACACCAAGTGTTTAATAACATACACATGTCAACTCACTTTCATTACACCAAGCTGTTTGGTAACCATCCTGACAATCACACATTCCATTGATGTTATCACATTGTGGTACGTTATTGCTGAGTACACAGTAACTGGAACATTTTGAACTGCAGCCTTTGCCAAATGTCCCCACTGAACAATCTGAGAGAATAATAAATAAACTATTTAATAAAACAGTTAACTCCTTGTGTACAACAAGCCTATTTAGTAGGTCGGAAAATGACAGGTATACGTATTAGTAGTGAATAGTGATGTTTTGCTCTTTATGACATATGAATAAGTAGAAAGATAGTTTTAGATAGTATACATTGTTCTTTCATCCTCATGTTTATGCAGCAATACCGGTTTTCCTGATAAATATTTATGTATTTGAACGCTACTCAAGATTACCATACAAGTTTAGGTACATGTTAGACAAATGTGGCCTCATTATGTGATCACAGACCATTATTTAATAGTAGAGTTTGATTTCATTGAGCATCCGTCATGCTGAAATAAAATACGTGAAGCGTCTGCTAGTGCTAATTCGATCTTCGCGTAACCCACTAAGAGCTCACCTCACCATCAAAGGTGTTCCAGGGAAGAGGGGCTATCAGTGCATTACGCAAAGATGGATGGATGCAACATTGTATGCACCTTTATAGCATGTACGTTTCGTTAAATAATGTATTAGATTAGTTACGTAAAAATAGGCCACATCTGCTTAACATTAACCCAGATTTATGTGGATGTCTTGTCTCTGTGGGCAAGTGCTCTACTCTCAATTTGTTTAATGTAGTGCAGTCTTGCAGAATATGTTATGACGTGTGTGCTATTTGTCCACGTCAACACAGAGGTGATGTAACCGGTTTTTAGTCTATTTAAGTCGCGGCCTATTCTGCTGTGGCATGTCCTGTTTAGTCTGCTGTGGCATGTCCTGTTTAGTCTGCTGTGCACTATCCTGTTCTGCTTAGTTTGCTGTGCCCATCATGTCTTGCTTAGTTTGCTAGATGATGACTATTTCAGTTCTGTCGAAATAATGAAAGTGAATGATTTTCTAATAGCTCTAATAGCTTTCTAATAACAACGGAGCATCCATCGATCTTTGCGTAATGCACTGATAGCCCCCCCCCCCCCTGGAACACCCTTTGAAGGGGAGGTGAGTCCTCATTTGCTTGCAGTGGCTTTCTTGCTGTTTTGTACCTGTGTTGCTCCATCTTCTGTTTTCATATCTGCCATTTCATTTTACAATATATACTGAAAGTTAATTAGTTTGTTGTTTAATTGAAGCCATGTCAGACAGCCAATATAGCTTGAGTAATAAATAATTCAAGCATGTCCTTATATGACATTGCTGTCTAGCCACTGTTTGTTGTTAGATACAAATTATATATACAAGTAAGACTATCTAAAACCATCTAAAGTCAGACTTAATATCTTTCGTTCTTTCGTTTCTGCATGTTTACCTTTGAAGCAGTGAAGGGAGGCTTTATATGGGCTGTGGAAATAAAGGCCGCTTTACTAAAGAAAACGCCGCGACATGTGCAGGAAGGATTGTGATTGAACCTCCGAAAGAAAAAAATCATGTCCCAACCGTGGATTGAACCCAGGTCCTCAAGGATCTGAGGTATGTATTCTAACCACACATCATGTAAGTACAGTTTCCCATTTATTCACACCTGTGGCCTATCAAAGAATAATGTGTTATGTGTATTCTTTTGTATTGACCAGCGGCATACCAATCAAGGTGTGATGTGGTCAACATCACCCCCCTCCCCCCCACTTTACTTTCCTAGTAAAAGGAGTAGGATGCAAGTATTTCTGTTTAGTTGTAAACAGTGTGATCAGAATATGCATATTTCCAGTGGCAATATACTGTTGTGAGGCATGGACATTAAATAAATCAATAGCAAAAAGATTATTCCTTTTTTTTCGTTATGAGAAACTACAGAAGAATTGTACTTATACCATGGACAACTAAAAAGGCAAATGAAGAAGTATTAAGATCAATAAACGTCGAAAAGGGTTGACTCCTTAATAATATCTTAACAAGAAAGCTGAGCTTTTTTTGTGGTAATATAAAGAGACATAACAGCATGGGAAGATGAATGGCTAAAGGCAGAGTTAACGGCAATAGGGGAAGATGGTGCCCAGGACGACTATTGTGCAGTGATGTATCATATTGTTTAAACATGCCTCTAACTACGGCAGTCCAGCTTGCCCAGAATCGCAGTGTTCAGAGAATCCGCAAAGAAAACAATGTTCTGGAAAGAATATGTCACACGATGATGATGTAAACAGTGACATTCCACATACCATTTATCTGCCATCATCAGAAGTTTGAGAACACATCTAGAAGAAGAGGATTCGATAGAATAATAATACTGAGTACATAATACGCGACTCTAGCTACTGATAGTTGTAAACAAAGCATTTGATCCAATCATTGTTTGACTTACTTGTGTTACATTTATCACCGCCATAACCTGACAAACATCCATTTTGGCAAGTCCCATTAGTGCTATAACAGTTTGAGATGTTATTAATGTCAGGTGCACAGAACTGTGAACAGTTGAAAGTACAACCACGGCCATACGTTCCTGGGTCACAACCTGTGTGAACAACAAGAAAAATTGACTTATAAATAAATAAATATACCAGCAATCATTAAAAACGCATCACAAGCATGTGAGAGATTTCAAACCACGTGAATATGTACGGGTTAACTTTAATATTTTCATGTTTTTATTGTCGTTGTCATGTTTTCCAATTCTGTGTGCCACGTGCTGAATTTGTTCTCTTTTTTAGAAAAATGCACATTTGCGTCCATAAATGGATCAAATTTGTAAATGTAATTGTTTTGCGTATTGTACATTTAGCACCACAAATTGCTACGCCTAAACAAAGTGTTACATTTGTAATGACTGCTGGTATACATAGGCTGTAAGATAGATATTGTCTTCACAACAGATGTTAACAATAGTCAATGATTGAATTAAGTTATAAATAGATGTTATTAATAAGGCAATGTATTACATTTGAAAATGTTATCCACACTTCTCTACCACTGAATATGGATGTGCTGGACCATCGGTACAAATACATTTGTGACAATACATATCTGTTCTGATTATATTCCTCTGGAAATATAATATTTGGCATGTCATTGTCGTGGTACAAAAGAGGACTACAAATTATTGAGACCAGCGGAAGTGAATCCGCCGTTCTAACGACACCGAATAGTCTGGCAACTAGAGTACACAGGCTTTTCCATATTTGACTAACCGCATCGTCAATAAAAGAACGCCTGGCAAGATATTTTAATTTATCAAGTGCACTTGCTTCCTACTTGGATTTTCTTGTATAAGAAACTATGTGAAGGAAAATTGTACTGTCCATATGTTATTTATGTTTACAAGAAGACCTATTGGGCCTTGTAGTACGAATACGCTGGTTATATGTTTGTGTAACTGGGGATAATTTAATACTTTTACGGGATGTTCGTTGTTGTTGTAATGCTCATTGCTTCGATAGGTCCGTTCTCAGTGAATTGAGTACACAGTTTGAATGTCTTGACAAAATCACATCTTTTATTGGGGATGCGGTTAGTCAAGTACGAAAAAACCCGTTCACTCTAGTTGTAAGGCCATTCTATGTCGTTAGAACGGAGTGGTTCAATTCTCGTTGGTTTCAAGAATGTTTAATTTATCCTCTAACTTTATACTTGAATTTACGTGCATATACAAAAGAGTTCTAGTAGGTTTTCTGAGAACTGTTGCTTATTAAGAAAATACTGATTGTTTTTCAAATGCATCTTTCAGAAATATGTCATAGTTTCGGAGTCAGAAACGGTTGCTTTCCATTTCCCATTTCTGTTCACCTACCCCCTTCCCCAAACACGTACGTACATTGGTAAATGTACTACAGTATTGACCAATACATTATCATTGACTAAAATCATATCATGATCTTACACATTTATAGAAGAATGCATTAGCAGTCACTAATACAGTCTCACTGACTAATACAGTCTCACTGAGTAATACATTCTCACTGACTAATACATTCTCACTGACTAATACATTCTCACTGACTAATACATTCTCACTGACTAATACATTCTCACTGACTAATACATTCTCAATGACTAATACATTATCACTGACTAATACATTCTCACTGACTAATACATTATCACTGACTAATACATTCTCACTGACTAATACATTCTCACTGACTAATACATTCTCAATGACTAATACATTATCACTGACTAATACATTCTCACTGACTAATACATTATCACTGACTAATACATTCTCACTGACTAATACATTCTCAATGACTAATACATTATCACTGACTAATACATTCTCACTGACTAATACATTATCATTGACTAATACATTCTCACTGACGAATACATTCTCACTGACTAATACATTCTCACTGACTAATACATTCTCAATGACTAATACATTATCACTGACTAATACATTCTCACTGACTAATACATTATCACTGACTAATACATTCTCACTGACTAATACATTCTCACTGACTAATACATTCTCAATGACTAATACATTATCACTGACTAATCATTCTCACTGACTAATACATTATCACTGACTAATACATTCTCACTGACTAATACATTCTCAATGACTAATACATTATCACTGACTAATACATTCTCACTGACTAATACATTATCACTGAGTAATACATTCTCACTGACTAATACATTCTCACTGACTAATACATTCTCACTGACTAATACATTCTCAATGACTAATATATTATCACTGACTAATACATTCTCACTGACTAATACATTATCACTGACTAATACATTCTCACTGACTAATACATTCTCACTGACTAATACATTCTCACTGACTAATACATTCTCACTGACTAATACATTCTCACTGACAAATACATTCTCAATGACTAATACATTATCACTGACTAATACATTCTCACTGACTAAAACATTCTCACTGACTAATACATTATCATGAACTAATACATATATAATAATACATTCTCACTGACTAATACATTATCATGAACTAATACATTATCATGAACTAATGCATTATCATGAACTAATGCATTATCATGAACTAATACATTATCATGAACTAATACATTATCATGAACTAATACATTATCATGAACTAATACATATCGAAGAATACAGTATCACTGATTAATAAATTATTACTGACTAATACTATCTATCTATCTATCTGTCTATCTGTCTATCTGTCTATCTGTATATCTATCTATCTATCTATCTATCTATCTATCTATCTATCTATCTATCTATCTATCTATCTATCTATCTATCTATCTATCTATCTATCTATCTATCTATCTGTCTATCTGTCTATCTATCTATCTATCTATCTATCTATCTATCTATCTATCTATCTATCTATCTATCTATCTATCTATCTATCTATCTATCTATCTATCTATCTATCTATCTATCTATCTATATATCTATCTATCTATCTATCTATCTATCTATCTGTCTATCTATCTATCTATCTATCCGTATGTCTGTCTGTCTGTCTGTCTGTCTGTCTGTCTGTCTATCTATCTAATCTAATCTATTTATCTATCTATCTATCTATCTATCTATCTATCTATCTATCTATCTATCTATCTATCTATCTATCTATCTATCTATCTATCTATCTATCTATCTATCTATCTATCTATCTATCTATCTATCTATCTATCTATCTATATATTCGTTGGAACCCTTTGTTGCCTTTTGGCGTCAGGGGTAGACAATTTTCCTGGAGACGGTCTCTTTTGTGCTGAGTATATTGTGGAATTTGTCGCCTCATTTATTTTAGTAGTCCATCGTTTTCTTGGTCCGCCTCTAGGTCCACCTTCGCTGTATCTGTATAGCACAGCTTTATGTGGTATGCTGTCTGATTGTAGTTTTTATACATTATCACTGATTAATTCATTATAATAGACTAATACATTATCACTGGCTAATATATTATTATTGACTAATATATTATTATTTATATGTATTGATGATGACAGTCAACACTGGAAATGTTGATAGATTTTCAGATCTCCACTGCAGTAAATGTGGCAAAGTTTAGTTACTTATTGTTCTTGTTTTGATATATTGATTGAGCCTTATTTTATGAAACATGTTTTTTAGTTGATCTCTCCAGAGCACGTATATTTTCATTTTCCTATCATCAATATTGCCGAATGTTTATTTGATCTTAAAATCTCCACCGAAGACGAATGTGTCGTCAACTGGCTCAAATAAAATGGCGACACAACGAATTTCTACATTCGGGACTACATTTGCTGGAAATCTAATAGGACCATGGTCCAGCTACAAGAGAGATCCAGCGGGAGTATGAGAATGAACGCTGAAGAAGAAGAGAACTTAAAATCTTCCAATCAAGATCCCATATAGAAAATTGAATATGTCTGAACTGTGCATAGGTTGACCATCTTCTAATAGTGGCTGAGCCAAATAACTTGTCAGATGGTTCACTTCTCTTCACACACTCGTGTTCAGAGACAAATATGAAAGTGAATGTATAACATAACCTAACTGATAGTGAATGCAAGAGTGTATTTTTTTAAAGGTGGGGGGGGGGGGTAAGCAACAAATGATAAACAAGCTATTACAATTGAAGGGATTACATATGGAAATGGAAGAATGTCCTGTTTTAATTTGGTTTTAGTTAATGATTCGCATCCCCCTTTTACCGAAAACTTGTTATCTTCAGCTCTATAGACTATCCAACAAAATGAATAGTTTGGCTGTAACATAAATATAAATTGTTAACAGTAAGGATAAGACTTTACAATGTAATCCAATTACAATGTAACTTTTACTGAAACGTAAATAAGTACAAATAACAAATATGAAGATAAGAAACAATAAATGTAAATTAAAAATTAAAAACAGAAAGAAAACATGTTCGCTATTCTGTTACTAACTTGAACTAAGCGTATTTGTATACTGAAGCTTGTAGGAACACATGCAAACTTACTTTCAGTACACAACATCGAAACTTACTTTCTGTGCACAACATGGGAACTTACTTTCTGTGCACAACATGGGAACTTACTTTCGTTACACAGATTAGACTTGTGGCCCTCTACGCATCCATTCAAACAAGTTCCATTAACATTATTACAGACGGATGTATCACTGTTGCCAAGTAAGCAAAACTGAGAACAGTTTGACGTACATTCTTTGCCGTAAGTTCCTTCTGGACAGGCTGCGTGTGACACAATAAATATATGCAATAAAATCCAGTTTCTGACTGTAACATTGCATGAACATATAACAACAATTTCAACTCATGAGTATAAAAACAGTCAGCGATGGATGAACAACAAATAAAATATTATAGACACCACTTTACGTCACCGGAAGTAATTCTAGTGTTTGGATATATTATCTCTTTTCTGATTTTGCTGTTAGGCGTCACAGGTCTGAATGAAAGTCAATTTTCTGGCTATGGAACTATTAGTCGCTTGAAATATGTAACATAATATTGTGAAATCTCAGGACGTTGGTAATTCATTTAACACACATTTTTCTTGGTCTTCTTTTGTCGATGTTTTCATTCTCATTGTGTATACTCTTAATGCTCGTCAATATGAATGATCGTCTGTATAAGGTCGGCTCTAACTTTCAATAATGTTCTTCCATCAACCCCAGCATTGCCTGTCAATGATCTTCCTTATAAGGGATGTTCCAGTGTAGGGTAACAGCCCTAAGCAGGAAGTAAGTGACTGGAGTAACACAGGACAACTATCAAGACAAACAAAAATAGGTAGAAGTGTTACCGAAAAAAGACCTAAATAAAATTAATAACGAGATACAGAGATAAACGACGTTTCGACTAAAAAGCCTTCGCCAGGACAGACCAAATAACACAGTACAACGAATCTTACATGTAGACAAACATGGTTATGGTAGGAAAGAAAGAGAATGAGAGGTATTGAATATATAGCAGAGGAAGCAAAGATGGAGCAGCATGATAGATAAGAAGACGGTATAAGGAGAAGATTGTGGTGAGTGAGAAGTGGAAAGTGTACAGAAGGAAGTGTGAAGTGAATATAGATAAGATGTAATATCAAATAAACTGGGATAAGATAATATAAATTAAAATACCTCAAAAGTGGCAACAGACAATGAGTATTACCGACATGCAGACGTAATGAAAGGGAATAGCATAAGACTAGAGTCATAATGAGAAAATAAGAAGATACATAAAGTCATACATTCTCATATATGACTTTAGTCGATCCATAGTTTCTGTTTGTTTCGTGTCACATGTTTGTGGTCATTTTTATATTTTCCTTGTCCGGTGTCATTTCACCTCTTCCGGTCAATCCATACTACACATAGCAATATGACCGTCGATGTCATTACTGTTCGTTATATGTTATGCGTTTTAATTTTGTATCAATTGTTGTTTTGATAAATGTCTTTTGGTCGAAACGTCGATGTGTGTGTGTGTGTTATATGTTTGTCTCTAATTAACAAAATGTACAACCCTATTCCTGAATCTACCTGTTGCAAATTTTGGAGACTGGGATAAAATACCTTCATTGTAAAAAATGTAAAGGTAGATCACATTGCAGCAATGTTCCTCGGGGATGAAGATAACTCCTCATGTACTAAACAGCAGGAACTATTAGTTCAGGTAGCCAGGTCCCTCCCTTCCTGTGTTGCCTTCTGTAACGCATGTTTCAGGTTTATTGATGGGTCGATTGAAGGAGTGGATGTGTCATCCGAGAAAACGTGACACGATTTTTTTTTTGTCCGGACACTGTTTCGAACCTGACACACTGTAACCAAGTGATAGAAAAAAGCTCACTATCAACAAGCCTACTGCGTTACCTTACATAACAAAGTCTGAACATTGTTAAGTAAGCACAGAAGACTATATTCTTGTTCTTAATTAGTCTTCTGTGGTTTTTAACGTCTGTTTTTTCTACTTATAAAAACGCAATTTTTGTGATTTTGTATGTTGTTTTTAAATCCAGATAACTGACTCCAGCTCCCAACAGATGACTGACCAGCTCCCAACATATGACTGACTCCAACTCCCAACAGATAACTGATTCCAGCTCCCAGCAGATGACTGACTTCAGCTCCTAAAATATGATTGACTACAGCTCCCAACAGATGCCTGACTCCAGATGACTGACTTCAGCTCCCAACAGATGACAGGCCAGCTCTCAACATATGACTGACTCCAACTCCCAACATATAACTGACTCCAGCTTCCAGCAGATGACTGACTCCAGCTCCAAAACTATGATTAACTAGAGCTCCCAACATATGACTGACTCCATACGACTGACTTCAGCTCCCTACAGATGAATGACTCAAGCTCCCAACAGATGATTGACTCCATCTCCAAAAATATGATAGACTAAAGCTCCCAGCAGATGATTGACTCCAGTTCCCAAAATATGATTGACTACAACTCCCAGCAGATGACTGACTGCAGCTCCCAACATATTACTGACACAAGCTCCCAACAGATGACAGAATCCAGCTCCCAACAGATGACTGACTCTAGCTCCCAACAGATGAAAGACTCCAGCTCCCAACAAATAACTGACCAGCTCCCAACAGATGACTGACTCCAGCTCCCAACAGATGACTGACCAGCTCCAAACAGATGACTGACCAGCTCCCAACAGATGACAGACTCCAGCTCCCAATATATGACTGACCAGCTCCCAACAGATGAATGACTCTTATCTCCCAACAGATGACTGATTCCAGTTCCACCAGTTGTATACAAGTGTCCTCTAATGTAACTAAATAGCTACGTGATGTATCAATCGTCACAATATTATCTCTATTTAATGGAGACCATATTCCTAGGAGGTAACATCCCCTTAGACAGTGAATAAGACATCGCTTACAACTTGGAAGATATTATAGCATAATTTAAGAAACTTTATGACTGTTTCCGATAGTGTTGCACTGTTTATGACATATTGTTTAAATCTCTTATAACTTTCTTCAGCCAATTCATCTTGTCTTCATTGTTGCTTGTTTCCTACGTAAATAGTGTGATATATTGTTGCTTGTTTGTTACTTGTAAACAGTGTGATATATTCGGAGAAAGTATTCTTTGTAGAAATAAGAATAGAAATGTCTCAATTACTTCCAATGACAGGAAGAAAATATTGACATCAAAGCAAATTGTAAATAGACTAAAGATGGTAATTATATCATGCTACAACTATTCTATATTAATATATGGCTCAGAAACATGGATCATGAATAATCAGACAGATGACAGTATTGATGCATGTGCGTCGTCCGGGTGCCACCACTTCATGTGTCGTATGTTGTCGGCGCGAGTTTTTAGCCCCCCTCCCATCATTTTCGGGGGTGTATCAGCGGGTGTGTAAGGGCCCCCTGCTAGTCGGGCTCTCACGCCCATGTGAGCTTTGCAGAGAGCCCCAGCCACATGAGGGCCTGTCAATTATGTTGTCATCGACAATAATACTTAATTTTTAATTAGAGGGGTATATGTGGTGTATAATATACTGGGCTTCAATGTCTGTCAAGGATGGTATTGCGTATTTGATAAAACTACATCGTTTAACCCTCGCTTCAGCACTATATGCGTTTCGAACTCCTGTGCCCCCTCCTCGTTCCAGGCCCACCCCATCTTCTCGCAAGCTCGAGAGGCCATCCCCGGCTCCTCGTTCCAGGCCCACCCCATCTCCTCGCAAGCTCGAGAGGCCAACCCCGGCTCCTCGATCTAGGCCAACCCCGACTCCTCGTCCCAGATCAATCCCGGCTCCTCGCAAGTACGAGACATTCCCAGACGAAGCAGCACAGGCTAAACGCAAGGACCAGCCACTACCTGACGAGGATAAGGCCATATACACAGTTAAGCTGATTGTGATTCCGGAAGATAAGGAGGGTAGGAAGGGGGAGGCGGAGCGAGCCTGGGAACAGAAGTTTAGTTGTCATGGTATGTTTACCGCGAAGGAGGCCAAACACTACAGGGAGGCTTTACAGGTGCTAAAGACGACCGAAAAACAGGACGTATTGACTCTCTTCGAACGCCTTGACATGAGTGAATGGCGCGAGGTCCGTGACTCTCTGGATTGTGAAGTAGAAGTAGAATCGATTGAGCTAGGCGACCCTGAGCAGCCGCTAAACTGGGCTATGACAGGGCTGCGTGAAGGTGGTCCAGACCATCAAGCGATATTCTCTAAGTGGGTAAATCCTAAACAACGACTGTGGTACAGCCCCGATTTCCGACCGCAGCGGTATCTGATGTCGGCATTTCTGGGTCGATATAAGAAGCGTCTGGAGAGCCGAAGAAGGACGCCCCACCCAGACCTCACGTACGAGGGGTTATGGCTATTGGCGAGAGGGAACGTTCCACTACCGACAGAGAACGGGCCTTGGGAGATGTATTGTGATGACTACGTTGTGTGGCTTCGTCACTGGCTGTCGATGTCCACGGAAATGTCGTGGCCCGATACGAACCCGAAAAGCGTAACACGAACTGCGAAATAGTTTTCGCCATACTATTGCACAACTGCCACGTGTGGTGCGTGACCAGAGAACAGAAGGCTTTCTGGCAGCTCTACCAAAGCAAGCCAGTGATTGCGGAGGCTTCCGAGCCGATACACAGCGACGCGCTCTCGGACCGATGGCCTCGGCCGCCGACAAGCAGACGGTTGTGCCTGTGGACGATGCTGCGGAGCTCCTCGGCGTAGCATCCGATGCGCAGGAAAACACAATGTGCATCACCAGGGAGGAGCCGGAGGATATTATCCGCGACCTCGTTCAGGGCTACAATATCGAGCCTGGCGCTTTGACTTGCCGCAACGGCACCGTAGAGGGGTTCACCATTCGCGGAAGTGAGGAGGGGAAGGTAAATATTCCCCTGCGTCGAGCGCTCCCCGGAAGTCTCCAAAGCGATCAGCCCGAAGCCTGCGGCGCCTGGTTCCAGGAACGATACACTAGAGTGATGAGATGGGTCGAGAAGGTCTCCAACTCTGTCCTAGGACTGCGCTCTCTCAGTACAGCATAGGCGCCCAGAATGCATTTGGCCAATACCGACGTGGACCGCGTTCTGGCTTGCTGACTGCGATCATGCCGGAAGGACAGATTCTGGGTGTTGACGTTGCCCTGGCTTACACCAGCGTAATTGCTGGACTTCCTAGGCGACCGGTCTTCTCCAAATTTGACGACCTGAAGAAACCAAGTGGTACGATTCTGCCGCACACCTTCTATCTCGTATGGGTGCCAACAACCGACCCGATCCTCTTTACGCAATGACTTGATCTTGTATCAGGAACGGTGCTCTTGTATGCATAGGAACAGAGCATCAAGTTCTCATTAGTAGCTGAACTAGTCCCCCACAAAGACGTCAGCCATTCGGTTGGGAAGGTCACCCTGGGTGGCCACCTGTGGGAGCGATTGAGCATGGAAATCCTCAACTTAGATCCTGAGGCAAGGCAAGCCACCCCGCACCACCATTGGTTACTCCCCAATAGTATTCGTTGCGTGATTGTTGGGCCTTCTGAATGCGGCAAAACAAACCTAATGCTCAATCTACTTCTGAGAAAGGGTTTCCTAAAGTATGACAGATTTCATACGGAAAGTCCCTGTGGCTGGAAAAATATGAATTTCTGCAAGACTGGGCGTCAGCAATAAAACAACAGACTGGAAGAGAGGTGGTCACGATGTACGGAGACAGCCAGAACAACTAAAGAATCGACCGTTAAAACCATCACCCTTAAGGCGAAATTTGCTGTCAATGTACCGGCAGACACTATAGTATATATAGTCCTTATCAGCGATCGAATATTGTGGCTAGAGTCAGACGACACTAACTTCCATAAAATATATTGAACATAATACTATTATGAATATAGACTCATGTCGAAACATCGGTCCGATTATACTACCTTTGGTGTTAGCCTTACAGAAGGTCAGCAAGAGACTATATCGAAGGCCGTCCAGGCGGGGGTAAGCGTTACTATCCGACTTACGAACGAACAGCTGCATGGCAAAAACTCACTCGCGCTAACGAAGCGACAAACACCCGCATCGAGAAGAAACAGGCTGCTGGTGAAGGTGCTGAATTAATGCTCTGAAGTCCCAATTACAACACATGGTTAAAAAGGGAGGCTTCCTACCATTAATCTCGTTAATATTAGGCGGGCTTGCTGCTGCAGGTTCGCTGGCTGGAGGAAGTGCCGCCATTGCGTCGGATGTCGACGACAAGAAAGCTTCTGATCGAGCCCAACGAGAGGCTGAACGTCATAATCGGGAAGGTGAGAATCAGCTGCGTGGATCGGATTTATACCTGTCAAAAACAGGAGGCTGTTGTCCTAAGTGTAAGGGCTCCGGGCTTTACCTGGGGCCTCAGCATGTTAAAAAAAACTGAACAAGGTTCTTGAGTCGCTGAGTGACCACGATATTCGAATAGCTGCCCGGGGAATACCTCACTTTCGTGGCGTGTTTATGCATGACAACTTGCCAGAGACAGTTTGGCCTGTAGAATGAGGTGTCGTGAATCTCGACGACAGCCATGGCCCCGGGACCCACTGGGTGGCATATTACAAAAGAGGACGCGAAGCTATTTATTTTGACAGCTATGTGCTAGATCCTCGCCGAGAGCTCGTTAATTATCTGCGATGCTCAATTCAAACACAGACATTCCAATTGCAAGGGCCAGAAGGTGCTGTCACCTACATCTTCGCGTGTTACACCAGCTTGCAGCTGGGGACACTTTTAAGGATATTGTTCTTAAATTAGTCAATTGAAATTTATCGTATAGCAGAGTATAGTACTTCGTCATGCCAGTCGACAAATATGGATGTACATATAATAACTCCTCTGGGTAGAGTGTAACCCAGTTTAACCCAACCGGTCTCATGCACAGGGCAGGAGATACTATGCGTGGAACATTGTCAATGGGTTCTCATGGCTTAAAGAAGTTGGTGCACCGGTCGAAGCTAACGGTGCCGTCACTAAAGAATACGTAGATGGGCTCCAGAAAGCATGCCTGTAAACACATTCGGAGAGAGTGATGGGTCAGTCAGTGTGAAAGAATGTGCGACAGCCGGGTCTAGCGATTGGGGGGGATGTTGTTGGGTTTGAAGAGCTTGGCGAATTACAGACTTATGGACTTCGCCTGATTACGGATGGGCACTATGTTCGGGCTCCTAACACGCAAGAGGATTGGGATGTCGAGCTGAAACTCCGATTTCACTATTTTCTCTTGAAGCCTGGGGGGTCAGTATCGCATTTGACGAATGCCGGCGGGAAAGTCCTGGTAAGCTATAGTCCATCCGGTAAAGGCTTGCGAGATATGGCGGTGATTAATGATCTGGGCCCGTGCTATGCCATCGCCACAAAGGCAGACGCAAATACGAATATTGTCATTAAAGCTATTGATACATTTGCTAAGGAACTTTACCGCCTCACGTTGCCACCTGCAATTAGTACAATATACACAAAGTTTTCTCTCAAGGGCACTGCTGACAAGTGGGTCAAAGTGCTCCCAGGCCTATCACTAAAATGGGATGCCCCTGTGCTGGTGGGTCTGATCGTGTTCAATCCTGGGGAAAAATTGTTGTGAGATTGTCTAACTCTTCAGTTAAAATACGTGCAGGAGATAAAGTAGGCCTACAGTACTTTTATATTGAGCCGCGGGTGGCGTTTATCAGGCTACTGTATGCACCGAGGCTGATCCCTGACGCCCATTTGGAGATACTTACTGCAAATATAATGAAACTATCAGCGTTAAAGACAACTTAAGATGACGCTATACCCTAACATAGACGCATCGTTAAGTGGTGATCAACTTTTTCGATTGAACCGGATAGCAGAACTCGATTCATTTCTTGTCGCAGAGGCAGAAGCACACCGCAAGACTCAGAGGAAATACCAGCTCGCCTGTATAAGCTTGGAAGACGTAGGTGTATCGCTGATAGCGACCGGTTTGAGGATACTCCCGGCCCTTGTTCTGGCTGCTCTCGGGTCGGGGGCGTTTATGTTCGAGCTGGCCTGTGCTTCGGTTATTCGCAGGTGCACGAAGAACGCTACGAAACACTGCAAGCTAACACGATGTGCCACAACCAAGCTTAATAGTATCCACAAATAGGTGTCAGAGGCACTGCGAGACTGCAATATCTCGGCAGAGGATTTTGACCGAATTGTCAATGAGGTGGAACAATATAACCAAACGAAGGACGAGATTCGTTCTAAAACAGCAAAGGAGGACTCTTCGAAAAAAGAAACAGAATTGATCGAGCGGGGGTGCGAGGAGGCCCGTGCGGCTGCTGCTGACTTGAGAACCTTCGGGACGAGAACCTTCTCGTCGACATATTACTCTGTGTGATTTCCCGATATTATTTCTGTGAAGCGCTGACTATCTCTACGAACGGGGTCAGTTCCTCGGGGGAAAATTCATCGCCAAAATGATCTTCAGGGTTCGGTTGGAGGGTGCTAATCGCCTAAAAACAGCCGTTGATCCGTCTGGTAGTTTGATTTCTAACACATCGTACTCATGTTAAGAAGAGCCTCTATGCGCTGATCACCGCTCTGCAAAGTTGACATTTGGCGCATACCCATTATTATTATTTAGTGCTATTCTTCAACTGCTACAAAATCTAGACAGAGGTATTCAGTCAAACCACAGCCCCGCCCCCTAGGCCCGCGGACATGTTGGACAGTTTTCTGGATTGTGTCCACGTAGGATGCACTGGGTGAGTGGATCGTGCCCTATTAGGCTGGACCCTACACGAGTATCCAGCCAATGTGCTGTCAGTTCTTTTAGAACCCTTTTAAATTGGCTGCGAGCCTTTCTTTCAATGGGGATGCCCGTCAGAGTCGCATCTCGCTGCCCGCACTGAACACACAGTTGCACCTTTGACTGTGTCCCAACACCCACACTTACGGCAGGGCCTAGGCGCGACAGCTCCTCTTTTGAGTTGTGATAGATGCTGCTTGCAATGTTCAGACATGCATGCCTTACCGCAGAGAGTTGATTCTCCAATCCATAACCACCTACAGCTATTATGTGCTCGTTTCATCCTCGTTGAGTTCCTCTCTCTCTCTGAGGTCTTCTAGATTTCTGAATAGGTTTAGCATATCACGCTCTGTGTTAAATCCATATTCCCGGGGCCAGAATCCTTTGTCTTTTTCTGTGATCTTAGAGACAAAGCTCTGGCGGTCTTTGGCATAAGCGTAGCCGGCTTGATTTAGTTGGTAGTGGCTTAAATTTGGTAGGGTATCGACGAAGATGAAACGCTTGAAAGGTCTATAGTCCTCCTTAGATAGCGGTTCCATGTCCAACCCCGCCACAGAGAAAATCAACGATAAAGCAGTCATGGTGCTTAGATGCGCCAGCGAAGTCGGTATATTACACGAAAGCATACTTCTCTAATATAAAATTAATTATATGCGGACTACGTAATTTGTAAATTATTTTGTCGATGATAACATAATTGACATGCCCTCATGTGGCTGTGGCTCTCTGCAGGGCTCACATGGGCGTGAGAGCCCCACTAGCAGGGGGCCCTTACACACCCGCCAATACACCCCCGAAAATGATGTGTGGCCGAAACAGTCACGCCGACCCCGAAGGTAGGGTCATGGAAAGAGAAGAAAATCAACAAAGATATTCAGACAATACGTCATATGATGCGAGCATAATTATACGGGGAAAAATCAAACAAATTGAACATTTTGTATATAAGACATGACACCATGTTGAAGACATTTCTTGATAGTAGAGTCGAGGAGAGACGAGCATAAGGTAGAAGTTGGAGAGCATTGATGGAAGTGGGAGAACATTGATGGAAGTGGGAGAGCATTGATGGAAGTGGGAGAGCATTAATGGAAGTGGGAGAGCATTAATGGAAGTGGGAGAGCATTGATGGAAGTGGGAGAGAAACATTATGAGATGAATAGGTTACAGTCTAGCATATTGCACCATTAAGACAAGAGACAGAAGTTGTTAGAAATCCGCTGTAGCCAATCATCATTGCGGAGATGACACCTAATCTGCGATATATACATAATTTATGAATTTGCAGACATTGTCTGAATCTCTTGAAAATGTCTTCATTTTATTAAGCTGAAGACATCATTTGTTATCTATGTGAGAGTCATGTGAATGCCATGTGTGTGTCATGGGTATGCCATGTGAGTGTCATGAGTCATGTGTGTGTCATGTCTGTGTCATGTGAGTGGCATGTGTTCTGTGTGTGCCATGTGAGTCTCATGTGACCTGTGTGTGTCATATGCCATGATTATAAAGATATGCAATTACATGGAATTTCAGTGAACAGAATTAACGTTTGCATATTGTCTATTCAATTGTTTAACTTCAACTAACACGTATAAATACATTGTGTTTTTTATCTTCAACTTACGTGTATTAATACATTGTGATTGTTTAACATCGACTTACGTGCGTTACACTGTGATTGTTTAACTTCAACTTACACGTATTAATGCACTATGATTGTTTAACTTCAACTTACGTGTGTTACAATATGATTGTTTAACTTCAACTTACGTGTGTTACACTGTCATTGTTTAACTTCAACTTACGTGTATTACACTATGATTGTTTAACTTCAACTTACGTGTGTTACACTATGATTGTTTAACTTCAACTTACGTGTGTTACACTATGATTGTTTAACTTCAACTTACGTGTGTTACACTGTGAATGTTTAATTTCATCTTACACTTATTAATACACTGTGCTTGTGTAACGTCAACTTACGTGTATTACACTGTGATTGTGTATCGTCAACGTACGTGTATTACACTATGATTGTGTAACGTCAACTTACGTGTATTACACTGTGATTGTGTAACGTCAACATACGTGTATTACACTGTGATTGTGTAACGTCAACTTACGTGTATTACACTGTGATTGTGTAACGTCAACTTACGTGTATTACACTGTGATTGTGGATACAAATAGCCGTCTGTGCAGCCATTGCTACAACTGCCATTAATATTATCACAAATTGGTGTACCACTGGTGTCTGCTTTACAAAACTGTGAACAGGTAGAGCTGCAATCTTTGCCATAAGTTCCTGCTTGACAAGCTGTGTTAAAGAAGATGTTTATTTTGTTATATAAAATTGAGCATGCAGAAAAACAATTGTATTATGAATAGATAATATGAAACAATGGCTGTATTTTTTGCTTCGAAATACAACAATAAATACTCATACTATTTTTAGTGTTCTTATTTTCTCTGTAGCTGTAGGTGGTCACAGGATTGAAAGACGATCGGTTTTCAAGTTGTTGCACGTCTGGTTGTTTGAAATGCAGTAGTATTGTGACGACTCAGAATGTTTGTACCTCCTTCAATCCACCTTCTTCGGTGTCTTTCTCTGTATCGTGCTGTTTCCATGTTCATGTTGTATGATCTTACAAGAGAAAACTACACCTGTTTAGTCATATAACGAGACACAACTGTTTAGTCATATAAAGAGACACAACTGTTTAGAAAGACAATTAAAGGAGGGTAGAGTACCTGAACGGTGGAAACAGAACAGACCAAGAAGACGATGAACTGACGATATTAAAGATAACATGAATGCGTCAGTCGAAAATGCAAGCCGCATAGGCCAAGACAGAGAAAGGTTCAGGGGGTTCATTAGGAAGACAACATTCTTCAGAGGATACGTCACATGACATGATATGATCTTGCTCCTGACCAATACGTGTTCTATCTAATTAAGTGGCCGAACCACTTAAAACTCTGTTTTTCAATATATTTGACCACATATGTTGTTCCAACAGTTCTTGTAATCGCTTTATTCCAAACATGGTCTCTTCTTGTTCTGTTTGGTGCTTTTCTTACGCTTGTCATTTAACAAGTAGTTAGCTACCTCTCTTGTTATTTAGTTAGTCTCGATATATGATAGTGATCACACAATGCTGGTAGGAAGATTGAATGTATGATGTGCATTTTGGTTTCCATCAGAATAGATTTTTCTTTCAAACTTGGTAAAAGTTCATAATTTAATTAGTTGGCTTCTTTGAATTCTTGTCTCGAGCTCTCTTTCTTTTTTTCCATCTTCTATAAAAATGCTTTCAAGATATTGAAATTTCTGCAGTTATTTCAGTATTTGATCATTTTAGAATACAAATTATAATTTTATTCATTTTTTATTATAGAATTTATTCATTTGACAAATTAGAATACGCAAACTTAAGAACGACATGGTACGGGAGCAATACACACACAAAATCACAGAAACATTTGAAAAAAATAACAATCAGTCGATACTACAACAACAAAAGAAGAATTGAAGTTATTCAAACACGCTATCATACAAACAGAAGAAGAATCATGCGGATATGAATCATGAACAAGAACAACGTTTAAAAAAAATCAAAAATAATATAATGGTGGAATGAAGAAGACAATAAAGTCAAATGAGAAATATAACAGAAATATAAGAAATGTGTCGAAAGTAAAAACCAAGTACATTCAATAGAATAGTAAAATGTAAGTAAAGTAACCCATAACATTTATTAATGTCGTAGGTGTGTGAGATGTTAGCGATCTTATATTTCAGAGGCTCTGCAATTGAGGGCTTTAGCCATCTCCTCTCCCTCACAGTCTTTACTTCCCTGATTAATCCGTTACCCATTTAAGGCTGGGTCGACCCGGAGCCGTTGCGATCTGAGAAACATTTCCGCCTCAACTGGGGAATGAACCCAGAACCACTCATATGAGAAGCCAGTGCGATAACCACTGCGCTGCCATATAATACAAAACATCCGAAAACAAATGCCAAGAAAATTATTAAAAGTGCCAAAATCAACTCGTGGAAAGAATATGGAAACATGATCAACACAAATGATAAAAATGCGCAAAAGAGGTTATACACAAAAATTAAGAAAGTGAGAAACAACGAAGATATACATGAACCAACAAAAATAATAAAGGACGAAAATAGTAATGCAAATAAATAAGCGAAGCAAATAATGGAAAGATGACAACAATATTTCAAGGAACTAATAATCCTACAAGAAGGAGTAGACACAACAAGAAACACTACAGCAGCAAACCTAGAACAAAATATACTACTATCGTGAATAGAAAATGTGAGAAACAAAACACCAATAAATAAAACAGCAGACTCTGATAACATACAGACAGAACATATCAAAGCAGCAGCAGAGAGCAGGAAAAATAGCTACAAAGAATTTTCAATGTTATATGGAAGAAACACAAAACACCAGAAGAATGGAGAAACAAGAAATTCATTCTCATATGGAAGAAAAACAGGCAGCAAGAGAGAGATTACACAAATTACAGAGGAATATCTTTACTAAGCCACACAGGGAAAATTTTTACAAAATATTAGAGCAACGACTACGATCATACATTGAATCACAAATTAAAAACTTAAAAACACCCACAATGATTTCCGTGAGAAGAAAGCTGTACTGATGCTTTCTTTACACTGGGCACCATCTCAATCCAATCAGGAGTTCTCCAGGAGTGAGTCATATCCCCTCTATTCTTTATGACATATATTGACTACATCTGTAAACTAACAAGTACCAACGACTAAGATAACATGAACTACGATTTGAAAGAACTCATCTTTGCAGATGACCAAGCACTAATAGCGATATTAGAAGAGAAAATGCTAACAGACACCACACAACATGTCAAACATTCAACATGAAGATTGATATTGAAAAGACCGAAATAATGGAAATGTCACAGAAACAAAGACATATCACAATCTTCGATGATAATAAACACCATAAACAGGTAAAGGAATTTGCTTACTTCATCATCATCATTTTCTTTTTGCGCTGAAATTAGCGCATAGGGCAGAGGTAAGATTTCTCCAATTCTGTCTGTTCAAAGCTGTTATGTGCAGTTCTTGAATAGTATGTATATTGATTATTTTACTTTATCTAAGTTTTGTACTATCCCTGGCGTAATTATTATCTAGATTGAACGGATTTATCACATCGCTTAATTAGAAACTATAATATCTAGTGAAGGGGATAACAGTAAATAGATACAAAATAGACGGACACAACATACCAGATACAATACTATTGTTATTCCATCACTGTGCTACCAGTGTCAAACCTGGACAATGATAGCACAAGACATAAGAAAAATAGTGACAGCAGAAATGACAGGTCTATGAAAAATACTCAGAGTGTCCTTGAAAGATATAATTAGTAACAATAACATCAGACAGACAACCAAAACAATACCAGTTTTGGAATACATCAAACGACAACATATCAAGTAGTTTTCACACACTTCCAGACTACCGACAGACAGCATGACACAGATGGCCATGACACATAGACATAACGGTTAAAAAGCCAGAGGCAGACCATGTAAAAGATAGATCACAGGCATTAAAGAATCCACAGGAACAAGCTTACAAACAGCACACAGGAATGCAATCTCCAGAGAACTCTTCCACCCCTGACGCTGCAAGGCAAACAAGCGCCACATAGTATGTATAGACGGACAGACATACAGATAGACAGGCACCCAGACAGACAGACCGATAGATAGATAGTGTCAAAAAAGACGAAGGACATTCATCCAGCCACTGATTTGGCAAAATAAAATAGTGTAAATTTGAAAGATCCAATTCAATATCTAGTGTGAACAACTCCTCAGGGTGGTATGTCAAGGAATAAGTAGGTGACAAAATTATATCCACATCTAGCTTCACTCCCACCATTCCACACACTGATAAACTCCTTTGTACCGTCAGAGAGAGAACATCCATCGTCACACAAGATATATTGCTGTTCTTTAGTTAATTCACACAGAAAGTGAATAAATGGAAAATGTATCCGCGAAGGGAAATAACAACAAAACGCATGACTTGTCAATAGTGGGCCGTGCAGTAATAATCAATTCCTTTAAAAATCGACTGATCTAGTTATACTTTATGAGTTCCCACAATAACATTGTTATTATAAATAAGCACACTTACAAATGTTAAGTGTCTCTTAAGGTTATTATGTAACTGCGAATACATTCTGCAGGTTCGACGTCAAAGTGATCTATCACTGCTGTTGATCGTGGAGCTGGAAGTTGTTGAAGGCACTATCATCAACTGATCTCCATGTGCGATGTGTCTGGTTGTATTTTTTTTACATTTCCTCCGTGAACATTACATTGTGCTCTTCCATGTCCAATTTTGAACTGACATTATTTCTCAGGACTGGAAATTCCATCATATCCAAGTGTAGAATGAAGAAACAATTCCGTGCAACGTCAATCACTCTCCTCGCCCATCTATGCTATCTTTGATCATACCTATATATGATTAAATAAATCACATCTGCACTATATATGAACTGTTTTTGGAAGCAAGTAAGCTTCCACACCAAACACACACAAACATATTGCAATAATATCACAGAGACTTTGTCTCCATATCTTGCCCTAGAGACGTTTGTTAACAAAGACCATTCTAGGTTGATTGATTACAATAAATCTGTGATTGCCCCCCGGTTGGTTGCTAGTTGACATGCCCTTATATATCTATATTTCCCGACTGGAATATTCTGAGCATATTTCGAGTTCCATTTCTGCCTAAAACATCTGCACTTCATGTGATGTCTGGCTAGAGAATTAATTTTTTTTTTTAAATCACTCTTGCATTTCCCTGTCCATGAATGTCATCGAGAAAGTAATTCTTAAAGTATTCTATATTTTTATCGACCTCTTCCCGTTTGACAAACGTCAGTTTGGGTGACACTTAAAGTCAATGTATGGTTTTCATTTTTAAAACATATTCAAAATACTTGTCTGAACTAATCACTAATGTTATTTTTAAACTTTGCTGCTTGTCAGTCAGTCAGTTCCTCTTTTGTCAAGTTTGACACATAGAGCGGATATCATAGTTCTCCATGCCTGTCGGTCAGTTGCCATGGATTGTATTTATGTCTCCTTGATTTTAATTCATTCAAAAATGTACTTCTGAGCGTTATGTCCATCGACGTTTTCTGATGATGTTCGCCACATATTCTTGTTTTGTCTCCTCTCTTAGTATGTCGTTTGATTTGAAATCTTTTCAATTAGTATTTGTGATTTTTCTGAGGCATCTATTCTCGAAGGCAACTAACTTCTTATCCATTATTGCGGTAGGTTTCCAAGTTTCACATCCAAATGCCAATGATGGAATCACACTTGCATTGAATAGTCGCAGTTTGACGTGCTTACTTGCGATCTTCGATCTCCAGATGTGTGAGAGTTTGTTGAAGGGGAGAGCGATTCGAGTCTTGATTTCTGAGTTGGTATCCCTGTCTGCTGTTATCTTGCTTGCCAAATATTCGAAATTTGAAACGATGTCTAGTATATTATTATCTAGTTTGATTGATTCTGTCAGGCCGGTAAAGTTCATAATTTCCGTTTTATGTGTGTTTATTTGAGGGCATGTCTGTTGCGCGAAAAATGTGAGACTTTCTGTTCTTTCTTGGAGATCTTGGTGTTTTGAACTCAGTAGAGCAATATCATCTGCGAAGGTCATATCTTCCAGGGTCTTGGTGTTTACCTATTTGATTCCTATTTGTTTTTGGTCTGTGCATTTCTTCATCACCCAGTCAATCGCGAAGCAAAAATGTGTTGGGGACAGAACACATCCTTGCTTTACTCCCGTTGTTACTGGAAACCAGCTGGAAAAATCACTTTCTGTTCTTACAAAACACGCCGTATCGAAGTAAAAAGCTTTCATAATATTGATGCTTGAAGGGTCATAATAACATTACGTCAAGGTTTTTGTGTTTACTTGAATAGGTTGTCAACGTGAAACGTTAAACCAGATATATTTCATGGATACATTGATGATGTATCAGTGTTACTGACATGATGGGGACAGAATTGTTTCGCTTCAAAAACTTTCTCAAAAATGTTATACCTGCTATTCAATTCACATCTAACATTTCTAATATTTCTGTTAACCTGCTTGACATTATTGTCACTATTCATCCCTTACCCCAGCACATCTGTTTATTACAAACCTACTGATGCACATGGGTTTCTGTTTTACTGTTCGTTTCATCCTCCTGCTTGTCGTAACTATCTGCCATTTCCCCACTGCTTCGCCTTCGTCGCTTATGTTTATTATGATGACGACTTTCTTGATAAATCCTCTGCGATGAATTCAGAGACGCTGGTTTCCTTACAGTATCATTTCATCGGCATCGATTCGTATCCGTGAATTCTTTCGCTATGCCTCCATGCCTAATATACAAGGTATTTCGTCCTCCTACAATAGAGGTAGCAACAACCGTGTCTGCAACGAGCAGAATGGTCAAATGGTTGCCAGAATAGTCAGGAACATAAGACCTAGTGTAAATGTCGACCAATATGTTATTAAGACGTGTGTAACGCCTTTAGGCATAAAGATGAAAGTTCTGGAAAATAGCACGATGTTGAAGATCAGACTGAAGAAGGAAATACTTTTTAAACAAGATACTGCGAAGGGTGAAGTTACGGGATGACAAGAAATGTCATTACCTCTTCTGTAGACATATTCATGTCATTAAACACAGCGTAATCGCTATGCTTTTGAGATCCATGTATACATCACTGCATTAAAATCCTGTACCTCTCATATAGTTCTAGCTACGCCCCTGTAAAAGCAGGTTTGGGTTTGCGTATATCATTGTCACTTTGGATTTCATGCTGTTCATTATCTGCGTTCTACTGCCTCTGTGATAGTACCATTTCTTTTACTGTTTTTATTGTTTGTTTGTATTGTTTTGAAAAATACGTTAGGGTTCAAATGTTGAAAATGTTTTGTGTATTGCATTTTTATAATTCAGTGTGTATACCACATCGCTCTCTATCTTCAGAAAAGAAACTACTGAGTTTCGATAACAAATGTCTTCGTACGATAACTAACACCCATTGGAGTGAATTCAAATCGAATGATAAAATCAGAGAAGAGACACATCAACATTTCATTACAGATGTTATCAGAAAATGCCGTTGGTCCTACATCGGGTATGCCCTACGCGCAGACACCACCAGCATACACCACCAATCTCTTGAATGGATGCCTACAGGCAAAAGAGCAAGGGGTAGACCAACAGAAACACTCAGAAAAACAATACTTAGAGAAAGTAAAACAACCACTATTCAAACTATTCAAGAACTGCACATAATACATTTGAATAGACAGAATTGGAGAGATCTGACATTTGCCCTATGCACTAATTTCAGCGCAAAAAGGAAAATGAAAATGAATACCACATCGTCCAATAGTTTGTTGGTCATCATAAAACTACGACAAAACTTATTTACGAAGTCAGCACCTATTATCGATCTTCTAAGATGTATGCGTATTCCATAACCAGAACACTGCAACCCTCAGAAGTTAGCAATACATTGCTTCTTAAAGTAACCAATAAATGTAGGCTGCTTATTATGACGGAAAGAATAACTTTCCTTTGGTAGCGATCTCGATAAGTTCTTCCTGAATAGTTCAAGCCATGCATGACATTCTCAGACTTCTTTCATAGAAACACATCTCTATAACCATCATTCCAACTCGCTCTCAATTAAAAATTAAAGTAGGGCTACCTATTGTCGATGGACGCTGAGCTAACGTTTGTTTTCTTTCTTTCGTTCGCGCCATTGTAAACAGCACGGATATCCGTGTGATTTCCGCCGGTATCGTGATTACGTTGTACCACCGTTATGCGCCTTGTAGGCCTAGCACATCCGATTTCGGCATGTCTTGACAATTCGGGTGGGCTACTCTAAACCGTGACAACCTCCCTATCTGTCGCCAGGCACGCGTGTGTGTGGTAACTCTTCGCCCAGACGATTTTTGCTCACGTCTGTCTCGCACGAGGTGTTCCACTGTCTATGAAATTGCCCTGTGTAATTGGACGTATTGTGCTAGTACCCATCGGGTACTGAACCGTTTCTCAACTGTAAGCCTGGTTACTTAAGAAGAAGAACTCAACAGAAGAGTATGCCCTGGCTCTTTCGCCATCTTAGCCGAGTTGTCATTCACCGACATCGTGAATCCCTTGCCCAGTTCGAGTCTCACAACACGCGTTTTAGAGCAAGGCGTTCTCGAACTGAGCGACCTTATCCCAATAGCGCCTGAGCCCATAAGGTACTGAACCTTTTCTCTCTGCAAGTGTATTTCCGGTATAGGAAAATCTGACAGTAGAGTTGGGCCAGGGCTAAACTCGTCGTCTCTTTTGTGCCTGAGCCCATCGGGTACGGAACCCTTTCTCTCTGCAAGTATATTTCCGGTATAGGAAAGCTTGACAGTAGAGTTGGGCCAGGATTGCCATCTTTGTCCCTTTCTTGCCGGAGCCTATCGGTTACGGCACTCCTCCTTTTTGCGAGCATGTTTCCGGTATAAGAAGACTCAACATTAGAGTTAGGCAATGTCTTTTTGCTTTGCTAGACTCCCATTATTAGGTATGGATCTCTGCATATAAGGAAATCAAGAAAGTAGAAGCTCGTCACGAGCTAAGAGAGCTTGTAGTTCCCATTTCCATAATCATTTCCACTATGTATTTGCAGTTGGTGCTGCCCTATAGCGCTGTTCTGCCCTTTCATTTTTTTAATTGTACTCAGTATGATATCTATCTGTCTTTCGCCATGCATCCATATTTTCATGCTGTTTTCATTGGCCGCCCCTCCAATGTTTGGACTGGACTAATTAGATTCACTGTATGTTGACAGTGTCGCTGTATGTGGTATTGCTGGTGGTGTCGGAGATATTGTCGGTCTTTTATGCATTCAAATCTCATTCCATCTGCTACCTCCACACTCTCGGACACGATCACCAAATGATTTTGCCAGAATCAGCTCGAGATGCTGTTTTCTGTTACCAGGTTGCACCGCGTGGAGGTACATTTGGGATCTTGGTTATCTGCTAACCCTGTGTCCGCCTAGAGCAATGCGTTCCCTTTGCACCCCTCTAACGTTATTAAATGTCAGATTTCAAGTCTGATTTCGCATCTACTTTGACATTTCTTTATATAGACCACACCTTAAACATTGTCAATTCAATGTCTAAGAGTGTTCAATATAAGGTAATACTATGTCAAAGGTAACAACACTACGTATGTACTACTGTTTAAGAGTGCTGACCACTAGTCACTGTACTGTACAGATAAAGTCAACACTACAAAATCAATAATATTTCAAATTCAAATCAATTTCTTATTGTCATTTCGTATGTATTTTATAACTTATTGTTGAGAGCCACTTGTTCTACATCTATTATTCTTATATATCCTTCACTACCAGAGAGTAAGTGCGGTTTTCGTGCAGGTCGTGGTACAGTTGATATGATGTTCGCTGCACGACAAATTCAGGACAAATCTCAAGAGCAACATACCGAACTCTTAGCAACATTTGTAGACTCAACTAAAGCATTCGATACCGTTAACAGAGAAGGACTACGGGAGGTGCTTACAAAGTTCGGATGCCCCCCCCACAACGTGTCACTGTGATACGTTGTTATTCATTCATTACATGTGATGATGACCATTTGTTACATCCACTTTTGAAAATTCAATTTTAGTTATGTCCTTGATTATGAGTTCGTAGATGGCTAATGAGCCCTATTCGAGCTGTAAATGTCCTTGGACAGTTCGGACATGGAATGATGACAGTAGACGGATCTTGGTATTTCCATGACTTTCTAGCTGATATCCGCTGTTGAGCTGCTGCATTTATCCTCTTTTCAAAAGATGATGCGCTTTTTTACTTTAGAACGCCATGTAGATCTATTTTATTCAAGTTCGTCCGATGTATTGTGATCTATTTCAAAGGCTCTCATTGAGTTATTTAACGAGTCCTTGTAGCGCTTCTTTTGGCCACATTGAGATCGTGTGTCCTTCTCCAGCTCACCATAGAGGAGTATCTTTGGCAGACGATGGTCTGGCATACGCGCCAAATGACCTGCCCAATGAATCTGTGTCTGTATCAGGGTCGTGTCAATGCTGGGGATACCAGCTCTATCAAGGACAGTGGTATCTGGAATCTTGTCTTGCAATCTAATGGTAGTAACTTTTCTGAGACAATTTGTGTGAAAATGATTGCATTTTTTTTCACATGATGTCTTTACACAGTCCATGTTTCGCTAGCGTATAGCAGCACTGGAAGTACCACTGCTCTGTAAACTTTCAGCTTAGTATGAAGGTTAATTAAATACGTCAAATTCATAACTAGTGATACCTGTGACGGAGGTGTATCTCCTGCGTTCCCTTTCGCTAGTGGTGTTAAAGCAGGGATATGTGATGGCCCTTACTCGGTTTAGCCTGTTATTTACAGCAATGCTAACGGATGCCCACCGTAGTAATAAAACAGCTTGTATAATGATAAATTACAGAACAGATGGTGGTCTTTTCAATTTAGTCGTATAAAATCAAACAAGAAAAATAAATCCAGCACTATTAGGGAATTACTTTATGCTGACGATTGTGCATTGTATGCTGACTCTGTTGTAAATATGCAGAGCACAATAAACCGCTTCTCACAGGCCTGCAACAACGTTGGTCTCATTAGGAACACAAGAGGAAAAAAACAAGTCATGCACCAATCAACATAAAAAACCCAATATACTGCTACTTCCATCATCGTCAATCAGGAAAACCTGCATGTAGTCGACACTTTTATTTACCTATGAAGCACTCTCTCTCGGGATGTGTACATCGACGTTGAAATTAACAATAGACTGGCACAAGCTAGTGATGTATTTGGTAAATAACACAACAATGTATGGGATAGAAGAGGTATAAGAACAACCACCAAACTTCAATTATAGCATGTGGCTGTTATACTAACCCTACTATACGCTTGTGGACAGTGTATGCTAGACATGCATGAAAATTAAATCATTTCCATCTTACCTGCTTACGTAAATTACTAAACATCCATTGGTGGGACAAAGTACCAGACTACGGATCTTGGAAAAATCAACTTCAATAAGCACCTACACACTACTTATGAAGGCGTAAGCACGCTGGGCAGGTCATCGTGTGCGTATAGATTACTCTCGTCTGCCTAAACAAATATATTATGGAGCCCTTAAACAGGAATCCAAAAAAAAAATGATGGGCAGAAAAAGCGCTTCAAAGACACGCTCAAGCCATCACTGAAACATCTTAAAATTTACATAGGCTCTTTGGGAGAGCATATCTCAGGATATAACAGCATGTCGTTATAGTCTTAGAACTGGGCGGACTAGCGGCGGAAGAGACCAGGCAAGATACTGCAAGACAGAAGCGAGCACGTAGAAAAGAAATACGTATCTCAACGTTCCATAGACACCTTCTACAAAATGTAATTTTTGTAGAAGAACATTTTGTGCGCATATTGGATTTGATAGCCATTTAAAAACGCACTACTAAATTATTTTTTTTTATAACTTATTGTTATTATTATTATGGTTGAGTTTTTGGTCATCGTCGATTACGACAGACGAGTATCATCATCATCTTTCTATTATAAATAATACCAAAATCATGAAACTTTACAACGAGAAACATGCCCTATTGTGAATAACAATTATTACTTACGTTGTGTGCAATTTTCACCCTGGTAACCAACTGCACACCCAGAGGGACATCCACCAGTACTAACGAAACATGGATCACTTGTGTTGGCACAGTTACATGTGTGCTCGCAGTTTCTCCCAAACATCCCATTAGTGCAGTCTGTATCTGGAAACAGAAGAATGTATATTTATGTAAATCACATGGCACACTCAGTAATAATAAAACAATGTAAAACATCGATGCAATCTTCATACGTTCAACAATGGTGTGGTTCAGCAAATAGAACGATTTTGTCAAATATTCCTAATAGTCCGTACTGTCTACTCAATCCATATATATATATACAGTGATTTTCGAGAGAAAAAATGAGTGAAGACTTAAGCAAACATATTTCAGACATATTAAACAGACACAATGGTTTAGAGAGACTAGCCTTGGAGTGAAAGCTCAAGCAAAGAGAACAGTGTTGACTAAGACTACGATTGACACAGGATATCTAAGACATTCTGAACATGACACTGGAATAACCTGTGCAATTTGCGCGGAGTAAATAAGCTTGCAGGGTAAAAATGAGAACAACAACTGAGAGGTTAGGGCGTCGGTCTCACACTCGTTAGGACCAGAGATTGATCTCTCTCAAGGACTAGATTTTTTTTCTGTCGATGGTTAAATTAGAAAACTCACACTGTACATGACGTGGTGACAGCAAAGGACTTTATCACGCAAACTGCACAATCCCTCCCTGCAACGCCCTAACAGGAAACATGCAATATTTTACAGTTTGACAGTGAGAACAAAGTTCTGTAATGGAGACGTGACAGAGATAGAGTAGACACATATTCACCGTCGTAACATGCTCCATAAATATCAGAAAGTAACGGTCCGTAGGTCCCCAATTGGTTTGTAGATATTAATTTACGTGATAATGCTGAACAATTAACAATAGAAAAAACAAAGAAACAAAACTTACCTCCATAGATTTCCACTTCACACAGCGTCATCCATTCCTGGCGATTGACTAGTATTGTTACTTTAGAGATTGAGATAGGTGATGTAACTATTGTGTACGTCGGTTGAGCATTCGCATTGTTTGTGAAGTTATAAACCTGGGAACCTCCAACATGATAACTTGTTAGAATAAATCCATTCAGTCTGCCCATATTGTCTAGAGTAAACGAGACATACATATACGAAAGTGATACATACAAATGAAAAAAATAATCATGTAAAATAAATATCTATTTAGTATTCCCCCTCCGTCACTTATCGACATGTCGCTGGTTTAGGAAATTATGCTTTTTCGCAAGACCGTAGAAAAAATCTTGGATAAGATTAGTGGGGAAAGGGGATGTAATTTATTATATTAAGGGGATGTTTCTTATTTGGGGATTGTTTCTTACTATTGCTCAATGCCTTTTTGTTTTTCTTCTGCACATTAACGGGATGCAGTTCGAAGAACGGATTTTTCAGGGTGAAACCCTCCCCCCCCCAACCTCCTATATCAACGGGCCTGATTCTCCGCAACTTTCACCACAATATCGACAATTAATTCCTTTTCTAACAGCCCACCATTTTGACTAGCACCATATCTATCTATCTAACCAGTAGTTTTCTACCATCATTCAAGATCTCTCTGCCGTATCACTGGTTTATTTTGTCAATTTCTGCGGTATAACTTGTTAATGGTGTCACTCTCACCGTATCACTAGTTTATGTTGTCACTCTATACAGTGTCACTGGTTTATGTTGTCACTAATACCGTGTCACTGGTTTATGTTGTCACTCTATACAGTGTCACTGGTTTATGTTGTCTCTCTTTGCTGTTTCACTGGTTTATGTTGTCTCTCTTTGCCGTATCACTAATTTGTGTTGTCACTCTTTTCTGTATCACTGGTTTGTGTTGTCATTCTCTTCCGTATCACTGGTTTGTGTTGTCGCTCTTTGCTGTATTACTGTTTCATGTTGTCAATATGTGCACAAGCATGACTTTGTATTACATGCTCACTCACAAAATGAGATTTTCTTTCTATGATTTTCAAAATCGTGTGTTTCTTTAGTCTGTCTCATTTATCTTAAAGGGGCAGTAAATACGTCATCAGAAATAGGAGGAGGAAGTAGGTAAGTGGTGCTACCTGAGGACAATTTCATTCGCCTAGTTTGTTACAAATCCCACTTTTCATTCTATATATGATGCCCATATTTTGTATAAAATTGTTAAGAAGTGGAAGTATTTTACACAAATTTCGACTAAGGTTCTAGTACTTGAAGTCATGTCTCGATTTCCGACAGCCCTCACTTATTTATGTGTTTTCAAGTTAATCATCATTACTGTCAAATTGATTCTTAGATTTCTTCTGTAAGATCATATTTCATTATTATATATCTCTTGTACTAATGTAGAAGTACTCAGGGATGCTGGAGTAAGAAATCAAAGTATAGCAAAAAACAGGTACAATCAGGCAAGATTGTTAGAGCAGGTTATGAGAAAAGCAAACAGTCAAGATTGTTAGGGCATTAGGGCATATGATGAGAAAAGTAATCAGTGAAGATTGTTAGGGCATTAGGCCATGTGATGAGAAAAGTAAACAGTAAAGATTGTTAGGGAATGTGATGAGAAAATCAATAATTCAAGATGCTCAGAGAGAAGAGACAGAGGGAGACAAAGAGAAAAGTTTCTGTGCTGGATTGTCATTGTGGTACGAGAGAACATAACTTAATAACAAGAGATAATAAATTGTGGAGAAACTTAATCGTATAAAAGAAAATATAGTATGGAACCCCTACAGCCAATGTGAGGGGCCTGGTAGGAGGGGGGTTTGCGAGTCTTTTATTATTATTATTATTATTATTATTATTATTATTATCATTACATCTTATCTTCCTTGTTTCAGTTAACAATTATATATATATTGTGTAGGAAGAGTAATAGATACTATTATTGGCATCACTATATAATATTTTCTGTATCTGAATCTATTCACTACATTCAATCGCATTTCATGTTTTATGAAACTTATATATATGCATCAATATGTATATACTTTATTCATTGTTCATATCGCCCGTGTGTTGCCGGGGCCCTAAAGGGGAGCAAAGAATAGCAACACTGTTTCCTTCCATGCATATCGTAAGAGGCACCTAAGGATATAATGGGATGGAGTTGGCTGTCCCATTCCATATAGGGTCAATGAATCAAAGCCATGCTGAAGTCGGATTTGTCATTTCGAAAGGCGTAGATATCGCAGCAATGATGTAAACCATGACACAACGCATTCCGTTCTTCGCACTACATCCTGCCAATTTGCAGGAGTTTGAGAACGAACGAATATGAAAATGAATTGTTCTTGAATGTGTTGTTAATTGCAGATTTATGTTTGTATGATATGACTATAAAGTACATATTGTTTGCTATCCAAGTTTGTATATTTTCATTACATTATTCAACATGATATATCACCACCTACACTCAACATGATATATTATCACCTACTCTCAACATGGTATATTACCACCTACTCTCAACATGATATATTACCACCTACTATATGAGAAAATATGATATATACTATATGATATATCAACACATACTCTCAACATGATATATCACCACCTACTCTCAACATGGTATATTATCACCTACTCTCAACATGGTATATTATCACCTACTCTCAACATGATATATTACCACCTAATCTCAACATGATATATTACCACCTACTATATGAGAAAATATGATATATACTATATGATATATCAACACATACTCTCAACATGGTATATTACCACCTACTCTCAACATGATATATTACCACCTACTATATGAGAAAATATGATATATACTATATGATATATCAACACATGCTCTCAACATGATATATTACCACCTACTCTCAACATGGTATATTATCACCTACTCTCAACATGATATATTACCACCTACTCTCAACAAGGTATATTATCACCTACTCTCAACATGATATATTACCACCTACTCTCAACATGATATATTACCACCTACTATATGAGAAAATATGATATATACTATATGATATATCAACACATACTCTCAACATGATATATTACCACCTACTCTCAACATGGTATATTATCACCTACTCTCAACATGATATATTACCACCTAATCTCAACATGATATATTACCACCTAATCTCAACATGATATATTACCACCTAATCTCAACATGATATATTACCACCTACTATATGAGAAAATATGATATATACTATATGATATATCAACACATACTCTCAACATGATATATTACCACCTACTCTCAACATGGTATATTATCACCTCCTCCGTTCTTAAATTGTAATTTCTGGCAAGTGTATAACTTTCTGCTCTGTTGGGGTGTAGTACGGTGCATGTTTGTAACGACCAAAGTCCCGGGTTTAAATTCCACAATAAAAATACTGCAGTCGCGATGCTTAGAAATTAACGACAAACTACTGCAGGTTAATACTTGCAAGAACATTCCACAGTAACAAATATTGGTGTGATGGATACATATAGGACAAGCTACCAAATTATTTTCTGGGAACATTTTAATTGACAACACAGATCTTGTCTAACTCCATGTTTGATCTGAGCTTTCTTAAAACTCATTATATTCGAAAGGGTTTTCCTACTTTACCGTAATACATTTAGAAGTCACTATAAAATTTAAGGTTTTAGTGGTTTACAGTCAGAAGGAATGTGTTAGCCAATATTGTAACATTAGTTTCTTTTATAACAATTATTTAAAAATATATTCGTGATTAGTATCTTCCTGATTTTTGTCTAGGGCATATACAAGAGGTAGCAAATTGAATAAATTATTGATAGTCGCAGTTCTATATTGTATGGGTAAACAAAAATAGTGCCAAAGCATGCAAATGAAAATATACATTCCTTAATGAGACAGTGCATTCACCGTCTAGCGCTGCGGGGGAATATGTTTGGAGTCAACGTTACATCGCATTTAACCTAACGATGGAACAAAATAGTTTATATCAAATAACAAAACAGCAATCTTGATTGGTATTGAACAATTATGCACGTCCATTTTGTTGTATAATAAAGGAATTTACATTCATATTTTAAGGTTGACTTCGTCCTTATACCATTCCGGATCTTCACCCTCCTTGCGACACGATCCATAGCATCATGTTCCCATGATTCCGTATCAATGCCTGTATCATGTATATCACATTTTCTGACATATATGTACCGATGTAGAGGTCAATCCTGAGATCTTTTTCAAGGATGTAATTCTCCACAAAGTAGTTATTTTTTTTAAAAATTCTGCTGTCTTCCATACTCCCAGTGTGCCCCAGTCATCTGAGTCTGTTCAAACTGAGCACAGGATATACGTCGACATGTGAACACGTCTTGATTAGATATTGGCCTCACAGCAAGTGGGGCATTCCTATAAGTGCCGCCCTCTGTTCAGCAGTCATCCGACTCGATGGTGTTTCTGGTTTAATGCCACCGAAACAGACGTCGCCATCAGGGCACAACTCTGACCCTTGCGACATATTTCTTTGTTGTTCCGTCCACCTACGTCGTTGTCGTCCTAGATCAAGCACATCATCAGCCTGTCGGAACAACATGGTAACTGTTATCGAAGTTTACAACTACGGGATTATATTGATGACGTGCCGTGAAGTTTCTATAAGAAGATAATCTCAATATAAAGGCATGCCATCTACTGAGGATTTCTTTTGTTTTGGTGGTTTGCCAAGTAAGTCTTGATATTTATATATTCAGTGAATTTAATATTTCTCCTATTGTTAAATATGGGTATTCAGAAAGTGATGTTTTTTTTTGACGTTGTTTGACAAACATCTTTAAACGCTTATATTATATGAAAAAGTAGAAATAGTAAATGGAATTAAATGTGTTCTGTAAATAAATCAGAGCTAAACTTCAGCAGGGAAAGCAGAAGCGTAGAGTGTAACCACATTTCATTATCAAAGAAAGGAAAACATACCATTAATTTGTGAATTTTTCCTTCTATTGTATTATCAACAAGCCCGTAGATATAAGGGGTGAGTTTGTGGCTGTAATCTTCCCTACTAGCGATATGGTAACAGACGGCCGCCGTTCAGTGGAAGGGATTGGTATATTAGGTATATTAGGTATCATAACCGAAGTCAGGCGCATCTGAGAAAATCAGTTCTCTTGAATACGTTTAATGCCTATTATCCTTCTATGCATGATCAGTCTACATATCCTTCTACACTGAACCACTGCACTGGTCAGTGTACATACACACTACCGAAGTAGGGAAATCTAACATTATGCACAAACTACAAAGCCATTACACTTATCAGTCACGCCAGCACAATACTACTAGGTATGATCATGCTAAAGTAGGAACATAAACTAGAAGAAAAGTTTAATGAAGCACAGACAGGTTTCAGACAGGGTAGAGGCACCAGAGACCACATTTTCATATGCGGAATATCATAGATAACTTCAGAGTTTAATATCGACATCTACACATGTTTTATTGACTACACCAACGCATTCAATTGTGTACAACATCAAAAACTTTGGAATATAATGAATGACATGAGTTTCCCGCTTCACATACTCCGCTTTATCAAATCATTGTAGCACGAACTGCAGGCCACCGTGAGAGTAGACAGTGAGACATCTGATTGGTTCAGCGTGGAAAAAGGAGACAGACAAGGATATATTATATCACCATATCTCTTCAACATTAATGAAGGGAACATAATGAAGAATGTAAGAATTGACCAACAGAGAAACAATATTGATCCACTCAACATCGGAGGTTACGAGATACCAGAATTAAGATTTGCGGATGATACAGGATTATTGGCACACAGTCAAGCAGGTCTCGAACACCTCACCAACTCCATTAATGAACAGAGTGAACAAAAAAACATGTTTCTGAATGAAAAAGAAAGACTAAGATTAATACAAACTACAAAATAACTAGCAAATTCTCAAAAACTACTAGTCTGTGTCACCTCCTGGTGTGATAATTCAGGGGCACTGAAGGAAGGCTGCGGTGAAATGGTTCTCTCATAAAAATCAAATCGTAAAGTCTGCGACACCGACGCTGAAGTTGATAGGGCACAATGCAATCATGACCTCATCTTTACATATCAATGGGTGTGCGTTTTGTTTGTAGTCTGCGCATTTGGGAACACGTTGATCATGTTATCGCAAAGGCCAGCAAATGCGTTTTTTCTGCTCTGAAAATGATGGCCGCGGCTGATACTAAACAATCACAGTTCGTAATCTTATATGAGGCTCTTGTCCACCCAGTCGTTGAATATGCAGACGCCACTAACGCGCCAGTAACATACATAATGAGAGATTAGAGAGAAATCATAATTAAGCGATGTGGATCATCCCCCAGTGTTGCACAAAGGAATACCCTGCGTGACAATGAGATTTATTCTTGAATTTATGAGCATATCTAACATATTTAATAGGTGGCATGCATGTGCACACCCCAGAGTGAGTTATGCCATAGACAACCTTCTACACAGTGATCTCCCTCGTGTGAAAGGAAGCAGGCTCAAGAAGGGCATTTCGTGGACAGAACTTTCCTATGATTTCATTAAACAGATCTGCTACATCTACTGAAGACATTATGACGGGAGGGGGGTGATGTGAGGTATGTTACTGATGAATAGATGTAAGTTGAGCCAATGCACTCCTTCTAATGACAGGACAAACGGTGATGAATAAACTGCTACTAGAACATACTCCAACGTGAAAACCGTCACATGTGTATTCTATACATATATATGCCACTTTATTTCTTATTGATCAGTCCACAACATCTACACTCTGAGTACAACATCAAGCAATTATAATCATCACGTTCTATAATCACGTAATACAAACTTCAATTTCGCCAGACAATCTTGAATCTTTAAATTCAGCCAGATAATCCTTCGGGTTCTGTAAGACAATCATCCAGTTAAGCAACGAAATCTTCCAGTCAGCAACCAATATAAACCTTACGTTCAGCAACGATATAACTTCAATTTCCTTCTTAAATGGTGGGCCTCTTGGATTCAGAATTGTGTCTACCTAACTATAATAAACTTATCAACTGCAGATCAATGTCTAGTGTTTCACAGGGGAAACTTCTAGACTCTGGCAACGACGGTCTAAGCTAGCTGTGGATTCTCCAGTGAGCAAGTTCTAGCTTCTCTACTTATGATGTCACGAAGTCTGCTAGTCTCCGTCTTGCAGTGGGCTCCCTCTCACTGCTGGGATCGCCAACTCCAGATCACCTAGCTCTCCGAAAACTCAAGTTGAACTCCGAAAAACTAGAGAACATCTCTTTTTCTAGCTCAATACGTCCCTGCCCTGTTTTGTGCGTCCAAACATTTTTCGAAAAATGGTCTTTTCGAGATATTCTTCCTACACAAAACAACAACTATTTTGTCTTCTGTCAAGCTTACTTTTCAGATGTCCCCTTCTCTATGTTAAATCCTATCAGAGAGGTTTCCCCAAAATATGTTACTAATTCAAATTCACTCCTACAATGTATCAGTCTATTTCCCATTCCAAATAAACGACTAGAAACACTAATTTTCATTTTAATTAATTCTTCACATTCTAAATTATGGTGTCTTGTATTACAACATTCCTGCAAACTCTGGCATCCGTATAAAATAGCTAATGGATTCCCAGTCGTGTTAATTTATGCGTTCCAATCCGATAGTCGAATCTGCATTTAACTCTCTCCTCCTAGTGTTTCCCGGGTCTGTCAGTTTTCTTAATTGAATTCTTGATGTATGTAAACTATATGAGGAAAACTTTGCTTAAGAATATAATCCTTTGTTCCACTCTCTAGCTCGCCCAGGTGTCTCCAGATTTCCATGTTTTAATGAACTCGGGCCACACATATCTATCGCTCTTAAAATAACCTGTCATTTTCTCGATGAAACCCTAAATGTATGTGAAACTCTCTACTCTCGCGCTACACTTCCAGAGAGGTAGGGAATTCCGTAATGAGATCACTGATTCAATTAACTCGTACCTCCGGAATGTTTTCAGTCCGCAGGAGCATAGTGTGACAAACGGTAGGTTTCTTCTAGAGCAGGAGCGTCGTTTTTTAGAAGGTGGGAGAGGATAGTAGATCCCTCGATCACACTATAACAACATAACATCTGGCGAGGAATAGATACCTATTCATATGGTCTTTCATGTGGCAGTCAAGGTCGTCATTACACTCAACAGAAACTGCAGGAACAGCCCAGTTAGCGTCGATGCTAAGGTCAAGTCTTTTATCTGTGAAGCTTCCGATGACACAAATATTGTGAGTTACACGAATTGATCGGTCATCAGTCACCACCGATGCGCATGAACAATGACTGCCAGATCTATGGAAGAACAGTACACGAAGCCAGTGGAATATTTCCACAACAAGTAGTCTAACGATGGAAGTATTTGCCGTAACCCGTTGGCACTTAATTGGCCGGTATCGCAAGCCTATTCCCATGCATGCATCTCAAGTGACCCAATGAATATAATTCAGAAAGTCAAAACAGATGATGTACGTAGTGGATGGGTTACGTCATTTGAGAGAGAGCTAAACTGCGGACATAACTACGGAAACTAATTATTACCTTTTTCCTGACACGCGGGCTTGAAGGGCTTCGACCGGGCCGACAAATATTTAGCCTCGACTCCATAACACATGGTCAGCATATGGACCGAGGGGCATACTCATTGCTCTTGATGAGTCAGCAGGATCAGAATATTTTGAAATGAATGAGCATGACTTAATATCGAGAATGCCCGAAATGGGAAAGATTTCAAAATAGACAATTAACCAACATACAACTGAAAAAAATCAGCCAGTATACCCTGAGAGATTTACTGAAGCGGAGATTTCAAAACCTATGGACATGTCCTGAATGCGAGTACGATAATCAACAAACTAATACCCGAACATGTTAACGTTCTGGCTCTCTATAACCCATTTGTCAACGACTATAACTATTGAGTTTACGCGCTGATCAGTAATAATAATAATCATACGAGTACAGTACTACTGTTACTAATAATAATAATGAAAACCGTAACTAGTTAGGATATCAGTGTTGCTACATTGAAAACATGTTTGTGAGAAAGTAAAAATATGATAAGTGACTTACTATTTCTGTTATATAGAACATATCTATCGACTGTGACAGGACGTGATATCGTGACATACCACCAGCTTGGATTTTCTGTAGCATGTGTACACGAACACGTATTATAGTCACTACCGGAGTTTTTGCTGTCTCCATCTACTGCTAAATCTGCTTTATGAAGCACTGAATCTTCCGTATAACTACTGGACTGTGTGGCGTTTTGTCGAAGAGCAACATTTCGACCTGCAGAAGCAAGAAATATTGATAATTTATAAATAACACAACAAAATTAAAGAACATCGGTATGGGATTATAAGAAGAAATTATTGACATCATACAAAGTAGAAGGAGGTGGAAAGACATGATAGCCTGCGCCACTCGGCTTGGAGTGAGAAGACTGCATGATATCACATTAACAATGCCCGAGAGAATTTCTAATGGAAGTGCAAAAGCATGGAGCATTGCTATAGTAGTCGCCACGACGTGTACATGAAGAACTGGTAGTGTACCTCTGAAAAATAAAAATATACACTCTACCGTGGGTTGAATCCGAGGCCTTATAGATATGAGAATGGAGTCTAACCATTCGGTCACCGACTCCACTGTAGTAGTTAAAATCATATAAAGTGCACTGTATAAACACACAACCACAATCGATCAAACAGAAAGTCGCACAGGCATACACATTCACACTCGGTCATACAGAAAGTCATATATATATATATATATATATATATATATATATATATATATATATATATATATATATATATATATATATATATATATATATATATATATATATATATATATATATATAAAAAATTATATCTTCCGAAACATTATTTATCTCCATAGTCTAGTTGGTACAAATACTTATCTCTATAATATATTATATAGTCTAGTTCTATGCAAATAGTAGAAAATATACCTCCGCTGATGTAAACTGAACAGAGAGAATTGACTCCACTTCCTGAGAGAATGACTTGAGTGACCGTACCAATAGTATCACAATGAATGTCCAGTGTCTTGTCATTAACTCTGGCATTTCTTAAATTGTTACATGTTACTGGTGTGCTATTGTTGATGAATCTCACAGTAAAACTTGACAACACACCTGAGAGAAGAGGAAATATTATCAAGTACAGTGGCCTACCTTTGTGCCTGCGAGAAGATCACATATTATCAAGTACAGTGGCCTGCTTCTGTGTTCATTTCATATCTAATATTGACTAATATATACATATATATATATAATGTATAGATTATTGACACAACGTGTATATAACCGTGTATAGATTATTCGAATGCCTCAAGTCACTGTTCTCGAATGCCTCAAGCCACTGTTCTCGAATGCCTCAAGGCACTGTTCTCGAATACCACAAGGCACTGTTCTCAAATGCCTCAAAGCACTGTTCTCTAATGCCTCAAGGCACTGTTCTCTAATGCCTCAAGGCACTGTTCTCTAATGCCCCAAGACACTGTTCTCTAATGCCTCAAGGCACTGTTCTCTAATGCCTCAAGGCACTGTTCTCTAATGCCCCAAGGACCTGTTCTCTAATTCCCCAAGGAACTGTTCTCTATAGCCTCAAGGCACTGTTCTCTAATGCCCCAATGCACTGTTCTCTAATGCCCCAAGGCACTGTTATCTAATGCCTCAAGGCACTGTTCTCTAATGCCCCAAGACATTGTTCTCTAATGCCCCAAGGCACTGTTCTCTAATGCCTCAAACCACTGCTCTCTAATGTCTCAAGGCACTGTTCTCTAATGCCTCAAGCCACTGCTCTCTAATGCCTCAAGGCACTGTTTTCTAATGCCCCAAGGCATTGTTCTCTAATGCCTCAATGCACTGTTCTCTAATGCCTCAAGCCACTGTTCTCGATTGCCTCAAGCCACTGTTCTCTAATGCCCCAAGGCATTGTTCTCTAATGCCTCAATGCACTGTTCTCTAATGCCTCAAGCCACTGTTCTCGATTGCCTCAAGCCACTGTTCTCTAATTCCTCAAGGCACTGTTCTGTAATACCTAAAGGCACTGTTCTCTAATGCATCAAGCCACTGTTCTCGATTTCAAACCATTTGTATTTTTCTTATTATGTTCATCGAGTCATTGAAAATGCAGGCATGAGTTGTTGTCCTTTGTGTGATGGTCCAGTTCAAAACCTTTGTCATTGTCATAATATCCATTGTCATAATATCCATTGTCATAATATCCATTGTCATAATATCCATTGTCATAATATCCATTGTCATAATATCCATTGTCATAATATCCATTGTCATAATATCCATTGTCATACTATCCATTGTCATAATATCTATTGTCATTATATCCATTGTCATGATATCCATTGTCATGATATCCATTGTCATGATATCCATTGTCATAATATCCATTGTCATGATATCCATTGTCATAATATCTATTGTCATAATATCCATTGTCATAATATACATTGTCATAATATCCATTGTCATAATATCAATTGTCATGCTGCTTGGTGTCAGAACAAATACACCGCTCTCCTCTTTGATGTTCTTCCTTACAGAATGTGTTTTGAAATCTAAACATTTACAAGAAAAACTCCAAAATGAAATATCAATCATTATCTACTAACCTGGATCTTTCACGTTTATTCTCATCCACGTAAAAGAATAAGCCATGTTCAATGTTACACTTATTGTTTCCAGATTACTATTCCCAGTCCAGCATGTGGCATCATTATTGTCTGTTAGTTCTGAACGCAGCTTCGGTAGAGAAACTTGAACCAAGTCGACTGTAGAAAATATATGCAAATATTTAGAGTAATAATTAGTCAATTGATATCGCTATCATTGTATTTACCTCTTTAAAGAAATCGATCAGCTTATATAAAGCAAACAGAGAATGTATTAGGCGCCGATTGAACGTTGATTGAATTGTAAACTCCACTAACACATCCAATGTTATTCGCTGGTATAACATACACGATCGATTTTCAAACTACTAACCAGTGCCAGCGAGATGTGACAGACTTATTAACCTCTCCGTCACTGAATCGGTGTGTGTGTGGGTGGTTGTACGTCCGTGCGTATGTGTATGTATGTATGTATGAAATGTATAGTCAAAGACATAACTCCAAATGAATTTCAAAAGTGGATATAACAAATGCTCATCACCATCATGTGGTGGACAAAAAATATCACCAGCAGCATATGTCTGTATGTGTCTGTGTATGTACACAAAATAAAGTGATACTTGATGGATATAATTAAATAGTTCTTAACCAGCTATGAAAACAGACAATTTGAATCTGTTACAGGATACTATGTTCCGATGTGATGGAGTCTTGTTCCATGAAAACAGTTCAATAATAAATATACACTTAGTTGTCCGTCTGTATAACATTACTTACTCGTATAAAAACAGCATATCTATCCTCCCTGCTACTTACCGCATACCATTCATCATGGGTGCAAAAAAATACAAACCCTACAAATAAATACAACAATCAACGCTCTCACAGGCACAGAAACAAATGATCTGACAATGCAAACTGCCACAATGAGAATGATACATGATGCATTTCCGGATCAGTTATAGATATGCATTCACGAATGTTGTAGGTACACGCATTTATGATTGTTGTAGGTACACGCATTTACAAATGCTGAAAAAAAACATGCATTTACGAATGTATTAGTTGTAGATACATGCATTTACGAATGTTATTGATGTATGCATTTACGAATGTTGTAGATACACGCATTAACGAATGTTGTAGATACACGCATTAACGAATGTTGTAGATAAACGCATTTACGAATGTTGTAGATACACGCATTTACGACTGTTGTAGATACAGGCATTTACGAATGTTGTAGATACACGCATTTACGAATGTTGTAGATAAACGCATTTACGAATGTTGTAGATAAACGCATTTACGAATGTTGTAGATACACGCATTTACAAATGGATTAGCTGCTCATAGTCATAAGTAGGGGTGCTAGATTCTTGATAACATACTCTAATTATTGCACTGAAACAAATGTTATTCTCACTGGAATCTCATCCAACTATAATGATGCGGTTCAATCATTGAATCTGCTCCAACTAAAATGCTGATGTTCAAACATTGAATCTTCTCCAACTAAAATGCTGATGTTCAAACATTGAATCTGCTCCAACTAAAATGCTGATGTTCAAACATTGAATCTGCTCCAACTAAAATGCTGATGTTCAAACATTGAATCTGCTCCAACTAAAATGCTGATGTTCAAACATTGAATCTTCTCCAACTAAAATGCTGATGTTCAAACATTGAATCTGCTCCAACTAAAATGCTGATGTTCAAACATTGAATCTGCTCCAACTAAAATGCTGATGTTCAAACATTGAATCTTCTCCAACTAAAATGCTGATGTTCAAACATTGAATCTGCTCCAACTAAAATGCTGATGTTCAAACATTGAATCTTCTCCAACTAAAATGCTGATGTTCAAACATTGAATCTTCTCCAACTAAAATGCTGATGTTCAAACATTGAATCTGCTCCAACTAAAATGCTGATGTTCAAACATTGAATCTGCTCCAACTAAAATGATGATGTTCAAACATTGAATCTGCTCCAACTAAAATGCTGATGTTCAAACATTGAATCTGCTCCAACTAAAATGCTGATGTTCAAACATTGAATCTTCTCCAACTAAAATGCTGATGTTCAAACATTGAATCTTCCTCAACTAAAATGCTGATGTTCAAACATTGAATCTGCTCCAACTAAAATGCTGATGTTCAAACATTGCAACTAGCTGACATTATGATGAGTTATGACAGCAGGTTATCATCAGCATCACTGGACACGGCTATATGTGCTCCGATACCATTCTCAATAAATCACTAAGTGTGTTGACTGATAGTTCAGTTCAATACTGATTGGTCAGTGTCTTCGTATAACTATTTTGTTCCTATGTATGATGTATCCCCCTTCTTACACTAATCTCACACAGGCGTGAGAGCAATAATGGGTCCTACTTTTGAAAATTTCCTGAGCTGACGAGGTGTCTAATCGCAATAACTATGTCAGAACCAGACGAAAATAACTGGGAGAAGATGTCTTTGAGACTACATTACAGGAAATGCACAGCGCCCACAGAATTGTCCAAGAAAAACGTAACAAAGGCTGATCACAAGAGGAAGAAGTTTGTAGACAGGGGAGCGACCCTGCAAGAAATTGAAGTGGGCGACAAGATCTATTATAAAAAGCACTGTAGAGACTCTAAGTTAGACGCGCGCTGAATGAAAGGATATGTAATCACTGAGGAAACAGGGCCGGTGTCTTACGTAATAAAACACCAGTACATAATAATAACAATACGAACGCAAGTCCAGCACCTCCAAAAGAATAGTAGTTCCGGTGAGGACCGTCAGAAGGAGCCAGTAGTGCGGAAGAAACGCAGGGTCATCTACGCCGTACCCTCGAGCGAAAACGAGGAGGAACCTTGGGAAACCTTTCTGTTGGAGAGGGACGGGACTACGGACAACCCCAGATATCTAGCTTCGAACTCCAGAGAGCAAGAGGAAGTCCTAGACAATAACACGGGACCAGGGGCAGGAGATGAGTGCAACGAGTCTATTGCGAGACGCCACTCGGAAGAGAACGCGAGTGACGACTCAGGTGGGCAAGAGGAAGGAGACGTGCATGATAGGATATAAGTCAACAATCAGGATATAGGTCAACTTAGGAAATTAATCTCATGGCGAAGGATTGTATTTAATAAGAGGCATTTTCTCAAAGAAACGCCCAACAAAATAGGAATAAAATGTTCCTCTAAAAAGAGAAACAGAGTTGCGTGACGGAGTATCGTTCAACAACACGTAATTTCATATGACGATCTGTAATCTCCAGGAAGTTTAAAGAAAATCGCCTATGTAACTTAGCCAACCCGAGTCGATATTTAATCAGCGATCTTGTTTACATAGATCAAATGACTTCTGCATTTTATCCTAGCAACATAGATATTAAATTTGAAATATAGTACGAAATAAAAAAGTTGTAGAGATGTTGTGAACACCTCGAAATATTGTCTAAATAAGAAAACAGTCAATCTATACTACACATACCACTGTGACCGTTGATATCATTACTGTTCCTTTTCTGTTATATGTTTTAACGGTGCTTCTATTGTTGTATTGATACAGGCCTTTTGGTCGAAACGTCGATGTGTGTGAGTTATTATGTTTGTCTCTAACTAGCATAACTTTATTACCCTATTCCTGGATCTATCTGTAGGATTTCAGTTTTGCGCAGTAAGTACATATTTTCTAAATAAGAAAACATACGCTAGATAAAGTTAGATTATATATAGGGCCTACTCTTACGAGTGAGGGAGCGCACAAGTAATGAAGTACTTACCGTACTGACAAGCTGGACCAAACCATCCTAGGTCACAACTGTTACACTGATCATATGTATTTGGACATGGTGTACTCCCAGAACAGTGACACTTGAACTTGCAGTCTGTCCCGAACCATCCGCTGACACAAGCTGACAAGAAAAAATTTACACTTACAGAGATATAATCCAAAACATTCAATGTCACAGTATAGATGTTCTTGAATTGCCATAAACATTCAATCTCACAGTATCGATGTTCTTGAATTGTCATAAACATTCGATGTTATCCAGCCTTTTTGTTAATGTAGCACCATCTACGCTATGAATAGGTGCCTTGTTTGTTTGTTGTCTGAGAACCGCAGGAATAGCAAGCGAGTAGCGTAACTTCCAATGCGCAGAGAGGTGGTTTTACTGATCTTTCTTTCATACACAAGAGGCTTCAGCTTTCGGCTTAGTGCACTGCCTATTGAAGAAGCTTTCTATGCAAAAGGAGTCTATAATTGTATAGACTCGTCATGCTACACAGCTTCCGTAAGAGAGCCTCAATAGCTGAGTATTAAAGTAATGTAAGAGGCGGATAGTTAAAATCTGGTAAGTATGAAATACAGTTATCTAGTCGTCAGATCATCGTTACTGACAGGACACATCCATAGTTGCTCTAATCTCTCCTGAATGTACTCACAGTCACACGATGACTGACAGATACAGCTCTATGCTGTTGAAATGCTATGTTAATGCAATATTGATATTAGATAATCTAACTACTAAATAGAAGAAACAATGTAACAGAAAATAAAAAAATAAAAAAATAAAGAAATTACTCCTGTTTTTACTTTACTGCCCAAATGGAATTTATCCAGAACGAAATACAACCAAGAAAATAATTGCACAAAATCATTAAATTATGAATGCAATGAAATAGTCTTACGACTAAATTTCACTCCAATAGAAACCAAAAGAAAATATATACAAGTTGAAATATCTCTATTGGTTAAATAACTTATTTTCAATCCATACAATGTTCATCTCTGACGGCACTACATGTCAATTCCAGCTCCTTCATTAAAGACATGGACAATTAATCATCATTCTCATTAATTTCGTTTGACCATGCACATTTCAGTAAAAAGAGTTCAATATGTCGGCATCGTCATTGCATTGCAACTCGATCTGAAAGTCCTGGAGACTATTGTGTGCACTATTGCACAAAATGATACCACATATCTATTGCTTGTAATTCCTAGATAGTAAAGCAAACAATTAATTGTTCCGTTCTATTCTATGTTAGCCCTATATGTATATATGTATTACCAAACAAACTCTACTTTCGTATTAACTAAGCATACGTTTAACTGTGAGCATGTCACGTATGACTCAAGAATATATCAGTATTTATACATGTATCTATGATGTTGTCCTGATATAATCTAGTTAGTCTAATCTGCGTGTTTGAAAGATGCGTGCCACGTCATAATCTGCGTGTTTGAAAGATGCGTGCTTCATCATTATGAATCTTGTATCACTAAACTTGAATTGAACTGAATATAATAGAAATGAGGCTGTTAATTTTCCTAATTATACATTGATATTACTCATTCTTTTACATTATCTGATTTATTGATAATAAATATCATTTCAGATTATCTCCCGTGTGGCATGACAGGATATCAAAGAATAAAGATAATACGACTTGACACGCATGTCGTAAGAGACGATTAAGCAGATTTTGGTTGTGGGGCTGTTAACTTCCATATAAGTCAAAGGTATAAACCATACTAGTCAAAATGATCCAGTTATCGCGCTGTAGTCGAGTGTGTCACGCCGGAAGGTGCAGCTACAGTTACCAGTAAAACAATGACACTGCACATTCCTGCCACCAGACTACATCCCGTTAATCTGCATGAGTGTGAAATGAAGATATATTATGTGACCCTCTTCATTTCTCGAGTTCCTGATCATACCTCTACAGCAGAAGAGATTCAATAAGTGAAAAAGTAAAAAGTACTAAAGTAACGCATTCCCATTTCCATTACCAACTAAAATAACAAGCATATATGCTACTTATTAATCAAAGTAACATGTGTTCATGACTGTTATAATTGCATGGCAGCTGAAATGTAGGTAAGATGTTAGTTAAGGGAAGAGAAATTACCATATAAACAGAGGAGGACAAAAGTAAATAAATAACCACATTTTGTGAATGTTGATACGAAACGGTATAATTGTGCATGTGGCTGGCGCGGGGGTACTTACATTGGTCATCTTTATTAATACCCAGTATGTAATGGTTGATTTTGAGGGAGTGGTGGGTGGGTGTGGTTAAATCTCTATTACATAATTTAAGGTATTCCATGAATAAAATATATTTTGTCTATGCTTTAGGTGTAAGACGTAGCAAGATTGAATGAGGATCGGATTTCCGGCTATGACACGTATGGTAGTTGGGTAGTTAATGAGACTGCCTCTCTTTTGGAGAGGCGTGCCTCTTTCAACCAGCGGACAAGGTCCAATTATGTTATACAGGGCACACTACCATTACACATTAGAGGTAACACAGACCCCAACGTAATTAGTAAACGTAGACATAATTATGACAGGTATGGTCATTTGGTAAACAATAATAGTGTCATGTCTCCGAATGTCTTGGAATACAGGATTATTGGATGTCTCCGAATGTCTTGGAAGTACAGGATTATTGGATGTCTCCGAATGTCTTGGAAGTACAGGATTATTGGATGTCTCCGAATGTCTTGGAATACAGGATTATTGGATGTCTCCGAATGTCTTGGAATACAGGATTATTGGATGTCTCCGAATGTCTTGGAAGTAGAGGATTATTGGATGTCTCCGAATGTCTTGGAAGTACAGGATTATTGGATGTCACGGAATGTCTCGGAAGTACAGGATTATTGTGCTACTAATTTTCATATAGACAGAAAGAAATATCAACCAAGACGTGCTAAGAAAAGACACCATTCAAGAAGGCTGGCTTTTAAACACCATATTAAGATGTACGTTAGGTTGTTGTGGGCCATGTGAAGAGACACTATGTCATGGAAGTAGTGTTGTTTGAGGTGGCGATAGAAGGCAGTGGCCGACCAAAACGTCGTTAGATATTCATGAATGCATGCACATGTCGCTAGAGGAAGAAGGACAACTTGTCAGAGACCGCGGGTATTTCAGGAAATTCAGGCAAGACAACAGTCTGTAAAGAATTCGTCACACGATACACACTCAGATTGTCTTTAACTCCTTCAATCCACCTTCTCATTGGTCTAACTATGTGTCTTCCTCTATTGTGTTCATTTTCTTGTCGTATACCAAAAACGATTCATTCTCATTAAGTAGCGGAACCATTTCAGTATCTGTTTTTCTATATATTGACCACAAACGTTGGCCCAGCAGTGCTGGTAATCTCTTCGTCACTCACATGATCTCTTCTTGTTCTGTTTTCTGCCTTTCTCAGACATCATTTCACACGTAGTAAGCTTTCTCTATTATTCTTTTGTTACTGCCCATGTCTAACAGTGATAACACAATATTGGTATGAAGAATAAATGTATTATTTGTGTTTTAGTTTCCATCGGGGTAGATTTGTGTTTCAAAATTGGTTTAAGTTCATCATTTATCTAGATAGCTTTTTAAATTCTCTGTCTATTCTTCAGTCGCCTGTAGAAATTCTCCCTATATATCTAAATTCATGCACATGTCTTAGTAATTGATAGTTAATCTTTATGTTGATTGCATTGAGTTCTCTGCATGTAGACATTACTTCTGTTGTGCCTGTGTTGATCTGTACATTGTGATTGAGGCAGCTTTCGTTTGCCAGGTTTATATGATCTTGCAGCTCTTCACTTTAACTGTGGAGTAGGCCCTGATCGTCAGCAAATAGTAGGCCAGTGATGTAATTTGGATGATAAGGTTCTAATAGTGGTTCTACCGCTTTTGTAATATTATCCATATAAATAATAAAAATAATGGTGATAAGACACATCTCTAACTCATGATGTTACTGAAAACCACTCTGCACGTCCTGCCTTTGTTCTAACCGCACTTCCACTATCTTTGTATATGGCTCTTACACGGTCTAATAATGTTTCATGTTCCTAGTTTAAATGTCGGTATGTATGAGCACACACAAAATATATCATTACTAAATATCTCAAGTGTATTATGTTCAAGTACGTATAATATGTAAAGCACAAATGATAAAAGTCGTTTATTGATATTTATGTGAGCTTGCTACTCTTTCCTCTATAAAATAAAATTTGAGGGGAAAGAGTATATTGTTATAAAAACTGAATGCATAAATATACTAAAGTGGTATCAATACTGAATATTTAATTCTATAAAACTAACAAAAGAGAAACTAATTTTTTTTTTAAAAACAGATAGAAGTCCTGGCATGTAAAGTGCACAAACATTTTCTATTTACATACTTTTTTGGGCAAAAATTACTTTTACAAATTTAAATACATACAGAATATCGTACACATCACAATTCTTGAAAGTTTCAATAACCCACTGAGAAACAATATTTAAAGAGAAACAATCGTTAAAATTATAAACACAAAAATGACTGAAGATTAAGGAGTCGAAATTATTTGTTGAAAAAAAGAACAAAAGAAAAATACTGTGTTACATAGGTTTAAGTCCCTCAATAGCCCCATTCATACGGACTTGTATAATTTGCACACCTTCACACTATTATAACCTACCTGCTGCTACCTGAGATGATATCAGGTGAGTTACAAATATCCATAAGAAGAACTGAAGCAGATTTCTATTCAACTGTTTGTCTGACGAAGCCATGGCTAAACAGAGTAAAGAAAAATAACAGGTGTCTATTAAATGCATGCTTATTATATCTAAAAGCTTCATCAGTGAGCAATCAGACAAACCACAGTAGAATAGCAAACACATAGGACGAAATTCATGAAGACATTCTTCATAATATTCCAGCGTACTAAAGTAAAGCAGCATCATCGAACTTATCGAACTTATCCAATGTTTTTTCTGTGGATGTCGTAGCCAGATAATTACGCACCACGACCAATGATCAATAGCATCATTATCCTCAAGTACCGTCTCCGCAACAGAGATTGGCTGTATCGAACCTACAACAACCTATCTCATGCAACGGTGGTGCACTCTGCTAGACTGTAAACTATCCATGTCGTGATATTTCTCTCCCACTTGTATCTCTGCCTACTTCTTGGTCGTCCTTCCTTGGCTCTACCCTCAAGTATGGTCTTAATAAGATGTTATGCAATTTCCAAAATACTTTATTTGTTTAATCTTTATTTTCTTTAATAATTAGTTTTTCATACGAAATATTTTTTGGAACTATTTTTTGCTTATTTTCTCTTTCCGTAAAGTTCTCCCTATTTTTCTATATACCCGCATACGTTCTAACATACAACGTGCCTATTGTAATATGTTTATTTCTAATGTGTAAGTGTTGATAGCTTGTTGTTTTAGTATACAGATGAAAAGGCTCCAATATTTTCCACGGTGACCAACCAACATTCATTCTAGCGCCCTGAATGCGCCTCTTATACGCCACACACTTTGCTATTTCGCCGTTTAAGCCGTTCATGCAATTGGATTCCTCCTCATCGTGGGCCTTTACAGACTTTTCGTAAAAATGGATGGCACTGTGTGAAACAAGCACGCAGGAAACACTGGGAATACTATTATCATTCAAGCACCCCATTGTACTGTACTTGGATGTATCATATACCATTCAATGATGTTTAACGAATATATTTGTTCTCTGATATGGACCATCTCCTTGTCTACCGGTACTGCCAATCCGTTTATATATGGATTAAGACAACACTTGTTCACCTGGACGCAATTTTACTGGCTGTAGTTTTACTTATCATACACGTGCTATATTTATGTTATATCGGTCATAATTACATTTTGTCTACGTATGGACTGTCCATAAATTACATTAACACATTTTTGGCTATTTTCATCCCTTCCCTCCCCCATTTCAACAACTTACAACTCATGGTCTCACACTCCCATACATAATTATATCCAAAGAATATAAAATAATATATCTCCTCCCGCACACACAAATTGCTGAAAAAGTTCGCAGAAGTTTTGTTTCACATTTTCAGAACAATTATGAAATTTATTTGGTGCACAAAAAACATTTCTATGGCATCGTCAAAAGCTTTTATTCCCTATTGTCAACAACATTCAAACATTTTCAGACCATCTCCTTCCCTTTAATTATTGACATAATTTATGCACATTTTCTAAAGAAGTACAATGACAGCTGGATGACAATACAAATAACAGCTGGAGGAATAACAAAATGACAGGAGCACTAGAAAACAATGGCATATGGAGAAATAGTAAAATAACAGCTGGAGAAAAAGCATAAACAACTGTAGAAATAGCAAAACAACAACTGGAGAAATAGAAAAATAACAGCTGGAGAAATAGAAAAATAACAGCTTGAGAAATAGAAAAATAACAATTGGAGAAATAGAAAAATAACAGCTGGAGAAATAGAAAAATAACAGCTGGAGAAATAGAAAAGTAACAGCTGGAGAAATAGAAAAGTAACAGCTGGAGAAATAGAAAAATAACAATTGGAGAAATAGAAAAATAACAGCTGGAGAAATAGAAAAATAACAGCTGGAGAAATAGAAAAATAACAATTAGGAGAAATAGCAAAGTAACAGTTGGGGAATAACAAAATAACAGCTGGGGAAATCGCAGAATAACAGATGAAAAATTAGCAAACTAATAGCTTAAAGAATATCAAAATAACAGCTGGTAGAATATTAGGTGTTAGCACGAGGTATTCTCACTGCTACCAGACGTGCTTTCTTTGATCAACAACAATTCTTATCTGTCCTAAAGTCAGAAGGAACAAGAGTTAAACACACTGTGTTCTACTTACATACTGACACTCTCTTCACATAATTAAAGTTGTGTATTCAGGACTAGTCCCTGAACATAAGTTGACAATTTGATAGAAGTCAAGACAACCGGATGTTGTGCCCAGCTCATAGGCGCGGACATAACAAACATATATTTGGTGGCAATGTTTGCAAAGCTAGATCATGTAACCATTTGAAGAAATACGATAAACTTAATATAATACGCCTGTTTGGCGCTATTTTATAACACTTCAGTCGGTATTCCTTTCCTAACTTTTATATTTCTTGATAACGGTTGGTAACTCTTTTGTATTTCTTGATAACGGTTGGTAACTCTTTTGTATTTCTTGATAACGGTTGGTAACTCTTTATCAAAATATAAGTTCGGTTGGAGAGATATTTATATAAATATATATATAGCATTGTGTTGCCGGGTCCGATGCAGGAGCGCTGGATGGTAACAGTGCTTCCTGTCATGCATGTAGTTGGAGATTAATAAGGGGGTTGAGTTAGAGCGCTAACTACCCCACCAACTGATCTCCGCTTTGATGATGAAGGTGCTGCAGTAGATGTATGAACTGCTGGTAGAAATCAACTTGTTCAGCTGTAGCATACATTGAGATTGCAAGAAAGTCAGAGACAAGTAGCCTCGGAGGTAGAATAATGTCCAGCACTTTGAGCCATATATTGAGTAAACAGCCATGTGCAACTTGCAAATAATCAGTTTCATCTCCCAGTGAAAAAAATGAATGTACAACGAAACATCATTCTATAGATGTAATTAAATCGGACCTTCCTGATGCAAGAAAGAAGAATAACAATTTGTGCGCGTCCAGTATTCCATCAGTTATACCCTAGCACCACCAGTATCATCACTAACATTCTCATCGGCACATTATGTGTAATAAAGTAGCCTGATGCATATACATAATGGGTTTGTCATCTTATAAACTATAGTTAACAATAGTTTGTGGATATATTCTTTGTTCCAACAAAAATAGAAAGAGTGTTATTGTTGTTGTGAAGACATGTTATCGTATTGTGTTGCGTGATACAATGGTTCTAGTTCGCCTCTCTGCCTGGTATCTTCGACTTCAGCGCCTGTACTTGTTTGGGCAACACTGTGGACTTTGCTTGATTTAGAGAATGGTTCGACAATCTTATTTTCCAGCATCTTTTGGCTGGACTAAGCACCATCCCTACTTCTATGACTTTTCGATGGGAAAATACAATGATAATATCCAAGCAGTGGTTCACATAATAAAGTCAATATAACGGTCATTTTATCAATACATTAAGTCAATGCAACGGTCACTTTAACATTACATAATGCATAAAGTAATTGAAATAATTAAGAGTAAAACATAAATGATAATCATTACTAAACAAACTCAAAATTTACCAGCTTAGAGAAAAAACTCCAAACTTACCAGCTTAGAGAAAAACTCCAAACTTACCAGCTTAGAGAAAAACTCCAAACTTACCAGCTTAGAGAAAAACTCCAAACTTACCAGCTTAGAGAAAAACTCCAAACTTACCAGCTTAGAGACAAACCAACGAACAAATGCAGATGTTTATTTGTTTTGGTTCAATGTTTTTATAGAAAGAATAATCATTAGTTGAAAATAGATGAACAATCATGGAAGTAAAACAAAGAAGGGTCGTGTGAATCACGGAAAGTTAAATCAAGTTACAAGTAACAAAACTCAATTTGTGGGAGAATTTATAACAATAGGAGAATAGTCATAACTGGAAGATGTATTTTATTTTATTTGAAAACCCCATAAATTATGAGACATTAACTCTTACTTCATATGTGCAATGGTGAAGTTTTCTGCGCTTTCTTTCATACCCAGGGGACTTCACCTTTCGGTTTGCTTTGGTTACCATTGATTGTCCATCCTCTAACAAGGCGCTTCGCAGCCAGCGAGATGTTCCTCGTGTAGAAAGACCATTTCACTACCACCCTTCGTGTCCCTAGGTCCCGGACCTAATTTCTTCCGTATGAGCCATGTTCGGTAAAAGCGTCGGTCGAATTAGACCCGAGGTCGATACCCTTTCCTATTCGATGTGCTTCTTTTGTCAAACACGTCGATGGTCTGTCATTTGACCAGTGCATTTCTCACGCACTTCCCTTGCCCGAATAAAATGGTCCATCCAATACATCACCAGGCGCGGTCTGTGTATTTGACTATTCGTCATTGCGTATATTACCCACAAAAGTAGGTAAAATACGAATCTCGGACGCATTGCTTTGCAGTGGACCCTTGGGTACTTAACCTAATTCTCTCTGTATGAGCCGTGTTGGGCAACGGCCGACAGTCTAGCTGGGCTAGGTTTCCAATGGCGTTAGAGACTTGCCCACGCCTCCCCCCTTCTTCGTTATCCGCCGTTTCAAGATTCCGAGTCTCAACACTGCTTCTGGCATACATTTGAACAGCACGCTCCCCGAGATTTGTTCAATGCTTTTCCTGTATGCAATGGGAAGTTGCCTACACATTTTGCGTGTGCAATAACATACATGCACACAGACATACGTGCTCAAAGACAAGCAGACATGCTAAATGACATGTATGCTCAAAGATACACGTGTTAACTACATACGTGCTCAAAGGCAAGCAGACATGCTAAAGGACATGTATGCTCAAAGATACATGTGTTTACTACATACGTGCTCAAAGAGGTACATGATCAAGGTCTCAAGAACACATAAACACACATGTGTTCAAAGTCGCAAGTTCTCAAAGACACAAATACTCAGAGACACACATGCTCAAAGACACAAGTTCTCAGACACAAATGCTCAAAGACACAAGTTCTCAGACACAAATGCTCAAAGACACAAGTTCTCAGACACAAATGCTCAAAGACACAAATATTGAAAGACACAAGTATTCAAAGACACAAATATTCAGAGACATAAATGCTCAAAGACACAAATACGCAAAGACACAAATACGCAATTACGCAAGTACTCAAAAACAGAGAGTCAAACATGTAACTACTAATGCTAAGAAATATATTTTTTTTTAAAATACCGACGAGATCAGCATCACATAATATTTTACATTGAAAACTTCTAGGGAAGACTATAGTCATGGAAAACAGAAAACAAAAAACAGACAACCACTAAACAGGGCACGACATAAGGACAAGAAACACTGAGTTTTAGAATTATTCAAATTTAAAGAGTTATTTTTATCAGGGGACAGTGGAATGATATAATACGAAATCTGGGTCATCAGTCACTAGACATTAACTTGAAATATCGGGTGACACTGGAATAACATTGTCAGGTGACTTCAAGATTAATCTCTGAACTGACAAACTGGATGGGAGTATGAGACAGTGCAGTGACTTGATCAGGTGATTCCACAGCTAGTAAGTCTACGATCTGACTAACTTATTAGGAAACGTTGGGAGTACATGAACAGGTGACGTCAGTCCTAGTCTGTGACTAATCGGATAGAAGAGAGGACAGTGGAAGGACATGATCAGATGATTTCATTCGATGATTGATCAGATAATGGCAGGGAACATAGAGTGACGTGATAGTACATCGTTAACATCAGTCGCTAACAGATGAGAGCAGGGAACATTAGAGTGACGTGATAGTACATATTCAACATCAGTCGCTGACTAATCTCATGAAAACAGGGAACAGTGGAGTTACATGGTAGCACTATTACATCAGTAAATGACTCTCAAGATGAGAACGCGGGAAACTTGTATGCCATGATTGTGTGATTTAAACACCAATCACTGATAAATCAGATGAGAACCGAAGAAAGTGAAGTGACACAATTGCACTACTGCAACACTAGTGGTTGATACATCATGTTACGCATATGGTTGCGTCTGTGGGTCTCACCAATGGCCCACTAGACATACCATCCATGCAACAGAAAACCTTAGTGGATGACATGCCGTTATATTGAGATTATCTTCTTATAGAAGCTTCATGGCACGTCATCTATACAATTATGATTTTGTTTTTTTGTTGAAATGTTTTACATGTTTGCCTGAATATATATGTATGCACCCTCTGTGGTTGGGAGGGAGCCAGAGATGTACTGGGCAGCACTGACGAGGAGGAAACTGATATCACTGTTTTTCCTATGGCTGAGGCACATCATAGAGGCACAGTGACTCAGGACGTGAGAATCCTTTTGACTTGAACATTTGGTTGCATGCCTGGAGCAATAAAGAAGCTCGGCATAACCAGTAGTCAACTGGTGGCTGGGAATGAGCACAGTGAACCCTATCTTGGCTACAGTGGCTAGGAGCAGTGCATAGGTTGAAACCTACCTTCCTGGAGGTGTGATAGTTATTCTCTGGCTCTGTCCCGGGGTGGGCCGAAAATCCACAGACTTCCCAGCAATATAATGCCATCTAATGGCATTAGGTCAAAGGGCATGAGCCCATGGACCGCTGGATCAGCAACCAACCAACCAACCATACATCATGTTAGAACAGGAGAAGGTAGAGTGACATAGTCACACGATTTCAACATCAGTCGCTGACTAATCATAGAAGAGCAGGAGAAATTAGAGAATGACGTGATAGTGCACTATCAACACAGGTCGATGTTAAATCAGATAAAATCTGTAGAAAGAGAGAGACATGTTCGTGCGATTTCAAGACCATATTCTGACAATTCTATTGAAAACAGGAGAAAACGTATTGAAAAGTACGATCGATCACACGATTTTCAACAGAAGTCGGAATGTTTGAGGAAGTAATGCATATCTGGAAACTTCCGTGTATAGCAGGAGTCTTACGTTGTTGATGTTGTTGTCAATAGTCACATGAAGTACGAGCGATTTGCTCTTACTTCCTGTGTGTGGAATTCACTACAAGTGACACATTATAACAATGTTGTTTGGAAACCGATAAAAAATGCCACATGATGATGATGTCATTTTCGTCTTTACATGGTACAAGAAATAATGTTAGTGTAAATTGCCGAATTACTCACTTGGTTGCTTACCTATACCAGGTTTTACGAAGACAATTTTTTGTCCATTTGCACTAACAACCTCTTCATTCTGTTGATTAGTTCCTAGGAGATGGCAGCGCCATTACGCCTGAATACTATCACAAATGTAGGAGATTCTAGACTACAGTGGTAATCCGACAGGTAATAAGGAACTTCAGTGGTTATTAGACAGGTAATGAGGAACTGCAGTGGTTATCAGACAGGTAATAAAGAGCTCCAGTGGTAATCCGACAAATAATGAGGGACTGCAGTGGTTATTTGACAGGTAATGAGGAACTCCAGTGGTAATCTGACAGGTAATGAGGAACTCCAGTGGTAATCCGACAGACAGTGGAAATTTAGTTTATGTAGGTGTTTACTTCCGTAGTCTAATGCACTTCTGTCATAGTTTGTAAGCCAGTGTGCAAATACGTAAGACAGAAGACAGCAGTAAAAGAAAACATGCAGTCACAACGATTTCTTTCACAGTGACAGATTGCCAGTCTATCCCTCAACCTTTCTTAGTCGTCTCCTACAGCATAGAAAAAAGGCATTTTTTGTGTACCTTGAACTAGACGTCCAGGCCTCGGTTGCTACTCACCGACCTTGTCTTTAAAAAAAAAAACACGTATCGATAGACTTATTGAAACATGTTCCTGTCTGTGACGGGCAAACTCACCCAGAATCTTGAGGAGTTGAGATCGTTAATAAAGAAGACTATATTCTGGAAAGAATATCTTGCTAGAAGAGATATATGGACTACAACTGCAAGAGACCAGCATACTTTCTCGTCTTTATTATGTCGAAGTCATATGCTGATATATACTTTTTCAATGAACTGCACTGTTGTTAACAGTCCCGATACAAAGCGGGAGAGCACTAGTGCCGTTCATGGATCAGTCATCAGTCTCAACATCAGTCATGACCCATCGACAAGCTTACTACGTTTAACGATTGTCAAGATGGTCTTGTTGTCCAGCAATAATATGTAAATATTACATATTTCACATTTCTTTACAATGATAGATGTGTCATGTCATCTGTGTTGTTTTAATATGTGTTCACTGTTATCTTGATGTTACCTAAATTCGTCTTTTTCTCGATCTTCCCGTGGTCTTGCTTCTAATTCTTCTTGTTTTTCTATTCCTAATCATATTAATCGTAAATATCGATAATTTTAATTGATTGAATGGAGCAAAAAGCATCTTTCTGCCAATATTCTTCTTCCGCTTTCAATATATCACTTCATATTTTATCCATAATTCTTTGTCAATGGCGAAATCATTCAGTTTGAATGTTTTCATTTACTTTTCCACTGCTCCCTTAATTTAGCCCAAACAAATTCTATTGGATGTAAATGTGAATGGTACGGTGATAATATTAGATACATATATCCATGCTCGCTTATAATCGTATCCATTTGGAAAGTCATCTCTCTGTGTGCATTCTTTATCAACAACAGTAACTCCGGATTCAAGGCATTTCAGTAAATGTAATGTATTCTTGTTTAAGCTATATTTTTATCTCTTCCTTAGTAGATAAGGCTGTAGGGATCTTATCTTCACATGCAACAACATTAGGGTAAGAAACGTTGTCCATAACCAGGCAGGAGGGTCTATTTTATGATGAAAGTACAGTATTCTCTATCCACTCTCTAAATATATGGCCATTCATCTCAGCATGGTAATCTCGATTATCGGAAAATGAGTTCACCATTCTTCAAAAGACTATTTTGTCTGCAACCTGAATGTGCCATTATTAATTTTTGAGCTTCGCTGCTCGACACATATCTCTTAATTTGTCCATCTACAGATTGCAATTCCTTTTCATTAGTGTGATGGGAGTTTATCCTTGTTTCATCTATATGTACAGTATCCTAATTTTCTTTGCGCATCTCCTCCCTAATTTGTCTCAGATATTTACTTCTGTTAGTTACTCAATGAGGTTTCTCACAAATGACACTTATGCCATATGTATATTTGCGAAATGTAAAGCCAGAACAACTTACAGATTTTCCTTATTTTAGTTTTAGAAATGTGAATGTCGTTGTTCTTTTCTAGATACATTTTCAATTTCTTAGTTATTTTCAATATCTACAACATTTTTTCTTCCTCTAGTTGCTTTTGATTTGTAAAATTATGGTTGTCTTTTCGTAACCAATCTGATAGTGTTGTGCAGTTTATAGTCATGGAATGGTGTGTTCTTTCTGATGGCTTAGAAATTCTATGAAATATAATGTTGCATCACGCCTCTTGTGAAAAGTATGTGTACACTCTAATAGCTATACTTTTCAGTGTACGAATTTAATTCTCAAGGATATGGTAATAATATAGTCGTAAATGCTGCTTTATGATACGCTGTAAATAATTACAAAAACTTGATATGTTGAAGACACTACAATAAAAACACGTCGAATATACTTATGATATACTTTTTGAGGAAACTATAGAGTTTAGCTATTATTTTAAGATATAACCATGAAATCTCTTTAAAAAATCCCTTACTAAATGCCGAAGTCAATTTTTTTTTAAAATAATTCCGTTCCAAGATTGTTATATTTAATGCACACGAAAGGCATTTCATAGCAATATAATTCAATTACTGCTGACGTCTGATTGTTTGATTGTGCTTTTAACTGGCAGGTATATTTATACTTTGCCTAACAAAGAATTAAGAGTTGGAGAGGGAAAAAAACAATAAACAAATAAGACGCGTGTCCCCTCATTTGCAGAATATATGGTAATTTGTACCGTAAAACCGTATACTTTATGACTATCAACAATTATTGCTACCTTAAAACATTAGTAGCGTCGACTGTGTAAAATCCGTTCAGACTAGATCATAATGAAGCATAAATATTTAATGTGGTTATGATATAACACATTCATAGACACTATAAAGTACATTCGCTAAGTAATTACGGGGATAATACACTATTGTTGATGAACTATTGATCAACACACTATAATATATTATTTAGAAGAAATACATACTATATCCTCCTACTTGTCACACCCTTTGATCGCATTCAGAATATCAGCATGATCTAACTAGCTACCATCAATCACCGTGGCACCACTGGCAAGTCTGTCTGCTCCTTCATATTCTCAACATCCACGTTTCCAGACACACACATTAAGACAACTCTCTGCATCACAAACTTTATGAATAATTCAAATAACAAACGGCGTCAACAGCTTAACTGATTCTATTTCTGTATCTTGTACAATAAATAAAAAGCATGGAGCTCTCTGATACATGTATGATATATATATATATATATATATATATATATATATATATATATATATATATATATATATATATATATATATATATATATATAATCATATCAAATATCACTGCCCTGGTCAGCGCCATCAACTCTATCCTCATACTACGAGTGGTTCTAATGAAAGAACTATTTTCATCCTCTTGACTAACGTGATATGTTTATCGTTACCAAGGATACATCAATACCTGTAGATGATGTTCGTTGTTGTTGTTGTAATAGTCCTTGTCTCGATCGGTCCGTTCTCAATGGCGAGTGCACAGTTTGAAGATCTTGACAAAATCGTATCTTTTTTTGGAGATGTTGTTAGTAAGTACGGAAAAATCCGTGTATGATAGCTGCTAGGTGATTTGGTGCCGCTGAACGGACTGGTTCGATTCCCGTTAGCCTCAAGAATGTGTGATGTACAAAAGAAGACTGAAACTCTCTGTAATGTACACCTCTCAGTGATGTACACCTCTCAGTGATGTACACCTCTCAGTGATGTACACCTCTCAGTGATGTACACCTCTCAGTGATGTACACTCTCAGTGATGTACACCTCTCAGTGATATACACCTCTCAGTGATGTACATCTCTCAGTGATGTACAATGTTTTAGGAAAAATTATCCTACTACAAATTGGTAATTCCCTCAACCCATATTGAAGAGATATATATAGCTCTACCTCTGTAGTATCCCATTTATCATGACGTTACATTTACATGAGATCAAAGCATAGTAATACTGCAAACCATCACGTGTGTCCCAAGACACGACTAAGGAGGTGTGGCATCGAGCTGGCTGGAATCTATGATATTGCAAAGATCAAAGACACGTATACAATTTAAACCATAGCACCGCATCCCGTTCTCTGAACTACATCCTGCCGACTAGAGAGAATCTGAGAACTAACAAATCAAATGAGTAGATAGAAATATATATGTAGACATGGTATAAAAGTGCACGCAACAACATCACGCCTACTTTTGGTATACCTAAGTCATGTCCGTAGACCCGGAAGTAGTTATTTAGTTGATCAAATAATAACCATTTCAGGACACACTGCCGTGAAATAGTTTCTCTGTGCACCGGTTAGTCGAGATTCTCTCACCGTTTACATAACTGACATAGGTACATTCCCCAACAAACTAGACATGATATTTCTTGTGTATTGAAGTGAGACGAGATGGTTCTGTGTTTAACAGTCATCACTATATACCAGGAAAAGTTGCAGGATGTGACACGTCGCAACAGTTGTATGTTACAACACGCTTCCTGTCCAACTTTAAAATAATCTATTTCAGAAAATATATAATGCATATAATTTCAATTATGTGTGGGAGATTTAATTGTTACATATACTATGAATTAAATATTTAACTGAAAATCAGGCGTTGACTTAAATCTTCGTTCTTTTACGACATATTGTTTGATTGTTTGTTTGAGAACCCTAGGAATTGCCAGCGATTATCTTTTGCTTCATTTATGTTGGGAGGTGGTTTTTCTGAACTTTATTTCATACCCAGTAGATTTCAGCTTTTGGCTAAGTGTAATGCCTATTGAAGAAGTCTTCTACACAGAGGGAGGTCTATAATTGTATAGATGACATGCTACAAAGCTTCCACAAGAGAGCCTCTATATAACGGCATGTCATATGTTAATGTTTTCTGTTGAATGTGTGGTTTGTCAAGTGGGTCATTGGTGAGACCGCCAGAAGTAACCACATGTGTTTAGCTATAGGCCTATATATCCAAATTCTACGTGTCAACACATAAAGCATCCATTTTTATGATGCTTATAATACGTTATTCGACAACATTTACAGATAATTGGTGTATCATACAATTGGCATGATTTAAGCATGAAATTGCACTATTTTATACTATCGAACACACGACAGACGTTGATTTAAGTTTGTATCCGGTGCAATGTCTAAAGTGGTAAAAATTTGTTCTCCATATACAATTAATTAGTGTGCAGAAAATGAACAATGTATTTCAGTTGTTTTTAAATTTTAATCCTGGTTATATATCGTTATACTAGATTTCCAGTAGGATGTAGTTCAATGAATAGAAATGCATTGTCCTGTTTTATTTACGCCGAGGACCTGACACATATGTCTTCGACGGAATATATATACATATATACGTACACAGACACACAATTCAGCGACGTCAACCCAAAAAAAAACCCAGGTAAATGACATTATATATATATATATATGTAGATTGGTACTTACAAGTCTGTTCCAAAAATAAGAGTCAACCAGCCGACTGGAGATGTTCAGCTCAAATATCATCAATAACCAGTAATAGATGTGTGTAGAATTGACAATTTACTTCCCGGTAAAGCACACACTGTGTCAAATCTTCGCGGTGAAGTTATAAATATCTCACGTGATTATGTTTCAGGATATGACTTCTTTTAACATTCTTGTAAATGGCTATATCGTTAATCCGTGCGCTTCGTTAACTCTACAGTCCTGCAGGAGTGTTGATGTTTAGTCTTTCTAAAGTGACGCATTAACTTCTAATTGGTGAATTTGTGTGTACTTTATGCCGACAGCCAATGAAATACATGGAACAGTCAAACTCGTCACTTTAGAAGGATGCTTGTCAATTAAAACTTTTTTCTTATATCGTCGATGGTGACGGTTTAAGTAATTAATGCAACATAACGGATGTGGCTGATACAGTTCCGAGTGTATCGGAAATAGATCGTAAGTGATGACTTGCAACTTGAAGAGCTGTCTATTTTTTATGTCAACAATTGCTTCCTAATTTGATCCTACATCGTGACAACAACTGCCAAAAATTCAGTGATTCCCCTTGCTTAAGTATGTCCATAAATTTTCAACATCCCAACAAATTAATCATTTTTTTAGCAGAAAAAGTAAATGTTTGAATTCACATTTTCTAGAAAATAATTTCAAATTCAAACAATCTACGTGTTGTTTCTTCTTGTTCTTGTTCTTTTTCTAGATCTTCCTGTTCACAGTTGAACATGTTTACACAACAAGTTGGATTTTCTTGATAAATGCTTTTGTATTTGAAAGCTTTTCATGACTCCCTTTCAGATTTACTTAGATGTCTATCAAACCAGCATTGTTGACGTTCACTTTTCTCTACCACCGTCTCCCTGTGTCAACAACTGTCAAACTATTTCAGACGCCAAACATACTATCCCTAACTGTTGATGTAATTTATGAACGGTGATTTACATACCTCAAACAACAGTGATGTATTAAAATATAGAGACATGAAAGAAAGATAGACACAAACTATAGCTGCAGATTTATTGTAAAGTCGTAAAGCTCACACGTCGTAATTGCTGATGACAATTCAGCTCAAATAGGTAAACTATTATTTTTCTGTGTCCCACTGTGACTTAGGAAAGAAGATTATATTTGCTACGTGTCCTATTGTGACTAAGGGAAGAAGATTATTTTACTGTGTGTCCCACTGTACCTAAGGGTAGAAGATTGTTTTTACTGTGTGTCCCACTGTGACTATGGGAAGAAGATTACTTTTACTGTGTGTCCCACTGTGAATAAAATGAGAAGATTATGTTTGGTGTGTGTCCCACTGTGACTAAGGGAAGAAGATTATTTGTGTGTGTGCCCCATTGTGACTAAGGGAAGAAGATTATGTTTGCTGTGAATCCGAATGCGAATAAGGGAAGGATATTTTGTTGTTGCTGTGTGTCCGAGTGTAACTAATAAGGAAGAAGATTATGTTTGTTGGGTATCCGAATGTGACTATGGGAAGAAGATTATGTTTGCTGTGTGATCAACTGTGACTAATATGTCGTATGTGTGAATGTAATTTATGAATTTATGCTCATATAAAATTCACAACATGATAGCTGTGTTGCTACTGATACTACATAGAAGTTTTGGAGAGGGGATCGTCTTCAATAAGTCAAATTCTTCACATTGAGACGCTACTGTTGCAGAGTGTTAAGAATAATTATTCGTTGAAGCTGAAATGGTCTGGGCATGTAAAAAGGTACAGTTCATATTTTTAAAACTAATTTATAGCGAATTGTCCAGGTAAGATAGAGCAGAATTCACAATGAATACTTGAATTGATATCAACAAAATGTTTCCTACATGATTTTCATTACATTTCTGTTTCGTGAAAACGTTTGTAATCTAGTTCCCAGTGGATCCTGACATGATATCTGTAAACTATTTCCCAGTTGATCCTGACGTGCAAAGGAAAGTAGGAAAGCACTATTGCAGCAATGTGCCATCTCAAATGAAGATAACTCGTGTAGTAATATGGAGCAACTATTAGGTGGGTGTGGTCAGTTCGCTTTACTGTTGTGTTTACCTTCCTCAACTCATACATGATGTACCCATTTACATCACGGTCATCTGGAGCAGCGGTAATTTCAGGTGAGAAATCAAGACCTAAATTTTTGTTTTAGACCGTACGTGTTTTCGCACCTGATACACTGTAACCTGGTGATAGTAAGCTAACTCACTATCAACTAGGCTACCTCGCTGCACACTCCTGACATGATGTCGGTTATATAGTTCCCAATACGATCCTGACATTATATCTGCAATATTGCTCTCCTACGATTATAACATGATGTCGGTAATGCAGTACACCTACTATTCTGAAATGATGTCTGCACTATAGTAGTACCAGGAATTCAGTCACACATGATAACATCATAACATCACACACATACACGCACGCACGCACACACTTTCACACTCATTTATCTGTGAAAGTGGTTAAATTTGTTTCTTGTCTTAAAATGTCATAGTCACCATTTACTAGAACGAAGGTGATTAAAAACGATCAAAAAAATATCTTTAGTCCAGGATTATATATTTAAATGTCACGAGTGTATTACCACTTGCACTAGTGTCGCTCTCTAGCGATATGCTACCTACCTCGTCGAAGTTCAGATTACATTGTGAAGTTACTCGGGGAAACTATTTTAGAGCCTAAGCGTTTTGATGAACCTCGCTTAATTAAATGGATGTAAGATCTTCTAACAAAGTTAACATACAGTTAACGAGTTAACGAGGTATATGAGAAATATGATAAGTTGATGGACTTGATGCTAAAATTATCATTATGTATAATGTTGGTCAATAAATAAATGCACAAGAAGAATAACGTAATATCTCTGGAAAGATCACCGAATCAGTTAATAAAAATCTGACAGTGACATTGAGTGTGCATACTCTTGGATTGTTCCTGGAATGAAGAGTGAATAAATTATGGGATGACCCATGTCCAATATGCTGATTTCTAATTGTGGGATGACCCATGTCTAATGTGCTGATTTCTAATCAATAAATCCAGACCAAATGACGCATTTCTCTACACAACTTTAAAATGTGGAAAGTTACTACCTTATTTTACTTTAACTGAAATTTGAACCCAGGTCTTTAAGACGGACTGGTATGTATATTCTCATATTATGTGATTGGTATGTATAAAATCATATTCACATAAAAATGTCTTCATCGACGTCATTTCCTTCAAATGAAGATGAGGCTTAGTTCAGTCAACAGAGGCTGGAAACTACGATTGATTAGGTCATCCCCGACATCGAGTAGGACCACATAACTAACAAGGCAGGCAGAGATGCTGAAGTCGGAGATACAAGGCGGAAAGTCGCACTAACAACCATGGTATCGCACAACTCGACCAGACAACATAACTTCACAAGACAACTTCATGTGTAGAAATGTTGAACTGCGAACGAGAAGAATACATAAAAATGTCAAACTCAAATTAAAACAGGAAGTTGCAGTAAGGCGTGAACTGAATGGTAAATCCTGAACTGGAAATGTTTTCATATGCAAATTAGGTTAAGAAACATTGCAACAATTGTGAACATGTGCCAATGAAACCAGGAAGAAAAAAAACACGATATATATAGGCCTAGATGTTGTTTCTGGAGAAACCGTCAGTGCATAAATTCGACACATAGGTTAACAGTTACAGGTCATGAACATGGCGTCGGAGTAGTCCACTGACTATAACAAGACCATGACTATTGACAATATATGTTTCGTGGGGGAAATTGAAACCATCCTTATAACGTGTCCCATTCAATTTATTCTGTGATTTTCATTCGCTTTCGACACAAGGTATACAAAAAATGACCAATGAAACTAACAAGAAAAATTAAATGCGTCATTATAGAAGGATGATTCTGAAGTGCCCGCAGAACTGTAATAATAACGATCTCCATGATTATTCGAAAGGTGTTACATGTTTACACCAAATTAATTTGATATTGAACACCTAAAGTAGACGGGATCTACGCCTTTGAGATTTTCATATACAGAATAATAAAGAGAACTTCTTGAAATGAAAAAAACAAAGAGGTTATAACAACAAACAGTCTTAAAATATTCTCTTAAAGAAAATAAATTGAATGCTACAATCATATTTCAGGTTTTCACCAAGCACCGTGCCGACTTCAAGGATTAAAGAATTTCCACATACATCTATTTCAAGAGTCTTTTATCAGGATACTTGAAAACTGTTTGACATGCCACGATGTGAACGTATCTTACAATATCTCACTTTGTCGTTGTATATTTCTCTTGCCTTCAATCCTGCCAGTTGTATCTATGTTCTCCAGATTTCCTTGTCTCATTCATTCATTGGTACTATGTTTTCCGACGTAGGCGATCACGTCTCTCCACAGTTCTCTGTTATACATTTAAATTTAGTTTCTGATGATTCTGCATCATGCCAGGATTTCAAGCCATCCAACATTTCCTCACGTTGTCTTCCCCTGTCTCTCTTACCCTCGATCTTTCCAGTTGTTACGATATTCTCCAGCGTACCTATTCTCATGAAATGACCCAGAAACTGTGATTGCCGTCTTATAATACAGTTAATAAGTTCTCTATTTGAGTTGACCAGTTGTAGAATTACAGCATTATTCTTTTTAGCTGTCCATGATATTTTCAAAATTCTTGTATAAAACCACATCTCTGTGGCCTCCAGATCTTTTCTTGCAATATTGTAAATTGTCCATGCTTCACATTAAAATCATCATCATCAGGTGCCATGCCGGCTGGCGTAGGCGGTCATGGCTCGCTACAGCTCATGTCCACCGTGTTATGCATCAAAGTCGTTGTTGATTCCTTACCGTGCCAGGCTGTCAAACTGTCTAATATTTTCTCACGTTGTCGCCTTCAGTCTCTGTTACATTAAATTTTGCCTGTTGTGACTATGTTCTCTAAACCTGCCTGTCTCATGAAGTCTTTCAACACCTCTGCATTAGTTTTTCTGGCAGTCCATGGTATTCTCAGCATTCTTCTGTAGAACCACATCTCTTTTGCCTCTACTTTCCCACTTTCCAATTTGTGTATTGTCCAAGACTCGCACCCATGTGTTAGTATAGGGGTTATATAGCACTGCAGAACTATCTTTCTCACCTCTAATGACAAGGTCATTTTACACAGTATATTTCCATTTTTTTAAATGTTGTTTTTGCCTGTCCTATTCTGCATCTTATTTCTGTTAAACCTCTTCCATCTGCTGTAATCAGTGTACCTAAAGATTTTAATTGGTGGACCTGTTTTAATACTATATCATTCACTTTGATCTTGCAAGGTGTGTTATTTTGTTTCTTTGATATAACCATTACTTCTGTTTTCTTGATATTTAGGAAGAGGTCTTTCTCTTTACTTTCTGTGAGTACTACATTAATTAAATCTTGAATGTCTTCCTAACTTTTTTGCAATCAGAGCAGTGCCATCTGCAGTATGGGATCTATGTAACATGTTAGTATGTTCTTTCTTATTTCTATTGATACTGAATTATTACAAAAGATGTGCCTCATCTTCTGAAATGCTGCTTTTGCCTGTGCTGTTCGACTTTTTATATCAGTGACTCATCTGCCATCTGAAGTAATAATTGTGCCCAAATATTTATAGCTATCTACTTGTTTAAGAACAGTCCCGTTGACATTGATGTTATATTTAAAAAATTAGATGTTTTAGAAGTAACCATTAACTCTGTTGTCTTGGTGTTCAAGCTGATACCTTTGTTTGAGGTTTTTATTCTTCTAAAGTTGTAATCAATTGTTGTAGTTCTTTTTTCACTCTTTTCTACCAGAACCATGTCGTCAGCATATCTCAGGTTATTCACATTATACCTACCAACAGCTATTCCTGGCATATTTTCTATAGATTTAAAAATCATTTCACTTTATAAGTTAAACAGATCAGGTGATAGCACACAATCCTTGTCTTATTGGATGGAATTCCCCAATTTGTTTGTTGATTTTGATTCCTGCTTGCATATGGCTTGTTTGTTGCCAATATACGATTCTCTATTGTTCTAATGTCTTTGAATGTTAATATCCTTTAACATACTGGTGATTTCCTTATGTTTCACTTTGTCAAATGCTTTCGTGTAGTCTATGAAGCACAAACATAAATATGTCTTCACTTTAATTGATCTTTCTATCAACATTCTAATGATATAGATGGCATTATTTGTCCCTTTTACCGTTACAAAACAGTTTTTATTCTTCGCCGATTTCTGACCTTAGTTTCCTTCTTACTTGCATCATGATTCTAAGTACAATTTTAGTCATAATACAAATTAAACTTATGGTGCAATGATCATCTCATTCAATAGCTCCCGGTTTTATAGGTAATTTTATGACTATGGGTTTTCATATATCACCTGGTAAATAACCAGTATTGTAAATATCATCCAATAGCTTTGTTATTAGTTCTGTGCCAAAATAACCTGTTGTATCAATATTTTCTATTGTTGTACTATCTTGTCCAGATGATATCTTTCCCTTCTAATTTGTTGAATTCTTAGCGCTACCTACTATTTTAGTATAGGTGAACCTTCATATTTTCACAGAAATTAAACACTCAATAATGCACATCAAGAATGGAACACAAGAGCGGAACAATTCATATAACAATATGTATAAAAACAGTGACGTGAAAGGGAGGTGACAAAAATGCCATCACTCCTGTCGCCATCTTTACGGGAAACTCATAAAAAATGTATATCATAATAATAAGTAATATTAATAATAATATTAATAAGACCAACCTTCGCCAGGGGTACCACACTGCAAATAACATCACAGGGTCTTAGGGGTACCACACTGCAAACAACATCACAGGGTCTTAGGGGTGCCACACTGGAGACAACATCACATAAAGTCATCCAAACACCTATACTCTTAGCCATTCTGATGAGTGATTTATTTCAGCCCTGCCTCAACTGGTTCTTGATAACCACTTATATATATATATATATATATATATATATATATATATATATATATACAATGTATATATTAAGATATATATGAAATGAAAAGACATGACACCAAGCCAAAGAGGTTGAAAATGTACCTTTTTCCACGCCTTTGAGGTGTAATGGGCAAGAATACTGTGTTCCGTCCGTATTTTTTATTGACCAAAAGTATGCCTATGGATGATGTGGTCTGCAACAGAACCTTCTGATGATATTATTTGAAAGTAATAATAGAAAAAAGAGCAAGATATAGGCTGATATGCTAGTGTGAATGATCTAGTATGAGGCTGACAAGATACATTATGTCTTCGCCACCGAGGTAAGAGACTGATGCTACTGCAAATACATTTTAGTACTCAATTTATGCGAAGCTAACACATGATGGCGATGCCTGTATAGATTGCAAACACTGAATGTAATAAAATGGGATCTTATGGAAGTTCTTGTCAACGGTTACATAACGCAGATGAGACCCGGTACAGTTGCCCGTTTGGAAGTCCGGAAACAATCAACAGTAGGGAAGTCTAGTAGTACTGGAAGTCCGAGACAAGATGTACAGCTCCTGTGTCGGATAACTGCAAGTAAAGTGGCAAACATTACAAGTGGTGTAAATAAAATAAACGTAAATGGGTATAGGGGTAATTTAAATGTTATTTCGATTTATCGACTTATGTTAGTAACACACATACCTATTTCCAATCACAGCTCCCAAATAATATTCCGTAGATATATATCGCTGTGTGCCAGTGCCCCTCCTTCAACTGGATCAGTGAAATGCAGTCCTTCAAGATATGTTCTGCTGTCTGTGCTGCCTACCCACATTCATTCATTCATTTTCCTTTTGCGCTGAAGTTAGCGCATAGGGCAGAGGTCAGATCTCTCCAATTCTGTCTGTTAAAAGCTATTCTGTGTAGTTCTTGAATAGTATGGATATTGGTTGTTTTACTTTCTCTAAGTATTGTTCTTCTGAGTGTTTCTTTTGGTCTACACGTTGCTCTTGTGCCTGTAGGTATCCATTCAAGAGATTGGTGGTGTATTCTGTTGGTGTCTGCGCGTAGGACATGCCCGATGTAGGACCAACTGTGTTTTCTGATAACATCTGTGATGAAATTTTGATGTGTCTCTTCTCTGATTTTATCATTCAATTTGAATTCACTCCAATGGGTGTTTGTTATCATACGAAGACATTTGTTCTCGAAACTCAATAATTTCTTTTCTGAAGATAAAGAGCTTTTCCAGCTCTCACATCCATATGATAGCACCGGAATAACGCAGGAATTAAATAAGCGCATTTTAGTGCGTGTGCTGATTGACTTTGACTTCCAGATAATAGACAGTCTGTTAAATGCACTTGATGCTAGGGCAATGCGAGTTGTAATTTCTGGCATGACATCACAGTCGAGTATTAATTTGCTTCCTAGATAGTAGAATTTTTGTACTTTTTCAAGTTGTTGTCCATTTAAAGTAATTTTCTTAGGTGAATTGGTGAAGTCCATAATTTTTGTATTTGCTGAATTGATTTGGAGACCTATTTGTCCTGCAATGAGTTTTAATCTATAAGTTTTTGTTTGTGCACCTTGATGGTTTTCACTCAGTAGTGCAAGATCTTCGGCAAAATCCAGGTCTTCTAATGTTTTATTTATCCATATGATTCCTAAATTTGTGTTTGATGTGCTTTTTCTCATAACCCAGTCAATTGAGATATTGAATAGTAATGGTGACTTTGGGCAGCCTTGTTTAACACCAGTAATCACAGTGAATCATTCTGAATTGCCTTTTTCTTTTCTAACACAGCATTTTGAGTTGGAATAGAGTTGGTATAGTTGACCTACACACATGGACACAGATAATGATACAAAGTTTAGTCTATTCTTTCCTGTCCTGATCTGGAACATGATAACTTTCTCAGCTCTGTCGAAATAGTGATAGTTGTCATTTGGGTGGTCGTCTATGACAGCGTACAAGAAGGTCATCTCCAGAGAACTCTTCCACCACTGATGCCGCAAGGCAAACAAGGTCCACAGTGTATAGATAGATAGACTATGATAATATACTTCATGAAGGTATCTGTTCCTGGAAGCTATATCTATTTCTTTTTGTTTCAGTTATTGCATCTTATTGATTTTTCATTTCTTTTATACCACTGAGATTATATCCATTATATTACTTACCTTCTTTGCATTCTCACTTCTCGTATTCTTTCCTTCAGTTCTGGTTGTTTATTGCTGTCAAAAGCTTGTATGACATATTATATCAGTATGAAACACCGCATATTAACATTGACGTGTTGTTTTTTTAATTATTTCTTCAGCAATTACTTAATTGATGTACTACCGCAGACGTTCATTGTTGAAATCAGAGTAACTCACTAAAAAAAAGACATGTTGGAAAAGTTCTAACAAGAAGAGCTACCAAAGGTGGCAAAATGCGTATTTTCGACACTGAACATAGACATGTGAGCGTAGACATTTGAACGTAGCCATGTGAACGTAGACATGTAAACGTAGACATGTGAACGTAGACATGCACACGTAGACATGTGAGCGTAGACACGTGAACGTAGTTACTGATATCTATTTTTAAGAGTGTATATTCGTGTTCCCTTTCATTAAGAAAGAAGATACACAATTCATTATTTAAGGACTTACTTCACAGTCAGGAAAGATGACATGCTGAATTCGGAGTTTTCAGGACAAAGGTGCAGATATCGCAAGTTAGATATAAACCATGACACAGCAAATTTCGTTCACTGGACTACATCATGCTAATATATAGGAGTTTAAGATCGAATGAAGAAGAAAAACAGATGAATGGTTTATATATTTTTTATTTATATCATACATAATAATCAATTCATAACAGACCCAGAATTTCAAATCATATTAAGTAGACATACAAAATTCAGAACACACAATATATGGTTTTTAATGCAGCAGTCCATCGACTCCTACCCTCTGACCCAGTGTCATTCAAACACAAATGGATTCTGACCCATTGACCCAGTGTCAATCAAAGGGACATGGACACTTAACCTTTCATCAAATGCCAATCAGAGGTACATGAACACTTACCTCTTAACCCAGTGCCGATAAGAGATATATGGACACTTATCTCTTAACCCAGTGCCAATCGAAGGTACATTGACACTTACCCTTTAACACAGTGCCAATCAGAGGTACATGGACACCTGCCTTTTAACCATGTGCCAATCAGAAGTACATTGACACTTACCCTTTAACCCAGTGCCAATCAGATGTAAATGGATACTTACCCTTTAATCACGTGCCAATCAGAGGTACATGGACACTTACCCTTTAACCAAGTGCCAATCAGATGTAAATGGATACTTACCCTTTAACCAAGTGCCAATCAGAGGTACATGGACACTTACCCTTTAACCCAGTGTCAATCAATTGTAAATGGACACTTAACCTTTAACCCAGTGTCAATCAGAAGTACATGGACAATTACCCTTTAACCAAGTGGCAATCAGAGGTACATGGACAATTTCCCTTTAACCAAGTGTCAATCAGAGGTACATGGACAATTACCCTTTAACCCAGTGTCAATCAGAGGTACATGGACACTTATCGTTTAACCAAGTGCCAATCAGAGGTACATGGACAATTACCCTTTAACCAAGTGTCAATCAGAGGTACATGGACAATTACCCTTTAACCAAGTGTCAATCAGAGGTACATGGACAATTACACTTTAACCAAGTGTCAATCAGAGGTACATGGACAATTACCCTTTAACCAAGTGTCAATCAGAGGTACATGGACAATTACCCTTTAACCAAGTGCCAATCAGATGTAAATGGATACTTACCCTTTAACCAAGTGTCAATCAGAGGTACATGGACAATTACCCTTTAACCAAGTGTCAATCAGAGGTACATGGACAATTGCCCTTTAATCAAGTGTCAATCAGAGGTACATGGACAATTACCCTTTAACCAAGTGTCAATCAGAGGTACATGGACAATTACCCTTTAACCCAGTGTCAATCAGAGGTACATGGACACTTACCCTTTAACCCAGTGTCAATCAGATGTAAATGGACAATTACCCTTTAACCCAGTGTCAATCAGAGGTACATGGACAATTACCCTTTAACCAAGTGTCAATCAGAGGTACATGGATAATTACCCTTTAACCCAGTGTCAATCAGATGTACATGGACAATTACCATTTAACCAAGTGTCAAGCAGATGTAAATGGATACTTACCCTTTAACCAAGTGTCAATCAGAGGTACATGGACAATTACCCTTTAACCAAGTGTCAATCAGAGGTACATGGACAATTACCCTTTAACCAAGTGTCAATCAGAGGTACATGGACAATTACCCTTTAACCCAGTGTCAATCAGAGGTACATGGACACTTACCCTTTAACCCAGTGTCAATCAGATGTAAATGGACAATTACCCTTTAACCCAGTGTCAATCAGAGGTACATGGACAATTACCCTTTAACCAAGTGTCAATCAGAGGTACGTGGACAATTACCCTTTAACCCAGTGTCAAACAGAGGTACATGGTCAATTACCCTTTAACCTAGTGTCAATCAGAGGTACATGGACAATTACCATTTAACCAAGTGTCAAGCAGATGTAAATGGATACTTACCCTTTAACCAAGTGTCAATCAGAGGTACATGGACAATTACCCTTTAACCAAGTGTCAATCAGAGGTACATGGACAATTACCCTTTAACCAAGTGTCAATCAGAGGTACATGGACAATTACCCTTTAACCAAGTGTCAATCATAGGTACATGGACAATTACCATTTAACCAATTGTCAATCAGAGGTACATAGACAATTACCCTTTAACCAAGTGTCAATCAGAGGTTCATGGAATCTTACCCTTTAACCCAGTGTCAATCAGATGTAAATGGACACTTACCCTTTAACCCAGTGTCAATCAGAGGTACATGGACAATTACCCTTTAACCAAGTGTCAATCAGAGGTACATGGACAATTACCCTTTAACCCAGTGTCAATCAGAGGTACATGGACAATTACCCTTTAACCCAGTGTCAATCAGAGGTACATGGACAATTACCCTTTAACCAAGTGTCAATCAGATGTAAATGGATACTTACCCTTTAACCAAGTGTCAATCAGAAGTACATGGACAATTACCCTTTAACCAAGTGTCAATCAGAGGTACATGGACAATTACCCTTTAACCAAGTGTCAATCAGAGGTACATGGACAATTACCCTTTAACCAAGTGCCAATCAGATAAAAATGGATACTTACCCTTTAACCAAGTGTCAATCAGAGGTACATGGACAATTACCCTTTAACCAAGTGTCAATCAGAGGTACATGGACAATTACCCTTTAACCCAGTGTCAATCAGAGGTACATGGACACTTACCCTTTAACCCAGTGTCAATCAGATGTAAATGGACACTTACCCTTTAACCCAGTGTCAATCAGAGGTACATGGACAATTACCCGTTAACCAAGTGTCAATCAGAGGTACATGGACAATTACCCTTTAACCAAGTGCTAATCAGATATAAATGGATACTTACCCTTTAATCACGTGTCAATCAGAGGTACATGGACAATTACCCTTTAACCAAGTGTCAATCAGAGGTACATGGAAAATTACCCTGTGATTCCATGTCAACCGAGGGTCCATTAACTCTTACCCTTGGATCTAGTACCAATCATAGTCCATGTACTCTTGCCATCTGACACAGTGCCATTGTGTGACTCATCATCATCATGCGTTATATTATTTCCAGAAAGTAGTCTTCCTTATGGATTCTCTTAGCACTCAGAGATTTTGGACGACTTAACCTGCCTGAGTTAGGTAAACATTTAAGCTTTCTGATATGTCACTGCACCATCACATACAAAATATAATTTCTAGGCACATTATTTCTGTAGTTTGCCATTGCTTCCAGGAGAACATATTTTTATCTAATAGTACACAACGAAAACACATTAATTTACTACGCCATTGTTTAGCCTTAGCAGTGTATATTGCGTGACTATATACATGAAATATATGGACTGATGTTTTGTGAAGAATACGAATACGTACTACTAAGTGTTGATGACTATGTGGATGGGTACTCATCCGCGTAGAGGGTCAATGACTCAATTAATGACACACTGATATGCCATGCAGAAAACGCAAATGTTTCAACCAATCGGAAAAACATTACAGGGCATATTCAGTTCTCCAGACTGTATCCTCATAACGAACGAGCATGGAAGAAGCAGATTTGGAATAGAAGTCTCCAAAATACGAGAAAATTATGTTCTCGTACTTTGTTTATGTACGCTGCTAGTATGTACTTAGTAGAACACAGGTCTTGTATACGAACAAATCATCTGCCCTTCTATCATAACTAACATGATTATTTGTGTAAGCCTCGCAGGTCACCGCGACAGAATATCCAAACTGGCACGCTCATAAGTAAGTCGATTATTTGTGTCAGAGTTCCAAGATGGCATATGCATAAATAAGTAGATTTTATCTATAGTTGAATGATATATAGTAGTATTTCCCAGAGAAGTATGGAAGTCATAGGATGTAAGTATGTTTGTATCGTGAAGTATGCTGCTTATGAATTTCTTCACTGTCGGACTCCAGTTTGCAAGGGCTTGTACAGCAGAAGTTACGTCTGGGAATATGGCTAAAGCAAGGGCTTGTACAACAGACGTTACTACTTCTGGAAATATGACTAAAGCAAGGACGTGTACAACAGACGCTAAGCACATTACGGAACTCCACATGCATAATTTAAACAATTTTGAATAATTTAAAACAATTAACACACGATTTTACTGCCAAGGACATGCGTGCCTTCACATTGGCGAGTAACCGTGAGCTAATATGGTTGCATGGGTTTTAAACTTGCGTCATTATCACAAATGATTGCATGTTCCAGAAATATATCCATACCAAGCTCTTTAAAAGCGTGACGGCTGCGCACATAGACAGGCAGGTTCCGCTCACGTAATCTAGGTTTGCGAACTTTAAAGAAAATAGATAATCGGGATTTTTTGGCACATAGTGTTTTGTTGCGGCACAATCGATTGTCTAATTAACGCACGCATTGAACATTTTCGAATAACTTTAATATTAATGTGAGGTCCGGAGTTCGACTCCTGATGAAAACTGAGTTTTTTTGTTTTTTTTCGGTCTAACGGTAAATTAAAAAAAAAAATATAGAATCCCATTCTGAACACGTTATGGCGACAACAAAGGCATGCAAGGTTAATCACAAAAGTCACTCGCAACCTCCTGGCAACTTCCTAACGACCAAAATACAGTATTGACAATTTATAACAAAATATTCATAAATTTGAGTTTGGATGCAACTATAATTGTCATCCACTCATGAATAATATACAATCACATGAACGACTACTTTGTACATCTTCATGCATGCACATGTAGTATTACACACATCTGCCTTAGTACTGACTCTACTTGCGAGACGAATAGGTGCCAGCTGAACAGAGATGGTTGAAATCCCGTTTAGTTCCTTCGATTATTTTCTGTATTTTTCTATGTTTCCTATTTATATTATTCATTTATCCATGCTACATTTCAATCAACCTTGCTTCTGTTTGTGTGTTGTTTATGTTACAAGTAGGCCTAATGGTCCTTGTAGTAATGAGGTCTAATAACAGGTACATTTTTAAAGGTTTGTGGATATCGAATAAATTATATACATTTACAGGGGATATCCCTAGCGTAAGATGTTCGCCTTGTGTTTAAGAGGTCATGGGTTCGAATCCGACACGTGTCGTCTCAAGTGCAACAATTAGCTCACGGATTTTTTCGGAGATCCCTGTGGATTATCACTTGAAGCTACGAAGTTACGTGCTATGCGTGGTACTCTCGACGTACTCTCGTTGAGAGTGACGGAGTACATATGGGAAACCGATTACAGTGAAGTCAATTCTCTACGACCTTTGAACCCTTTGAATATACATTGCCCGCCTACGACAGTTGTGTCGGGTCATTGTCGTAAATAAAACTGCAACGCAACGCATTTCCATTCTTTGGATTACATCCTGCTGGAAAACTAGTAGGACAATGGTCAAGGACAAGGGTGATCCAGCAGGAGCTTGAGAATGAACGCTGAAAAAGAATATACATTTGCAATGTGTGAATTGTCTTTTTGTCGATCGATCGTTCCATATTCATAGTAACTTGAGAATTTACACGTTGGGATTCTTCAATAAAATCGCATCTTTTTTGATCGACTTCGGCAAACCTGTTGACTCAAGTAGCGAGGCAAATAGGATGTCATCTGAAGGGGCCTGTTTCAAGACAAATATACCGTGTTCTAATTTTGCCTTAGTAATAACGTATTGCTGCAGGAAACTGTGCATTAAAAACTTTAAGAAAACAATGATAAATTACTGAACATTGTTATATTAATTGAGAATCCCTCCAGCAAAAAAATACATGTTGATGGCGGCATTCTAAATTGGATATGTAACACTTTAACAAAAACCATTTAAACAAATGATCTTCAACCGTCTGTTTGACTCAATTTAGAACATTCTATTGTTCAAATATTTCACAACTTAGAATATTGTAGTATTCAGTCCAATCCATGCACAGATTTGCAAATATTGAAATTCAGGGGTAGGTCACGGAAGTATGATTGTGTATATCTATTCTTTAGTTTGACTAAATATCTTTCTTACATTTAAATGATGACGAAAATATTCTTATATTCATTATTAAAAGTGGTTTTTGTTATCCAGGATTTGAACCCGTGTCATGAAATATCACTGTGGCTGATGAATTGTATATAAGGATCTCTAATTGTATATAGGGTTCTCAAATTGTATATCGGGATCTCTAATTGTATATCGGGATCTCTAATTGTATATCGGGATCTCCAATTGTATATCGGGATCTCTAATTGTGTATCGGGATCTCTAATTGTATATCGGGATCTCTAATTGTATATCGGGATCTCTAATTGTATATCGGGATCTCTAATTGTATATCGGGATCTCTAATTGTCTATCGGGATCACCAAATGTATATCGGGATCTCTAACTGTATATCGGGATCTCTAACTGTATTTCGGGATCGCTAACTGTATATCGGGATCTCTAATTGTATATCAAGATCTCTAACTGTATATCGGGATCTCTAACTGTATATCGGGATCTCTAATTGTATATCAAGATCTCTAACTGTATATCGGGATCTCTAACTGTATATCGGGATCTCCAATTGTTTATCAAGATCTCTAACTGTATATCGGGATCTCTAACTGTATATCGGGATCTCTAATTGTATATAGGGTTCTCAAATTGTATATCGGGATCTCTAATTGTATATCGGGATCTCTAATTGTATATCGGGATCTCTAATTGTCTATCGGGATCACCAAATGTATATCGGGATCTCTAACTGTATATCGGGATCTCTAACTGTATTTCGGGATCGCTAACTGTATATCGGGATCTCTAATTGTATATCAAGATCTCTAACTGTATATCGGGATCTCTAACTGTATATCGGGATCTCCAATTGTATATCAAGATCTCTAACTGTATATCGGGATCTCTAACTGTATATCGGGATCTCTAACTGTATATCGGGATCTCTAATTGTATATCGGGATCTCTAATTGTCTATCGGGATCTCTAACTGTATATCAGGATCTCTAATTGTATATCGGGATCTCTAATTGTCTATCGGGATCACCAAATGTATATCGGGATCTCTAACTGTATATCGGGATCTCTAATTGTATATCGGGATCTCTAATTGTCTATCGGGATCACCAAATGTATATCGGGATCTCTAACTGTATATCGGGATCGCTAACTGTATTTCGGGATCGCTAACTGTATATCGGGATCTCCAATTGTATATCAAGATCTCTAACTGTATATCGGGATCTCTAACTGTATATCGGGATATCTAATTGTATATCGGGAACTCTAACTGTGTATCAGGATCTCTAACTGTATATCGGGATCTCTAATTGTATAACGGGATCACTAATTGTATATTGGGATCTCTAATTGTATATCGGGATATCTAACTTTATATCATGATCTCTAATTATAAATCGGGATCTCTAATTGTATATCGGGATCTCTAACTGCATATCGGGATCTCTAACTTTATATCATGATCTCTAATTGTATATCGGGATCTCTAACTGTATATCGGGATCTCTAATTGTATATCGGGATCTCTAACTTTATATCATGATCTCTAATTGTATATCGGGATCTCTAACTGTATATCGGGATCTCTAATTGTATATCGGGATCTCTAATTGTATATCGGGATCTCCAATTGTATATCGGGATCTCTAATTGTATATCGGGATCTCTAATTGTATATCGGGAACTCTAATTGAATATCGGGATCTCTAATTGTATATCGGGATCTCTAACTGTATATCGGGATCTCTAATTGTATATCGGGAAAACTAACTGTATATCGGGATCTCTAATTGTATATCGGGATCTCTAACTTTATATCGGGATCTCTAATTGTATATCGGGATCTCTAATTGTATATCGGGATCTCTAATTGTATATCGGGATCTCTAATTGTATATCGGGATCTCTAATTGTATATCGGGATCTCTAACTGTATATCGGGATCTCTAACTGTATATCGGGATCTCTAACTGTATATCGGGATCTCTAACTGTATATCGGGATCTCTAACTGTATATCGGGATCTCTAACTGTATATCGGGATCTCCAATTGTATATCGGGATCTCTAATTGTATATCGGGATCTCTAATTGTATATCGGGATCTCTAATTGTATATCGGGATAACTAACTGTATATCGGGATCTCTAATTGTATATCGGATCTCTAACTGTATATCGGGATCTCTAATTGTATATCGGGATCTCTAACTGTATATCGGGATCTCTAATTGTATATCGGGATCTCTAATTGTATATCGGGATCTCTAATTGTATATCGGGATCTCTAATTGTATATCGGGATCTCTAATTTTATATCGGGCGAGCAGCTTTTCGGCAGATTGTCGGCAAATGTGGCATAGAACTGATATTAACCATTAACCATCATTAATGGTATTAACCATTCGCCAGAATAAGTGACATTAACCATTCGCCAGCATAAATGGTATTAACCAGACTGAGCTAAAAGTGTATAGAGCGATGGTACTTCTAGTGATGTTGTACGTCAATGAAACATGGTCGGGTATAGGCGGCATGTGTTGCTCAATTACTTTTACACAATGTGTCTCATAAAGGTTATGAACACCGGATGGCAAGACAAGATTCTAGATGTCACTGGCCGTGCCATATCTGGTATCCCTAACAGTGACGCTGTTGATGCAGATACAGATTTGTATTGCCTAATCATCGCCTACCAAAGATACTTCTCTATTGTGAGTTGCAGAAGGGCATAAAATATAAAGGTGGCCAAAATAAACGCTACAATTACTCGTTAAATGCTTCACTGAAAGTCTTTGAAATATGCCGAAATACATGGGAAGAATTTGCACAAGATAAAGCGACAGGCGCTCTATAGTTTCTTTAACGCATATCAGGCACATCCACTGAGTCTTTAGAAGTTCAACAGGCACATGAACTGAAATGACTACCCAAAAAATCTCTTGTTAACATAAGTAAAGCTGCCCATTTAAAAGTACGTATACCCACAAAATCAGCTTTCTCAATGAAAGAATCACTAGAACTTTCTTGGCGACGAGAAAGAAAAATAGACGCATCATCATGTGACAAGAAGTTAAATGCATCAGCACAATATCGATGTGTAGCTAGAAGTCACTGGTAGATAAAAAACTATTTGTAGTGGTTATCCCATATTCGAACTGTTTAAGGACCCCATCCCCCTCCCATTTCCAGTTTCGGATTGTTTCTCGATACTGGAGCATAATATGTTGATTTGGCCAGAATAGGGCTTAGGCCTATAAGTCATCTACAAAATGATAGTCAAGGGCATAACTCTAACTGAATTAAACAGGCACAGCTTGGAACAGGAAAATGAACTATTACAACTCACTGGAATTGTGTGTGGCTTAAAGTCGATATTCATGAACCTGTTCCAAGCTGTCCTTATAGGTTATAGTTTTTCTGCAGTGTGTGCATATCTACCTCAATTAATTTCAAAAGTGGGTGTAACAAATGGTCATCATCACCTTGTCATGGCTGTACAACATTGAAAGTTAGTTTCTATTAATAATTCTCAGAAGTAAAATGTCAACAAGGAAGTTAATTGTAAACAAACATATCATATGTATTTAAATACATACATTCAGTTGTATACCTGTTATATCTGAATAATGCGTGTACCTATTATAGCTGAATAATGCGTGTACCTATTATAGCTGAATAATGCGTGTACCTGTTATATCTGAATAATGCGTGTACCTGTTATAGCTGAATAATGCGTGTGCCTATTATAGCTGAATAATGCGTGTACCTGTTATATCTGAATAATGCGTGTACCTGTTATAGCTGAATAATGCGTGTGCCTATTATAGCTGAATAATGCGTGTACCTGTTATAGCTGAATAATGCGTGTACCTGTTATATCTGAATAATGCGTGTACATGTTATAGCTGAATAATGCGTGTACTTGGATAATGCGCGTATTATAGTGTTTATATTTGTTTCGTAAAAATGTCATTACAGTAGATTGATATAACTTAAAATTATGAACTAGTAACGTAGTGTAGTTATGACCGAGTATGATAGGTTAGGAGGGGGGTGGGGATGTGATCTTTATTTCTGACGGTAGAGGTTTTCTTCGGGATCCAGAATCGTTTTTTTTTTTCTCTGAACAATATTTTTGTTTGTCACTTTAAAAAAAATGTAAATGTATTTGTCTTATACGATGCAGTTGTCGTGTAACATTGTCATGTGTGGCTGTCATATTTCTTATACCATGCAGTTACATTGTAACATTGTCATGTGTGGCTGTCATATTTCTTATACAATGCAGTTACATTGTAACATTGTCATGTGTGGCTGTCATATTTCTTATATCATGCATTTGTATTGTATCATTATCATGTGCTGTCATATTTCTTATTTATATCATACAGTTGTATTGTAATATTGTCACGTGTGGCTGTCATATTTCTTATACCATGCAGTTGTATTGTATCGTTATCCATATGAATCATTTGATAGAAGACACAAGTTAAAAATTGAGATAAACTGTGCCAATTATGATTTTTTTTTAACTTCGACATATTATCTCTTCTTTGACATGTTATCTCTTCTTTGACATGTTATCTATTCTTTAACTTTGACATGATTTCTATTCTTATGCATGGTATTATTGTTTGAATTACACATCGGAACAGAAAGGGGCTCACATTGTCACACAACTGAGCTCACATTGTAAAAATATATATTGAATGTGTAACCATATTATTGGTTTTGAATTCACTTTTCTGTTATATAATGTGTGTATTCTTGTAATATAACTTCTCATTCTTGTAATATGTTTCTCTCTTATTTACCATACTCTTGTTTTGTTTTTATGTAGCCTTTTGAAGCCTATGTATTTATATGTAGTACGTTTTTTGTTGGTTCCCCTTTATTGCTTATCCATAGTTGACAAATACATTCTAATCGAAAAGGCCTGTCCATATGTACACATGCCCGTGTTGCTAATCTTGAACTATATATACATGTGGTTGCAGAGTCGGTACTTTTGTTTGTCTTGATGAAGGCTTTTCAGTCAAAACCTTGTCTGTTCCTGTATCGTGTTGTTAGGTTGGTTTATGTTTTATTTTGGTAACATATCTACCTATTTTTGTATATCTTGAGAGTCAGTACGGTTCTGTCCTGTTCTGATGCGCAGAATTCATACTTCCTTATGGTCTGTTTATTATTTTATAAACAGGTGGAATCGGCTTTTTTAAAACACCTAAATCCTAGAATAGGTTAATGAAGTTTCGCTAATCACTAAAGACACACAGAATGATATTTCAACCAAAAGGCCTTTATTAAAACACAGCCGGCAAAGATAATCCTAAGACACAGAAATTAGAATTGATTACATTTACATTTCCTCATTGGTACTATGGTACTATATTCCTCTCAACAAAGTTTCCATGTATATGTTGAATGCAATAAATATCGTTCAAAACACTATACTCGATATCTCAAATGATAATCGGATACTCTACCTGTAAATGGGCATGTAAACATGTTGTCAAGGCACAAGTTGAAGCCGCGATCTGAGTTGTACCAATGTATATATATATTGGAATGGCAAAAAAATTAATTAAAATAGAATATAGGAATATATTCCTATATATATATATATAAATGAAAATGGAATAGAGGCGCTAGGTATACACTACAGAACGATGAAGAGGGCACTGTATGAGGCGATAGGTATACACTACAGAACGATGAAGAGGGCGTTGTAAGAGGAGCTAGGTATACACTACAGAACGATGAAGAGGGCGTTGTAAGAGGAGCTAGGTATACACTACAGAACGATGAAGAGGGCGTTGTAAGAGGAGCTAGGTATACACTACAGAACGATGAAGAGGGCGTTGTAAGAGGCGCTAGGTATACACTACAGAACGATGAAGAGGGCGCTGTAAGAGGCGCTAGGTATACACTACAGAATAAAATGGAATATATATATATTGGACTGGTAATAAAAATAAATTAAAATGGAATATATATATATATATATATATATATATATATATATATATATATATATATATATATATATATATATATATATATATATATATATATATATGCACTTGATATTATAGGTGAGTAATATAGTTCTGCAGTGTTATATAACTCATATACTAACATATGGTGCGAGTCGTGGACAATAAACAAACTGGAAAGTGAGAAATTACAGGCAAAAGAGGTGTTGTTCTATAGAAGAATATTGAGAATACCATGGACTGCCATAAAAACTAATTTGAAGGTGTTAAAAGAGTCAAATGCGAGACGGAGCCTAATCAGTAATATAACAAAAAGGCATCATTTCTTGGGCACGTTATGTGACAAGGAGATTTGCAGAATACCATCACAACAGGCAAGATTGAACGCAACAGAGAAAGAGAGCGACTGCGCGACAAAATATTAAACAGTTAACAACCTGGCACGGAAGGGAAACAACAACGATCCTGATACATAATGCTGGAGATAAAGAGTTGTGAGGAACCATGATCGCTTTCGCCATCCAGCACATCACCTGATGATTATTATTTCTTGTTGAAACAACCTGTGAAAATGAAAAGTCAATTTTCTGTAACGGAGTTGTTCATTAGTCGTTTAGACATGATATTGTGAGAGGCCTTTGAGAATGGAAATAGAGATAGTAATAGTGTTTCTCACTTGGCTGACATGTCACCCACATTTATTCTTCTATCAGACTCACAGTGTATACTGGGCAGCACAGAAAAAGAGACAGTAAGAGGACGCTGTAAGAGGATGCTGGCTATACACTACAGAACGATGAAAAGGACGCTGTAAGAGGGTGCTTGGTATACACTACAGAGCAATGAAGAGGACGCTGTAAGATGGTGCTTGGTATACACTACAGAACGATTAAGAGGGCGCTGTAAGAGGGTGCTTGGTATACACTACAGAACGATGAAAAGGACGCTGTAAGAGGGTGCTAGGTATACACTACAGAACGATGAAGAGGGCGTTGTAAGAGGGTGCAAGGTATACACTACAGAACGATGAAGAGGACGCTGTAAGAGGGTGCTTGGTATACACTACAGAACGATGAAGAGGGCGTTGTAAGAGGGCGCAAGGTATACACTACAGAACGATGAAGAGGGCGCTGTAAGAGGCGCTAGGTATACACTACAGGACGATGAAGAGGGCGCTGTAAGAGGCGCTAGGTATACACTACAGAACGATGAAGAGGGCGTTGTAAGAGGCGCTAGGTATACACTACAGAACGATGAAGAGGGCACTGTATGAGGCGCTAGGTATACACTACAGAACGATGAATAGGATGTTGATAGTGACAATGTACATGTATAGAAAATAATAAGAATGGGAGTGACCATCGAGGAGTGACCATCGAGGAGTGACCATCGATGAGTGAAGGAAGTGCTTGTTCTCTGGAAAGATTACAACCAACAACGAACACCAGATTGGAACATTGTCATTCATTTCAGCATATCCCACCAATTCATCAGCACTATCAATGTCACTGTCTCCTGCATGTCCTCGGTGTAGATACATGTAATATTTCTCATCTTGGTTCACAAATTTCGCTTACCACATAATTCGTACAGGATGACTCACATTGGTTAAGCTACTCCCATATATGTACTCTTAAATGTGCATACAGTAGTTGAATAACAATGTCCTGTAAGTCTATGATTCAATTGTTATACTGAGCTGGTCAGTCCATCAAGTTAATATTTGTTATACTGAGCTGGTCAGTCCATCAAGTTGATATTTGTTATACTGAGCTGGTCAGTCCATCAAGTTGATATTTGTTATACTGAGCTGGTCAGTCCATAAAGTTGATATTTGTTATACTGAGCTGGTCAGTCCATCAAGTTGATTTATTTTGTAAATCCCAGCGATCTTGTAAATGAAAGTAAATCTGATGTTATTTTGAGCAGTATAAATATTCTGTATTGGAGTATAGGGACCTCGGTGGCTCAGTTGTCAGTAAACTGGTTTCCTGTTCAGGTGATCAATGGTGAAATTTCCAGTTCAAATGAAAATATCTTTAAATCACCGATGGCTCCTAGGATATCTCAGCCCAAGAAAATGGGTACGAGATCTTCTGGTAAAGTAAATGTAGCGGTCTTGATACTGACCAATTCATCCACTGGTATGCCAGGTAAAAGAAAAATAATAGTCTAACACCATACACCCCAATACGACTCCAATGTCGCGTGAACAAGGGGGACAACTTGACTTAACATTTCATATACTCATGTTGATATTTGAGTTTTCAAACACAATTTTAATACGACAATCAATACAAGGTAACTGAAACGTAACAACCATTGTACTTACATAAAACGCAGGTATATACAATCGCTTCACTCAGACACGACAGACGAAAACTAGTGGGTAATAATGTGCACACAAGAAAACATTCAAATTACAATGCACAAATCATATTGAACGTTTCAACCAAAAGCTCTTTATCAAGATACACACAAAACATCAAAAGACGACAAATGGAAAAAAATTATCACGACAAACAAACATATCCTACGGAAGTGAGATGCCGGAAGGTCAAGAAGTACATAAAAAACGTAAATATATGTGGAAACGAAACACACAAAATGATTAGTAACTAACGGAACAAGACGAATAAAGACAAAGACCCCACCAACCCAGTACTAGACATAAGAGTGGTCGGAATTGAGTCCAAAAGGCTTGAGTGTACCCAATTCAAAAATTAGACGATTTTCAAGAGCGTACCTAGATCTATCATCGGTGGTGCAGGATCTGATGGCGGTGATCTGAATATCATGAGCACCATGAAGACCATCGCCGTTGAAGTGTGTGGCCAAAGGAGTGGGTGCCCTACGCCTGATGACACGAAGATGGTTGCAAAAGCGATCGCTCAATCTTAAGCCGGCTTCACCGATGTATCACCTGCCGCAGCGTCTACATAATATCACGTAAATGAAATTACGGGACCCACATTCAAAGGCCTCCTCGATAGAGTAAGCAGCCCTGGGAAATGAAATGGAGCGCATCTGAGCCACGCAAGTACATGCACAACAACGGCCACGCGAGCAACGAACAGTTCCTAAACGGTCAAGAACAGAAGACCCAAAGTGGCCATGTACCAAGATGTCCTTCAGACGTCCGTCGCACCCATAAGCTAACTTAGAAAGTCGTAGAAAGCGGCACGGGCGCTAGGACCAGACTGGAGAAACACGGATGCGCCGAACAGAAGAGCAACGGGGACGAAATGCAAGAACAAGTCCAACCCTATCAGAGGAGGAGGAAGAACCCCGAGAGTCAGCCAATGCATCGAGGCGAGACATCCGGCGCACACGGAGTCAGGGAACGAGCATCCATGGAAAACCCCAATCATCTCAGAGGAACTGTCGAGGAAATCGTCGCAATCGCTACACAAGCAACGGAGGCGAAGAAGCCGGAAGCACGACAGAGAGCAGCGACAAGGGGATGATGACAAGAAGTGCGGACAAAACACCGTGTGCATCAGCAGGTTTATAGCAAATGGATGCGATAAAGCAAGGGGGATGAATGGTGACAATGACGTCAAGTAAGTTGACAGAGACAGTGGAGACGATAGATGCAAATCGAACAGAAGGGCCTAAACCGCCGACGAAGCGAAACAAATCCGAACATGTCGGCGACACCTATCCCACCATCAATGCATCTGTGAAAAAGAGATGGGATCGGGCCTTCACAGGTAGACCAGAAAATATGCCCAAGATGTCCCACTTACAGACACGCACAGCAAAGCCCTACTCGGCTCCCATGGCAACGACACCGTGCCGATCGAAAAAGTGCCCACCAAATTCAAAAGAGCCGAGTGCAAGCACCAGTACAGCAAGACGGACAAGAGTAGAAGTGGACACAAAGGGACGCGGGCACCCGACCAAAAAGAACTGCAGAGTCCCGAGACCAGCCACAGGCACAGAAGTGCACATAGAACAGCCATCAAGCAAGAACAGACAGACGACAGGCGCGGCCAGAAGACAGCCGGACGGAAGAAAAAACGTTTATGGCATTCCCGGTGTCTCTCAAGAACGAAGGCACCCGATCGACCAAAGTTTGGAAAATGCTGTCAAGGAAGTCGGAGATGCGTTCATGTGGACAAGAGCTAGCAGAGACCCGGATTCAACGCATTATGGATTTTAGACAGCATATAGAAAACAGGTCTGCCTAAACAACTTTGATCGATGCAATGAGACTTGGCAGTGGTAGGAAGGTGGTTGTTTAGTATAATGACTTTTACAGTGTTGTTAACAACCTTCTGGTTAGTTACAGTCGAGTCAGATGTGCGTGCAGTGTAGAAAGAGGGGTTGGAGAGTTATTGGAGGCCCTCGTGGAGGTAAAGGTCCCTACGACACACAACAACAGCCCCACTCTTTTCTGCTGGTTTGATGACAATATCAGCACGGCGACGTAGATGTGCCAAGGCGCGAGATTCCTCAGGGATGATGTTTGAGCGATGAATGCGGTTGTGATGAAATGATTTAATGTCATGGAGGGCATTCTTGATGTAAAGATCAGAAGCCTCAGATGTACCGTGATTGGGTGTCCAAGGATATTTTTTCTGTACATATATATACAACTAATCGTCAGTAAAATATGAAACTTTGCCAACAAAATTATAATGAAGCCGAAGACGACGATGGTATCGGTGGATATCCTGAAGAAGAGAGTATTGATCGCATGCAGGACGGAGAGGGACGAACGTGAGGCCCATGCTGAGGATAGAAATTTCACTATCAGAGAGAATGAGTTCAGGATGAATGCGAACAACCCGGGCATTGGAATTACCAGGAAGATGAACATCAGCATTAGTGGTCAGGTGAGAATTGGGAATGTCAGAAGGATTAGTGAGACGATGTAGTGGATTTATTGAGTTTATTGTTGTGATGAGTGCACATAAACTGGTACAATTGACCGTTTAGAACGTGGATAATACCCCGAAGGAGGTAGTACAGTAGAATGTTGTTGTAAGTAAGGAATTGTATACGTTGTAAAAGTAAGACTTTGGAAGAGTATAGATCAGATAAAAGGTTGGAATGGTTAGAAGATATAATACGCATGCGTTGAAACGAGCATTTGTCGCTTATGCGCTGGAGTGCTGTTGACACGTGTACAAGAAACCGACAGATGGATGAAATTTATAGGAAAATCCTTTAGGGATAACATGACGACGGTCGCAGGTGACAAGAAGATGGCGGTGACAGAAGAATTCGGTCTTCTTGATCGTAACGAGAGCCAGTTCAGTGTCTGTATGACAGATGTCATGCGGCAAAAGGCTGAAAGAAAGAATGGCATAATAATGCACACAGACATTAATACTTATGTAAACTGTATAACACTAGTACTTATGTAGAACTGTAAAATTAAGAACGTATAACATCTTGGTCATGGCCACCTTGGGTCTTCTGTTCCGAATATTTTGGTACTGTTCGTTGCTCGCGTGTCCGTTGCTGTGCATGTCCTTGCTAGACTCAGCTGTGCTGCATTTAATTTCCCAGACCGCTTTCTCTATCGATGAGGCATTTGCATGTGTGTCTTGTAAATTCATTTACGTGATCATATGTAGATGCTGCGGCAGGCAGCCGGCTTGAGATGGAGCGATTGCTTTTGCAACCGTCTTCGTGCCATCAGGCGTAGTGCACCCACTCCTGTGCCACACTCTTCAGCAGCGATGGTCATCATGGTGCTCTTGATATTCAGGTCACCGTCATCAGATCATGCACCAACGATGATAGATCTAGGTACTGTAAAAAAACCATATTTCCGTAGGATACGTTTGTTTATGGTGTATTTTTGTTTTCCCCATTTGTCGTCTTTTGATGTTTTGTGTCTTTCTTGATAAAGATCTTTTGGTTGAAACGTTGAATATGATTTGTGTAGTGTAATTTAAATGTTTTTTTGTGTACAAATTATTACCCACTAGCTTTAGTCTGTCGTGTCTGAGTGAAGCGATCATATAGACCTGTGTTTTACGTAAGTACAATGGTTGTTACGTTTCAGTTACCTTGTATTGATTGTCGTATTAAAATTGTGTTTGAAAACTTAAATATCAACTTGAGTATATGCAATGTTAAGTCAAGTTGTCCCCCTTGTTCACACGACATTGCAGTCGTATTGGGGAGTATGTGTTAGACCCTTCTTTTTCTTTACCTGGCATACCTGGGGTTGAAGTGGTTAGTATCAAGCCCGTTACATTTACTTTCCCAGAAGATCACGTACCCATTTTCTTGGGCTGAGATATCCTGGGAGCCATCGGTGATTTAAAGATATTTTCATTTGAACTGGAAATTTCACCATTGATCACCTGAACAGGAAACCAGTTTACTGACAACTGAGCCACCGAGGTCCCTATTCTCCAATATAGAATATTTATACTGCTCAAAATAACATCAGAGTTACTTTCATTTACAAGATCACTGGGATTTACAAAATACATCAACTTGATGGACTGACCAGCTCAATATAACAAATATCAACTTGATAGATTGACCAATTCAGTATAACAAATATCAACTTGATGGATTGACCAGTTCAGTATAACAAATATCAACTTGATGGACTGACCAGCTCAATATAACAAATATCAACTTGATGGATTGACCAGCTCAATATAACAAATATCAACTTGATAGATTGACCAGTTCAGTATAACAAATATCAACTTGATGGATTGACCAGTTCAGTATAACAAATATCAACTTGATGGACTGACCAGCTCAATATAACAAATATCAACTTGATGAAACAGTTCTTAACAAATACTACTGAACATATACTACTTAACAAACACTACTTAACAGATGCAATATAACACACATCACTTAAAAACAGCTTCTTACAAACACCACATCACACACACACCCTATTACCAAAAATATATAACAAATACTACATAACACACACAACATAACAAATACCGCTTAACAAATAATACATAGCAAATACTATATAATAAACACTACATAACAAATACTACATAACAAACAATACATAATAAACACTGCATAACAAACACTGCTTGACAAACACTGCATAACAAACACTGCTTGACAAACACTGCATAACAAACACTGCTTGACAAAGACTACATAACAAACACTGCTTGACAAAGACTACATAACAAACACTGCTTCACAAAGACTACATAACAAACACTGCTTGACAAAGACTACATAACAAACACTGCTTGACAAAGACTACATAACAAACACTGCTTGATAAAGACTACATAACAAACACTGCTTGACAAAGACTACATAACAAACACTGCTTGACAAACACTGCGTAACAAACACTGCTTGACAAAGACTACATAAGAAACACGTTTATATAGCATATGCTATTGATGATGTAACCAACAGCACCGTTTGTTTTTGCTGCATTCAATATCAATATGCGATTGACTGGGTGATGAGGAAATGCACAGATAAAAAACAACTATGAATCAAATGGGTAAACAACAAGACCCTGGAAGATCTAACATACGCAGATGATATTGCTCTCCTGAGTTCAACACACCAAGATCTCAAGGAAAAAAACATAAAGACTCAAATTTTTTGCACAACAGATAGGCCTACACATAAACACACATAAAACGAAAACCATGATCTTTACCGACCTGACAGAATCAATTACACTAGATGATTATATACTAGACAACGTTTCAAATTTCGTATATTTGGTAAGCAAGATAACATCGCAAGCAAACACATGAAACTGCGACTATTCAATGCATGTGTGATTCTATCATTGACATATGGATGTGAAAGTTGGAAATCTACCGCAATAATGGATAAGAAGTTAGTTGACTTCGAGAATAGATGCCTCAGAAATATCACACATACTAATTGGAAATACTTCAAATCAAACGACATACTAAGACAGGAGACAAAGAAGAATACGTTACGAACATCATCAGAAAACGCCGCTGGACTTACATCGTCCACATACTTAAAATGAAGGAAAACAGAATTCCAGACAAGTTTTCAAACATTCAAGGGATAAGAAAACAGGGAAGACCGAAAACAGCGCTCAGATGAACATTTATGAATGAATTAAAATCAACAGGCATAAATGCACAAGACCTGCAACCCCTAGAAAACTGACCAACAGGCATGGAGAGCTATGACATCCGCCCTATGTGCCAAACTTGGCAAAATAGGAATTGACTGACTGAATATCAATTTACGTATAGTAGTTTGTCATTGCTCTCGAATTATTACGGATTCACAAATATGCCTCTGGCAGGCTTCGAACCCATTACCTTGACAGTCACAGACGCGATCTGAACCAAGACCCCGAACAGTCGGACTTGCTTAACTTATGTTACAACTATTAATCAAACACGAACAAAAACCAATAAACAAACACACGCCATTAATCCAGATTTTTTGATTGAGTTTAAATGTTAGAAAGTCAAATAGGAATAAACTATAGAGCCTGAAATTTATGATGTTACAGCTGTCATCATTAAATCTACTGTTTTGATTATACATGTACAATAAGGCGTGATTTATGGTGACTTAGAAACTTACCGCCCACTAATTCTGCTAAACTAACGCCAAACATCCACGCACAATGAGATTACTTATATTACAGATTGGACATCTTTGTTGAACGCAATTCTCTTGAGTATTCACGTAGGTTTCTGTGTTTGTAGCATGATTATATAAATAGTACGTATAGTTTGCAGAGCAGTGGTACGTTCAGTGCTTTTATACAATAGTGAACCTTTCACTGTGTATAGTTGTCATGTGAGGAAACCCAATCGCTTTCACATAACTTATTTCAGAATAGTTATGAGCATCAGATGGTAAGACAAGATTCCTGATACCGCTATCCTTGATAGACCTGATACCCCGAGCATTGACACTATTCTGATACAGATGAAGATTCATTGGGCAGGTCATCAGGTACGTATGATTTACTATTACCTGCCCATGATACTTCTCTATGGTGAGCTGGATAAGGGTAAACGATCTCAAGGTGGTCAAAAGAAGCACTACAAGGACTCGTAAAAGACCTCACTTGAAAGCCTTTGAAATAGATCACAATACATGAGAAAACATGCACAAAATAGATCTACATGGCGCTCTACATTCAAAAAGGGCGCATCATTTTGTGAAAAGAGGAGAAATGCCGTTGGTAACAACGTACAGTAGATAAAAAGTCACGGACAGACCAAAAACCATCTATGTCATGTGACGTGTTCTCTCTAGAACGTTGTCTTCCCAATGAACTCATTGAATCCACTAAGGCTTGGGCGATGCCGCTCGCAGTTTCTAACGACGTATTTATGTTATCTTTAATGTCGTCAATCCATCATCTTCTTCGTCTGCCTTTCCTCCTTCTCCCAGGATCTCTGCCCTCCATTATTTATCTTTCTTAACAGTTGTATCTCTTTATATGACCACACAGTTGTAGTTTTATGTTTGCTATTGTATTTAGTAAGCAACACTCTGGAATCTTCAATGTGTTTATAATATCTGAGTTTCTATTTTATTCCCATCTATTATATTCTAACTAATTCTTCTGTAGCTAATTAATTCATCTCAATTGCGTCGATCTTCTTTGCCGCTGTTTTACTTAGGGTCCATGTTTCACAGACGTATGTTGCAACCGGAAAAAGCATAACATGGACATAATGTAGTAGTCATCCTACTCAAGTAAGCATAACATGGACATAATGTAGTAGGCATCCTACTCAAGTAAGCATAACATGGACATAATGTAGTAGTCATCACTGCATTTTAAAACTTCTGCTGAACTTGAGTCAATCTTCCTGTTTCCGTGTCATGTTCAAATGGTCTTTGATATATCTTATTTATTGGTCAACCTCTTTTGTGTTGTGACATCACCCCCCCCCTCCATTATGATTTGTTCTAAGTTGTAGTGTGTTTGATGTGGAAAAAATATTGTAATTTTCCTGTGTGAATCTTGCTGTTTAGTCATGTTAAACCAGACTTGCTGTTTAACCAATTTTCATTTAATTTAAATTACCTCAGAATGTCCATTTTGGTAATCTTTTTGGTACAAGGCATTCTGATGACTCGACTCTAACGTTTTCCTAAAAGTGTTGCTATTTTGTTTCTACCTTAATTGTTAACACATCGTGACAACAGAAAATTTGAAGAGAAGGCGAGTTAGGATCGTAGAGGAGAACCAACAGAGAAGATGTCTGCCAACCGGGTAGTATTGTATGTGAGTTGGTGATATCAGAAATGATTGACATCACACGAAAAAGACTGATGTGGAAAGACATGATAATCAACGTTATTGATCATAAGAAGACCTTATATATTATTGTAGAATATTCACATCTGTATATTGCAACTGGAAACATATACGCTCTAGGGAACGTTAGTTTTGTTATTTTGTTGCTTCCTAACCAGATGTTTTTCATGTGCATAAGTTTATTTGAAGCAATGGCCAACGTCGATCTGACGCTTCATAGTAATTCTCGTTTCTGTCTAAAAAAACAACCAAGGTATTTGATACTAGTAACTCGTTCTAGATATCTGTTATTGATCGAGATAGTGAGCGTGTTAATGGTTTAGTCACATGTCATAATCTTCGTCTTAGTTTCATTCAGAAATAACTTTTGTTTTTTTAATGTCTTCTTTAATAGAATTTACAGGTTTTTGAGTTCGTAGATGGTAATAATCCCTATTTTGGCCGCAAATATCCTGTGACAATTCGACCATGCAATGACCAATGTAGATGTATTTTGATTGTTTATCTACTCTTCGTTGTTGAGCTGCTGCTTTTCTCATCGTTTCTCAAGATGTGGTTTTTTCAATGTAGAGCGAAATGTAGTTGTATTTTGTGCATGTCCTTACCACGTGTCTTCGCATATTTCAAATGCCTTACTCACAGTAGCTCCTTCTACCCTCGACTGTTCCTTGCACAATAATGTTTGAAAGTTAGTCGTGTCTCGTTACATGTTCTAACTAAACATGTTTACGCAGTGTCAACAATGTCGAAAGTGCGTCTTGATAATCTGCAAATGTGTATATTAGCTGCCGGACGAGTTTATTTGTCTTTTAAGTACTGTTTGCTAAGAATGGTTAGTCAAATGGTAGTTGTTATGTTTGCTAATTAGCGTTTGTTTATGAGAGGGTGTGTCAAGTATAATATTAGTTTCATTATTATTAGATCAATGTAGAATTTCTCAGAGATGCTGGTGTAAAACGACAGATTGTAGCGACCATTTTCTTCTTCTTTTGTTCACTTGAAACTTGTCTATATCTGTAATTCTGTCTCCTGAATAAAACTCAGTCTTTTGTAGTTCATACAGTGGCCCATAGAGCTTTGATTCCAGTGTTGTTTCCTCTGGCCAATATGTCTGCCTCAGCATTTCATATTCAGAACATTCTTGAAGTGTATGTTTGGCACTCTGTACTGTCTGTCCACATGTACACATGGCCGTGTTTCCAATCTTGATCTGTTTATACTTGTGACTGCGGAGTCGGTTGTGTCCTGTTCTGAGGCGTATAATTATAATTTCTTCTGATCTGTTCATAATGTGATTGTCATCTTGTGTTGGTGTTTGTGGATTTATTATTCACTTGATCATATGTTTTTTTTTCCCTGATAGTAGATGATTGGTGCATCTGAATAGTCTTCGGTAACACCTTCCTTAGCCAGTTGGTCTGCTTTTTCATGTTCTGGAATTTCACAGTGAGAGGGTATCTACTACATGGTTACCCTATTCTAGTAAGACAATGCATTAAGTAATTTTTCAAGTCTGTTAATTTTCCAGACTGGAGAGCTTGAAGCACTGGCCTTGCATCTGTCAGGAATACCACGGGCTGTGGGCCATGATTGTTCAGCAGTATTTTAGTTGCCACACTAATTGCCTGGATTTTTGCATCGTAATTATTGCAGAATTTCCCTGTTGGTGTTCTAATTGTATCTCTAGGTTTGTGTGGATATTCTATATATATACACATGTACCTCCATTCCTCACTACATTCTGTACTGACCCATCTCTGTATACTCTGACCCACATGTTTTATGGATATTCCTCACCCAGGAAACTGAGGGTGACTGTCCTTCGCTGCACATAGTTCTGTTCGTCCTCGCTTAGTATTCCTTTCACGTGAGTCTGAATGTTTATTGGTATTCCATGCCTTTTTTACTCCAAGGGGTTTGTTCTAGTATAGACCTTATGGGGTTGTAACTTTAGGTAGGCATGTAAGTTGTCTACAGAGTCGTAAATTTTCCAAACAAGCTAATCACATATGTCCAACTACCTACAATATATGACCTATATAAATAAATGTGTACATATATATAATTATATACTACTATAATAGACATATAATGTAGTATATTATATGCCTTATATTCTAAATAGTCCTACTATTCATTTATAATAATTGCTGCAAAAAATTATAATTGGATTTAGATAGGAGAAAATACAATACAGCAAAAATAAAATCTCTACTTACTTACCTTATCAGTGGACATACATGAATAATATTCTATACAACACAAGCTAGGTTAACAAATCATTTACACATGCATATAGAGAAACCAAACATAAAATAAGTCAAAGAGTTCACGTACCTAGGACGTATCGTCACAGAAGACGAACGACTCGATAAAGAGATAGAAACACGATGGAAAAAAGCAAACGATGTGGCATACCAACTGTTACTTTTGCTTTTGCACCCAAAAATCAGCATGGATCTAAAGAAAGACATGATTAAGAGCATCTTTATTCCAACACTCTGCTAGCAATGCAGACTTCGTAACTGACATCGACACACAAGAGAAAGATCAAATCTTGTCAAATGAAATGTTTAACGAAGATTATTCGAGTACTATGGTTTGTCTGATAGGGCACTGATGTTGTACTGTGGTTTGTTTGATGGGACACTGATGTTGTACAGTGGTTTGTCTGATAGGGCACTGATGTTGTACTGTGGTTTGTCTGATGTTGTACTGTGGTTTGTCTGATGGGACACTGATGTTGTACTGTGATTTCTCTGAAGAGACACTGGTGTTGAACTGTGGTTTATCTGATGGGAAACTGATGTTTTACTGTGGTTTGTCTGATGGGACACTGATGTTGTTCTGTGGTTTGTCTGATGGGACACTGAGGTTATATTGTGGTATGTCTGATGGGACACAACTTTTGTACTGTGGTTTGTCTGATGGGACACTGATGAGACCTACAGATACAATGAACACACATTTTAAGAGACTGTTGTAATTTTTATGTTTCATGTTTAGCCATGGCGTCGGCAGACAAACAGTTGAATAGAAATCTGCTTCAGTTCTTCTTATGGATATTTGTAACTCACCTGTTATCATCACAGGTAGATGCAGGTAAGTTATGGTAGGTTAAAGGTGTGCAAATAATCAGGGCCGTACGAAAGGGGACAGTGAGAGGGTTTACTCATTCGCACCACTCCCCCCCCCCCCGCAGTGTGCGCAGCAAAGTGATATTAGTTACTAAGAAACATGCAAAATGCAGGCTAACCTTGTCAATCCTCTATTAAACAATTCAAGGTTTTCCATGATAAAAATATGATTACTGAATATGGTGAAAATTTAGTATAGGTCTCCGTTGGTCTATAAATGACATTAACGTCACGGATTTCCCTTGAACAACCAATCATATCGATTCACGCCTCAGACGAGAATTCTTAGAGAATTAATTTTAGAAGGAAAGGAGAATACTTGTGTCCCGAAAAAAAATGAATATAGAGAAACAGACTGCAGAAATAAACTAAAGTGGTATCAATACTGAATATTTCACTATATCTGTGTAGCATATCTTGCTGTGGTATGCTGTCTGATGGTAGTCTGCTGATGTGTGCAAAACATTTGATATTTTGTCTCTTAATATACCCCAAGATTTGGGCGGTGCCGGCTCTTTCTCTCATTTCTCACTCTGTATTTTATCGATATTCCTAGAATTGTGAGTAAGCATGCTATTTCAGCTGTCACTAGTTTACGTTTGTCTTGTGCTGTCTTTTTCCATATTTGGCATTGGTATCACAGCGTTGGCATAATACTCGTTTTGAGTAGTGTTAATTTGGTATTTAAATGTAAATTTCGTTTCTGAAGATTGGTCTCATTAGGGCAAATATAGTATGCTTTACTACTTCTATTGTGCATTACTTTACACCATTTCTATGAACATGTATAAATCATTCATCACCTATGAACATGTATACATTATTGTATAATATTAGATTTCAAAATATATTAATAAATAAGTGAGTATAGTTTGAGAAGCACTTGGTGGGTATTAGGTAGAATACACGTTTTATCGGAGTTTTACGATGAATAACAGACTATCGGACTACGCGGTATTGGTACGAAAACAGGAAATATAACAAGACATTTTCACCGTTTCAATCTTAAGGTCTTTTTTTTTTTTTAAAATAAAAAAAATTGAAAACATAAAATGAACAAACAATAGAAAGCAATGAAACATGGAAAGATAATGGCAATATCACGGATGCACTAGACGGCAAACTGTGACCAGCACATACGTTCAAGGTGACAATGACATAAGTGTACACATGTGTTGTCATAGCGATGAATTTTTATTTTATATTCTATATAAATAGGAAACGGGAAATGAGAACGTAATAAAAACCTAGACCAAAACATGAACATCAAAAGAATGAGGAACCCCACGAACCAAACTCTGAATAAATAAGTGATCGGAATAAAGACCCAAAGGCTTAAGGGTACCGAACTGCAATATCAACCGATTTGCAATCTCGTACCTAACACTATAGGGAGCCGCGTTAGCGCAGTGGTTAGAGCACTGACTTCGCATATGAGTGGTCCTGGGTTCATTCCCCAGCTGAGGCGGAAATGTATTCAGATCGCAACGGCTCCCAGGTCGACCCAGCCTTAAATGGGTACCGGATTAATCCGGGAAGTAAAGACTGCGAGGGAGAGGAGATGGCTACCGCCCTCATTTGCAGAGCCTGTGAAATGTGAGATCGCTAACATGTCACACCCCTACAGCATTAATAAATGGTATGGGTTACTTTACTTTTACTTTTACCTAACACTATCAACCGCGTGGTGCATGGTCTGAATACAGTGATCTGAATATCTCGGGCACCACGATGGTCAACGATAATGAAACGTATGGCAATAGGAGAAATATCTTACGGACACTCTCGTTATTGATTGTTGACAGTCATCTCTTACCGTGACGAATGTAGTTAGCCCTTCTTTTATTTCTTGATAACCGTGGAATGGATGGACTAATGTTTCTCAATGACCGGTTTTCAATGAAAATACGATAATGGATGGTGAATATACAGCGCAATTGATGAGACTTGGAGTACAATTCTCAGCGAGTAGGAATTGATTCCTGAGAAACTCAATACGGGAATCGCTTTTGTGTTGCCGCAGCCCAAAAGGGGAGAAATGAGTACGTTTACATTCATTGCATGCAGTGAGAGACAACTAGAGAGGTTATGGGGTTGAGTTGTCTATCACATCTCAAAAAGGTTAAAGTGACCCAAGAGCCGTGTTAAAGTTATATGTCTTTGGCCGACATATATTTTGCAAAGATGTACGCCATGAGACAACGCATTCCATTTTCAGCACTACATCCTGCTAGTCAACGGGAATTTGAGAACAATAGCAGATGAAGATAAGGGGATGTACATAAATTTCGGTAATTACAGGGGTAGGAGTATCGTAATAATGTGACAATAATGTAACAGGGGAGTGTGTGGTGCACAAAAGTTGACACGAACAATATTTTTTGTACACATCAATACACGCATTTGGATGTGAGCGATTTGTATACACATAAATAAACGTATTTGTATGTGAACGATTTGTGTACACATCAATACAAATTTTTGGAAGTTAACGATTTCTATACACACCAATGCAAATATGTGCAATTGAACGATTTATGTACACATCAAGACAGGTATATGGATTTGAGTGATGTGAGAACAAAATTATACAAGTATTTGGATGTAAACTATTTTAGTACAGACCATTACACGTATGTGGATGTGAATGATTTTTGTACGCAGCAAAAAGTACTTGGAAGTGAACGATCTGTGTACACATCAGTACAAGTATTTGGATGTAAACGATTTTTTTACACACCAATACAAGTATTTGGATGTGAACGATGTATGTACAAACCAATACAAGTATTTGGATGTGAACGATGTATGTACAAACCAATACAAGTATTTGGATGTAAACGGTTTTTGTACACACCAATACAAGTATTTGGATGTGAACGATGTATGTACAAACCAATACAAGTATTTGGATGTGAACGAAGTATGTACAAACCAATACAAGTATTTTAATGCGAACGATTTGTATCCACACCAAAATAATTAAGTTGATGTGAACAATTGTTGTACACAAAATACAAATAGTTGAATGCAAACGATTCTTGTACGTACCAATGCAAATATTCGGATGTGAACGATTGTATTACAAATTGGAACTTAAAACATATTCGTACTTACTACACAAAATTGTTTTTGGGGAAAGTTGGGGGGAAGGTAAATTAAAATTAATTAAATTACTAGCAGTTGAACTTTTGAACAGTTGCTGAAAGTTGAATTTGTAACATATACGGGAACGTGTCGTGACATGTAGGGGAAGGTGTAGTGACATGTAGGAGCAGGTTTCGTGACATGTAGGAGCAGGTTTCGTGACATGTAGGGGAAGGTGTCGTGACATCTAGGGGATGGTGTCATGACATGTAGGGGAAGGTATCCTGACATGGAGGAGAAGGTGTAGTGACATATAAGGGGAGGTGTCGTGACATGTAGGAAAAGGTGTAGTGACATGTAGGGGAAGGTGTCGTGACATGTAGGGGAAGGTTTCGTGACATGTAGGGGAAGATTTAGTGATATATAAGGGAAGGTGTCGTGACATGTAGGAAAAGGTGTAGTGACATGTAGGGGAAGGTGTAGTGACATGTAGGGAAGGTGTCGTGACATGTAGGGGAATGTTTAGTGAAATTTATTGAAAGGTATCGTAACATGTACGGGAATGTGTCCTTGTGACAGTTATGAAAATGCTCTTGTTTTCTTCAGAAGAAGTATCTTCACGCAGCTTGTTTACCACCTTTGGTATGCACTAACAGCAATAAGGGTGTCGTATCCTCTATATCCTCCTTAAGTTGTGATGCTGAGCACTATCGGACTGCCTATGTCTTCTGGTTCAAAACCTCTTATCTGTACTGTAATTGCTGCAGTTGCGTATGTGTTGTCACTGCTGATCAAAGGTTTCCGCCACTGGGGTCTTTATAGGGCGGGGGTTCTGGAGGGGTAATCAAGGGAGTCCAAATGGGTTTTATGAGCACAAAGTCCAAATGAGTCCAAATGGGAGCACAAAGTCATAGTATTTGTTACACGAACACATCATCTAAGAAAAATGCTATAAGAAAATCTCGCTGAAAATAAATATGAAGTCGTAGTATTTGTCACACAGACACAGCATCTAAGAAGTCATCTCGAAATCCCTTATTCATCGACAGCCAGGCCAAAACCCTGTCTTCATAAACACACCTTATATTTTTCTGCCCCTGTCACTAACTAACTCTTTTGCACTCCACTCTCTCAAAAACAACCAACATTCGTTCACTCAATCGCTCACAACAAAACCTCGTGTCAACACTAACACATTCTACTGCTTAACTAGTAATCGAACCAATGAAGGGTAGGTAGGGGGTAACTGGTGTAAACATTGCAGATCAGACTACATGAGAATGAATGAACAATAGCCTGGAGTCTGATACTGTCACATGTACAGAAATGTGTCGTGACATGTAGGGGAAGGTTTAGTGACATGTAGGGGAAGGTGTCGTGATATGTAGGAGAAAGTTTCCTGGCATTTATGGAAAGGTATCGTGACATGTACGGGAAGTTGTGCTGATATGTAAGGGAAGTTATCATGACATGTAGAGAAGGTGTAAAAATTGGTAACAAATGTGTTAGAGAAATCTATGGACAGTTCGTAGTTCGTGCAGATTCGGAGATTCATATTCAACATCAGCGCATGCGACTACAATAACAACTTTGTCACTTTTTCGTTTAGATCTAGAGCATGCATACGTGCCCGACTGTAGTGTTACAATATCTCTACAATATATCCTAGATACTTATCCGACCGAAGTGTTACAATATCTCTACACGATATCCTAGATACTTATCCGACCGAAGTGTTACAATATCTCTACACGATATCCCAGATACGTATCAGACTGTAGTGTTACAATATCTCTACAAGATATCCTAGATACTTATCCGACCGAAGTGTTACAATATCTCTACACGATATAATTGAAAAATATCCGACCGAAGTGTTACAATATCACTACAAATATACTAGATACATGTACGATCGAAGTGTTACAATATCTCTACAAGATACTAGATACGATTTTTTTCTAAATAGGGTATCCCACTTTTTCTCTGTAAATTATATGAACTGTATTTATTTTTATATGCGTTTCTTGTCAGCTTGAAACTGTGGATAGATTGGACCATATATGTATATTGTTAAATGATCTTCGTGTCAGCTTGAAACTGTGGATAGATTGAACTATATATGCATATTGTTAAATGATCTTCTTGTTAGCTTGAAACTGTGGATAGATTGGACCATATATGTATATTGTTAAATGATGTTTGTGTCAGCTTGAAACTGTGGATAGATTAGACCATATATGTATATTGTTAAATGATCTTCGTGTAAGCTTGAAACTGTGGATATATTGGACCATATATGTATATTGTTAAATGATGTTTGTGTCAGCTTGAAACCGTGGATATATTGGACCATATATGTATATTGTTAAATGATCTTCGTGTCAGCTTGAAACTGTGGATAGATTGGACCATATCTGTATATTGTTAAATGATCTTCTTGTCAGCTTGAAACCGTGGATATATTGGACCATATATGTATATTGTTAAATGATCTTCGTGTCAGCTTGAAACTGTGGATAGATTGCACTATATCTGTATATTGTTAAATGATCTTCTTGTCAGCTTGAAACAGTGGATAGATTGGACTATATCTGTATATTGTTAAATGATCTTCTTGTCAGCTTGAAACAGTGGATAGATTGGACTATATCTGTATATTGTTAAATGATCTTCTTGTCAGCTTGAAACTGTGGATAGATTGGACTATATCTGTATATTGTTAAATGATCTTCTTGTCAGCTTGAAACAGTGGATAGATTGGACTATATCTGTATATTGTTAAATGATCTTCTTGTCAGCTTGAAACTGTGGATAGATTGGACTATATCTGTATATTGTTAAATGATCTTCTTGTCAGCTTGTGACAGTGGATGGTTCGGGAAAGACTGCAAGTACAAGTGTCACTGTTCATGGGGCACTTGTCCATATACAGATGAACAGTGTCACAGTTGTGACCTAGGATGGTTTGGTCCAGCTTGTCAGTACGGTAAGTACTTTGTTACATGTGCGCTCCCTCACGCTTACGAGTAGGTGATATATACAATCTAACTTTATCTAACATGTGTTTTGTTACTTAGATAATCTGTCCATGTTCACACATAATCTCTACAACATTTTGTTTGTTTTCGTACACTTTCTTAAATTTAATATTTATGTTGCTAGAATAAAATGCAGAATCCATTTGCTCCAAGTCAACAAGATCGCCAGTTACAGATCTACTCGCGTTGGTTGGATCACAAGTGCAATTTTCTTGGATGTTCCTGTAGATTATAGATTCAGATGCAAAACCAAGTGTTCTTGAACTATTCTCTTTGTCAGGCCGTTTGTTTCTCTGTTTATATGAACATCTCATTCATATTTTATTGCGCGTTTTTCTTTATAAGAAGCCTTTTATTAAGTGCAATCTTTTGCCATAAGATTAAATTGTTAAGTGAATTTATATCCTGAGTGTTGCCCTCTTCTAACTGGTAGCTTGATCATATAGTCTTAAACATTTTAAATGGCATCACGTGTGTATGCAATTTGTTCACCGATATAACTGTGCCACTTAGACACTGAAGGCATTCTCGCTAGGATATTTGCTAACGGTTCCTGATGAGCTCTTTGTTAGAATACAACGCGACTCCTTGTATATACTCGAAAGAGAGGCTGTTATTTTTACAAGCCGAGAGAAAATTAATTCCTAGTGTCAACAGTTGGTAATGAACTGGCTGCCTTGTTCTTGAAACACTGTTCTTGTTCTCTTTTATTTACAGAAGTTCTACCATGTTTTCCCACAATCCGTGTCTAGCATCGAACATCGTGTGGTAACATATGAACAATCATCCATGCATATGAACAGTCCGTCTCGGAAAGTGCCGTGGAAAAGTATATTGTTCATTTCTCGTCTGTGGTGCAAAGGGAACGCATTGCTCTAGGCGGACCCAGGGTTAGCAGATAACCAAGATCCCAAATGTACCTCCACGCGGTGCACCCTGGAAACAGAAATACAGCAGCTCGAGCTGATTCTGGCCAAATCATTTGGGGATCATTTCCGAGAATGTGGAGGTAGCAGATGGAAGAGATTTGACTGCACACGAGACAGACAATATCTCCGACACCACCAGCATCACCACATATAGCGACACTGTCGACATACAGTGAAGCTAGTCAGTCCAGTCCGAACATTGGAGGGGCGGCCAATGTAAAATGCACGTAAAGGTAGATGCATGGCGAGAGACATAGATTTCATACCGAGTACAATGAAACAATGAAAGGGCAGAACAACGCTAGAGGGCAGCGCGAACTGCAAATAGAAAGTGAAAAGTCCCTAGGTATGGGGAACTACAAGCTCCGTCAGCTCGAGACGAGCTTCTAGTTACCTGTGTTCCTTACAGGCAGAGACCCTGACCCATTCATTGGCGTTTGGTAAAGCAAGAAGACCTAATCCAACTCTAATGTCGAGCCTTCCTAAACCGGAAATATGCTCGCGAAGAGAAAGGGTTCCGTACTCGATGCGCTCAGGCACAAAAGGGATAACGATTTAGCCCTGGCCCAACTCTACTGTCAGGTTTTCCTACAACGGAAATACACTTGAAGAGAGAAAGGGTTCAGTACCTGATGGGCTCAGGCGCTATTGGGACAAGGACGCTCAGCTCGAGAACGCCTTGCTCTCGAACGCGTGGTGTGAGACTCGAACTTGGACAAGGGGTACACGATGTCGATGAATGACACCTCGGCTAAGAGGGCGAAAGAGCCAGGGTCCAACTCCTCTTTTGAGTTCTTCCCCTTAAGGAACCAGGCTCACGGATGAGAAACGGTTCAGTACCCAATGGGCACAGGCACAGCACGTCCGATTACACGAGGCAAGTTCATAGACAGTGGAACACCTCGTTCGAGTCAGACGAGAGCAAGAAAATCGTCTGGGCGAAGAGTCTCCACTACGCGTGCCTGGAGACAGATATAGAGGCTGTCACAGGCTAAGGGTAGCCCACCCGAATTGTCAAGGCATGCCGAAATCGGATGTGCTAGGCCTACAAGGCGCATAACGGTGGCACAACGTAATCACGCTCCCGGCGGAAATCGCACGGATATCCGTGATGGTTACAATCGAGCGAACGAAAAACAAACAAACAAACATTTCTCGTCTATGTACACTTGAACACTTAGTATACGGGCCCAAATATCACATTCTTTGTTTACGCACACTAATTGAGCAATACAAATATTTGGATAAGTATCTATAGTGTTTCCGTAATACATTATTTATTTGTGCGCCTACAGTCATGTATTGCTATGTACTAAAAGTTGCAAAATTGAATTAAATTAACAATATAATGTGTTTATTATTTTGATTGGACTGAAAAAATTCCTAAGCAGAGTGAGAAATGTTTCAACTAATAAATAAAATGGTAATACTTTTACCTAACAACAATATAATATATATATATATATATACTAGTTATAGTCTCAGACATTCACTGAAGTTGTTTATAAACACAAACATAGTATTTTAAATATTGTTTATTTTCAACACCACGTGTACACAATTTTGAAAAGAATAATGGCTGTTTAATGATCACTATTAATAATTGAAACATCAAATGAAGTATCATTCTATTTTTGATATCATTTTGTGTAAAACACGTATGTGCGAGCAAGTATGACACGTATGATTTGTGCAACTTATATCATACACTGACGTTATATTACATCTCTACCACTAGTTCTACCACTAGTTCCGCAACTAGTTCTACCACTAGTTCCACAACTAGTTATACCGCTAGTTCTACCACTAGTTTTATCACTAGTTCCACAACTAGTTCTACCACTAGTTCTACCACTAGTTCTATCACTAGTTCTACCACTAGTTCTACCACTAGTTCCACAACTAGTTATAACACTAGTTCTACCACTAGTTCTACCACTAGGTATACCACTAGTTCTATCACTAGTTCTACCACTAGTTCTATCACTAGTTCTGCCACTAGTTTATCACTAGTTCCACAACTAGTTCTACCAATAGTTCCAAAACTACGAGTAGTAATAACACTAGTTCTGCCACTAGTTCTATCACTAGTTCTGCCACTAGTTTATCACTAGTTCCACAACTAGTTCTACCACTAGTTCCACAACTAGTTATAACACTAGTTCTACCACTAGTTATACCACTAGTTCCATCAGTATTTCTACAACCACTACATCTAGAAACAGTAAGAGCCAAATAACCGTTATCATAACTGTCTGTTTTTTGACAATAGAAAAACATCATCTCTAACTGAATAACCTGAGCTTATAGAAATGCTCAATAATTCCCGTATACTGTTTACACATGAAATACACATCACGTGAGTCACAGAAGTATAATTTCCGAAAGACATACCTAGAAATAATTTGGACGAAATTCTTGGGAAAACTCTCGACCTGAAGATATATTTGCCCATCTATTAGATATATGATCCGAACACAAGGGAAGAGTCAACCAAATAGATGAACCGTGGTTTTTGTTATTTGTTGTTGTTATTTGTTGTTGTTATTTGCTGTTGTTATTTGTTGTTGTTATTTGTTGTTGTTATTTGTTGTTGTTATTTGTTGTTGTTATTTGTTGTTGTTATTTGTTGTTGTTATTTGTTGTTGTTATTTGTTGTTCATGTTGTTTTTCATGTTCGCATATATTCCATGCACATAAAGTTAATGCAATAACATTATCCCTTTAAGTGAATTTTCGTGGATGTGAGAATAACTTGCACTGGATGTTTTGATTTAAGTTAGGAAGAGTTGTACAAAAAGACACGACCTCATTCTCTTGTCGGACCGCCCTTAAAACCTGTGCAAAGACGAATCAAGACGACTGGAAATAAAGTCGATCCAGTAGATGACCATAGTTTTCTATGCGTCTCGTCATGTTCTATGTGTACCACACCACGTTGCTGGAATTTGCCTTCATACTCGGTGGGCCGATAAATTATCGTATTTCATTATGTATATATTCGCTGAAAATCAGACATAACGTGTACAAGTTGTCATTAATTTTGGAGACATGTCCAACATGACATCACCAACTTTATAACATCCTAGCATGTTGTCAATCGAGCGTGGAGGCGAACACGTCTCAGACCATCCACTGATGAGAGTGCTCACACAGTACGTTGTTGCCAATCTCCATAGTCATAGTCATCTCCACAGTAGAGGGTTTCCCTAGCATAGTGGTTAAGCTGTGTTCAAGAGGTTATGAGTTCGAATCTGTCTCCTGCCGTCTTGTTTATAAAGTGGATTTTTTCAGTCATCCCTGTGGATTATCATTTGAAACTACGGAGTTACGTGCTATTAGTTGCACTCTCGGCAGGAGCGTTGAGAGTGACAGAGTACATATGGGAAACCGAGGACTGTGAACTCAATTATCTACGACTTTTGAACTCTTTTTTGTAGCACAGTACGTTACTTAGTTCACTACACAATGAAGGTTTCAGTTTTGTCTATCGCTCACGTTATACTGGTAAATAAAGTTGGATGTTTTAGTGGAGTTTACAATTCAATGAACGTTCATTCACTTTCTTATACATTTTCTGTTAGCATAAACTGATAGATTTCTATGAACAGTTCAATAAAATAATAGACATATCAATTGACTGATTATTTCACTAAATTTTTGCATATATTTTCTACAGTCGACTTGGTCCAAGTTTCTGGGCCGTACTTTCCGAGAGTACTAAAAGACAATGATGATAACACATGCATGTCTACAAATAATTATATTGAAACAATAAGTGTGACATGGAACACGGCTTATTCTTTTACGTGGTTGAGAATAAACGTTAACGATCCAGGTTAGTTGATAATGATTGATCTTTCATTTGGTTTTTCTTGTAAATGTATAGACTTCACAGCACAGTCTGTACGGAAGAACATCAACGAGGAGAGGGATACATTTTCTTTCACACCAAGCAGCGTGACTATGGAGATTATGACAATGACTACAAGCATCGTGACTATGGAGATTATGACAATGAGCAACGCTTTGAAATGGTTAAATACACAAAGGGCAACTCATGTCTGCATCTTTAGTGACTCCATGAACATTATTATAAAAATATAAATTGTTTGCATTCGAGTACAGTGGTTTTAGGCAAACGAGAACAGTGGCTTGAGGCACATGAGAATGGTGGTTTCAATGTGTCATATTCATTTTCGTGCGAATTATTATAGGTGATTAGTACAACGAGAGAGCAGATTGGCTGACTATCACTGCTTTATGTGTCCAGTGGTAGAGTAGTGTATCATTGAACTATTTGGAACTTCTGTCGAGAAACATGAGAGCACATACAATTAATGAAAGTGATGAGATATTTCCCATGTTCAGAATAAAGGAACTCGTCTTGAAATGAGGTGTTTCCAGAAATGAGCGATACTAGGAGCTTAGTTAGGAGAATGTTTGTTAACTACACATAACTTAAACTTTGGTTACTGTGTAATGGTGGTTACACTGAGGTAGAGATCAAAGCGAAGCACCTAGGGACATGTATGCGGTACAATGACAATGATCCGAAAACAAACAAACTATTTAACAACTAAATTAACCAAGAACTTACCAAACTTCATAGTGAAGCTTGAAACATGGAAATAAAATTGTCTAAATTACTGTAAACACATATAATACTACACACAAATAGTTGTTTCGACCAAAATACTATTATCAAAACTATATACACAACAAAAAAACAAGTAAGAAAGACTATTGATGTTCACGTGGTAAAACAAAATATGGATATCTTTACATCGTACATCACTTATCAGATTCTAAATAAAGATGCAAAATAACAACAAAGGTCAAACAGATATACCGACTCCACCCTCTAATCTGACGGTAGGAGGATTCGAAAACTACTAATTAACTTTCCAGGGAAAACAAAAACACAAACCCTTAACCACTGCCGAAACCAGATCACGTAGTATTGCATTACACAGGAAAAATAAATTAATGTCTCAACACAAGTTCTTTCAAACATGAACAACAACAACCCCTTCCCCCACCCCAACAGGAAAGTACTAGCTAATACAATTGTCATGATCCGGAAGAAACATACATCTAAATACGAATATAAATAATCCAAATATCGGAGGATGTCCGACAAAATAGATGTGCCCCCCCCTCCCGCTCTTGCGTGCACTATCTTTCTCTATCATTTCCTCTTTTATCTCCCGTCGTCCACTTAACCCCCCCCCCCGTTCTTGGCAATGCTATTTGGTGCCCCCCTTTTGTTAGTTTTGCATCTTTCATCTTTTAGTATTTCATAATTTAAACATATTGAACGCATCAATATGCACTTATTAAAATTGTGTTGCGGGGGATCTGTTACTGGGTGATGATTTCCTGGTGAGAGAAATCAGTCTACCAACCATTTTGTTTATATTCGTTATGGTTGTGTGTTCTTAACTGTTTTTGTTGTCTTGATAAAGGACCCCATTGGACCGACAATTGTATTTGTTCTTTGTTTTATTTTTATTTTCTATATTTTATTATTTTATATTGACAATTGCATTTTTTCTTTGTTTTATTTTTATTTTCTATATTTTATTATTTTATATTGACAATTGTATTTGTTCTTTGTTTTATTTTTATTTTCTATATTTTATTATTTTATATTGACAATTTTCTTCAGTAACCTTCCTACTTATTTGTATTTACATCTAAACACGACACGTTTTCAAACTTTGAAGAAAACTTGATCATACAAGAATTCTGGACTGCTCTAAAGACACTGCAGATAAGATAAGAAACTTGTCCTGACAAAATATCAAATAAAATAATCTCCCAGCATGGAACCACAAAAGAACTATTATTAAACATTTCAAGGCATGGATAGATGTGGAAAAATATGCAGACGAAGTAAGAACTACCTCAACAACAGAAATATTCATATTGCAGTAAGCACGAAATTGTAATTTAAACTCAAGCAATTTAATTTAATTTAAACTGTAATTTAAACTCAAAATAAAGACGGGACTTGGGTGTAATTAACTCAAGGCTCAACCTTCCGCTGTAATATTTATAAATGACTTTCTTGAATAACGTAACACACACACAGAGACACACAAACACACACACGACGCCATGTTGGCAGATATTCTTGTCATACGTGTAATTACATCGGACTCACACCTGACAACCGAGAGACTTTGAACTTTCTCACAACGTATTGAAAAAGTGGCATATGAAATCGATACAAACATAGAGCCAATGAACATTAGAAAAGGTAACTATAGAAGTTGTGGAAATATACAAGATCTTAGCACACACAAAAAAACCATTATAACAGAGAATTAGTCAACAATTGAACATCCAAAGTATGACCAAAACAAAAAGCAGAAAAACTGAACACGAAACATCACCTACTATACTCCCCTCCCCCCACACACACACATCTACCATATCTCATACACAGTTCATCATATAGCATCAATACTACACTACAGTGGATACCAGTCCATCCAGGTATCAGTGATTATAAATCGGCAATAATGGAGAAAGTATGCACCAACCAGGATTTGTCACCAACCTTCGAACAGCTAAACCCATTATCCGCAACAACTGTAATCAATACTGTTTAGACAGCTAGGTCACTGTCTCAAAAGGAATCATATCATATTCAGACATGCCCCAAACAAAACAACACTAAAGCACAAATACGATACACCGCAAAGATCAAACAACAATGTTTGGGCTGCGAACAACATATGTGCAACTTAGGAAATGCTTACAAATAATTACCACAGAATACATTACTTGCTGCAATCACTGCAATAGACAAAAGGAGGAAACAGTAAAATACCGTTACATTAAAGAACTACCACCACCAAATCCATCCCATAACATCCTCTATACAGGCACAACACAATTGACGACATGCACCTGTCGCCACCTGACACAGTGAAGACAAAGTGAAATCTCGCAACCCTATGAATCCCATAAGTAAGTAATAGAAAGTAAATAAATAAAACTAGTAACCCCCCTCCCCTTTGATGATTCCCTCGCCCCGCCTACATTCAAATGTGTTTATTTAAATCAACAAAAGCGACGATATTAGTCTTACGTTTTGGGTAAATCTTGTTGCCTGACCAAGAATTTCTGTTATGTCTTGGAGTTCTTGATTGTTCACCTGTTCACCTACTTGGGACAATAAATATGACTGCATAGCTTCATCACGGTTCGCATCGCTGACATTTTTGAAGTAATTGTATTACATAATATGGAGTTTGGATGTTTGAAGTAATAAAGATAGCACCGAGGTATTTATACGGCAGTATTTTCTTTAATAAATTTTTCAATTATATTGTTAATACCATTTTTGGTCAACGATAACAAATTAACTCCGTAGCGATCAGCAAGCGTGTGTGACGTTGTACACTGGATGATGGAAATACACAAAGTTTAAGGACGTCGATTTGAGCACATATACCTCACTGCATATTCAGTAAATTGCGACATTATAGACACAATGTAAAAATAAGTATTGATGAAATGAAATGATTAAACTTTAATTTCACAATGCAAAGAGTCTAATTCTGTCAGAATATAAAAATTTTGTCTTTTCAGCAGATATAAACAATGCGTCGAATTCAATTTATTTATTGTTGGAGACAAAGTTGCTTCAAAGATGACATTTCTTGTTTTTTTATCTCCCTTTCTGCTAAAATCCGTCCGTGTATAAAATTATAATTTTAGTTCAGGATTAAAAGAATATGATGATTTTATTCATTCCAGGAAAGCTGTATGAGGCGAGTTTGGAAAATTGGGGATACGTAGATAAACAGTAACAAGTTAAATATCGTTGCCCGCCGAAGACGGATGTGTTGGGCCATCGGCGCAAATAAAACGGCAACACACCGCATTTCCATTCTCTGGACTGCATTCAACAGGAAATATTCGCGGTACGAACTATAGAATTCTCGGTATTAACTTCAGTATTCTTAATACTAGCTGTAGTATTCCCGATTCTAACTGTTGTATTCTCTGTTCTAACTGTAGGATTCTCGATACTAACTGTAGTATCTTTGGTACAAACTGAAGTATTCTCGGTTCTAACTATATTATTCTCGGTTCTATCTGTAGTATTCTCGGTGCTAACTGTAGTATTCTCGATACTAACTGTAGTATCTTTGGTACAAACTGAAGTATTCTCGGTTCTAACTATATTATTCTCGATTCTATCTGTAGTATTCTCGGTGCTAACTGTAGTATTCTCGGTACCAACTGTAGTATTCTCGGTACCAACTGTAGTATTCTCGGTACTAATTAGTATCCTTGGCACTAGCTGTAGTAATCTAATTTCTAACGGTAGTATTCTCAGTGTTAACTGTAATATTCTCGCTATTAACTGTAGTATTCTCGGTACTAACGGTATTTTATCGGTACCAACAATAGTTTTCTCGGTACTAGCTGTAGTATTCTCGGTACTAACTGTAGTATTCTCGGTACTAGCTGTAGTATTCTCGGTACTAACTGTAGTATTCTCGGTTCTAGCTGTAGTATTCTGTATTATAACTGTAGTATTCTCGGTACTTACTAGTATTCTCGGCACTAGCTGTAGTAATCTAATTTCTAACTGTAATATTGTCGATACTAACTGTAGTATTCTCGGTTTTAACTGTAGTATTCTCGGTATTAGCCTTAGTATTATCTGTACTAACTGTAGTATTCTCAGTACTAACTGTATTTTTCTCGGTACTAAATGTAGTATTCTCGGCACTAACTGTAGTATTTTCGGTACTAACTGTAGTATTATCGGTATTAACTGTAGTATTGTCGGTACTAACTGTACTATTCTCGGTACTAGCTGCAGTATTCTCGGCACTAACTGAAATATTCTCGGTTCTAACTGTAATAGTCTGATTTCTGAAGGAGAGAATGATATACCCCGTGTCTACATTATGTGCAGGTTTTATCGCAGTAACAAATCTTTGGAAATTTTTATCTGTTTAACTACATGCATCGGAACATGAAAATGTATAAATAAAACGGTTATTTGGTATATAATTACACTAATGAAGTAATAATACTACTTAATATGTGAGAGATTCACACGTTAACATAGCTTCACCTGCATTCACTCCGCAATGTCTTATATTATCAATGTTTAATATATATATATATATATATATATATATATATGTGTATGTAAGTATTCCATCTACTTGATATTTTAATATGCTCATGCAGATATGTTCCAACCGTTATTCCGTAGAAAGTGTAGGTCACTTGATATATGTAAATGGATGTGTTTGTGACTAGACCCAATTGCGTATCTGTTGCATAACTAAGTAAATCGAAGTAATTATTTATTTCTGAACAGAAGTCATTGCTTGTAGCTGGCAAGGTATCTTAATGCAAATGGTATTCATGTGTTCAAGTATGTGACTAGATCTTAACAGTGGCGTAACGATAGTGGTGCGGGGGGGGGGGGGGGTTCGGCCGCACCGGGCATCAAGGCTTGAGGGCCAACAAAATGCCCCTCAAAATAATGAAAACTTTGAAAAGGGGTTTAAGTGCCTTTACCGTGCCAAAGTTGATGCCCCACACCGTTAAAAAATTTAAAAAAAATTCTTGTTAAGCCCATTTAATTAAGCCAATTAGGTAATAGCACATTTTAGGCACACATAAATATTAAAATTAAATAATAAATAGAACTAGTTTTTGTGGAAAGAAGACACATCCACAACTTACTTAAAATTATATTTTATCTTTTAAGAAAAAAAATAAGTTTCATTGTCGATCGTCAATCCATTCGGTTGTTCATTTAGCACCGTAAAAGCCCGTCTTAAGCAGTTGCGACGACAAATCAAGTTTATTTCTAGCATTCTAGAATTGAATGCTATCATTCAACGACAACGATTCTATCATCGATAAAGATCAAATATTTAAATCAAGTTTTAAACTTTGGCAGGCACAATCAGGCTAGTGTTTCAACGCAACATAAAGTCATATTAAAGCAACATAAAGTTATATCTAACTATAAGCAGTGAAGAAATCAGAAAGTGTAAAAAGTGTTGTGTACATGTGCACTCTGGATATTAGAAAAAAAAACTCATTAACTGTGAGCTATTTAAAAGAATTTAAAGAATTTTAAGTGGATTAGAATTTAAAGAAAAGGATCAAAGGCCTTTGAAATTGCATGCCTTCATTCAGAAATATTGAAACAATTTCATTCAGGAAAGTGAATTAAAAATTTTAATGTGTGGATAAAATCGATGGTAATAATTAACCTGAAAAACGTTACTGGTTTTGTTGTTGTTTTAAATCAATTTCGGGAGGTGGTTGTGGCATAACAATCTTCGTCGCACCGGGCGGCACTTACCCTAGGTACACCTCTGAATCTTACAAAACTTTATTGCAAATTATATTCATGTGTTCAAGTATGTGATCTGTTATTGACTCGACAACTTTCATTGATTGATTTACATATTTAAAAGGAATGTACATTATATTGCGTACAGTGACGTAATTTAAGAGAATGGGAGAAATTCCCACTTCATCATCTACAGTTGGAATATTATTTTATTATATTATATTTTATAGAATGTTATTAGTTGTTAGTTTAGATTTCTTACAAATACCAGTGTTGATTTTTATGCGGATGTCCCTAACCTAAAATCAAGAAGCCCCCACTGTTTTAGAAAATGTGATCATGTCGGTTAAACAACATAGCAACGCACACACACTTTTCCACAATGAGACAACTACAAAAATAATACATATCAACAGAAATAAACTCACATATACAATAGTTATTACGAACAAAGAAGTACTAGAAAAAAAACAACAGCAACGTTTATTAACTTGAAACAACCACCAAAACTACAGGAGATTGCTCTGCAGAGATGAGATAGAGATTAGTAATAGTTCTACAAAATATCATCACATGAACAAATATATGGCATGAGGCAAACAGAAAAATTAAGTTACAGATATTAAGAAGATATATTTTTACAGTTGCAACGTGTGGTTGTGAGACGTGAGCAATGACATCCTCTATGGAAAAGAAAATATCAGCATTCGAAATAAAATGTTGCATGTACTAAAAAATACAAAGAACAAAAGCATCAATGAACTCTTGATCTGCTTACTTACTTGCATCAATGAACTCTTGATCTGCTTACTTACTTGCATCAATGAACTCTTGATCTGCTTACTTACTTGCATCAATGGACTCTTGATCTGATTACTTACTTGCATCAATGAACTATTGATCTGCTTACTTACTTGCATCAATGAACTCTTGATCTGCTTACTTACTTGCATCAATGAACTCTTAATCTGCTTACTTACTTGCATCAATGAACTCTTGATCTGATTACTTACTTGCATCAATGAACTCTTGATCTGCTTACTTACTTGCATCAATGAACTCTTGATCTGCTTACTTACTTGCATCAATGAACTCTTGATCTGCTTACTTACTTGCATCAATGAACTCTTGATCTGCTTACTTACTTGCATCAATGAACTCTTGATCTGATTACTTACTTGCATCAATGAACTCTTGATCTGCTTACTTACTTGCATCAATGAACTCTTGATCTGCTTACTAGCTTGCATCAATCAGCTGTAGAAGACCTGCTCTCGGAATTAAACTAAGCTGTCATTCCTTTGTTGGTGTCTCCCGTCTTTTCCGTTGGTCAATATTTATATACTTGGAACAGCATGCCAAAAATAGTCAAGGCTACACTAAGTATATAAATAATAATCAATGAAAAACATCATAATAATCAAAAACGTACCCAACGAAACAGCTGTTTACATTTTGTAGCTTGGTCTTATAGTACCGTCGATGGTGACGGCTGACTACATCTCAGAAGTACTAACAAAGAATCAGTGACTTCCTGGTCAATGTGTGCATACTTGAATATGAAACACAAATCTAATCTCCTGTCAAGAAAAGGAAATCACTAGAGCAAATACAAAGTGATATTACTTACTATAAATGTAAGACTATAATAAAATCAAAATATAAGGAAAAGTGGAAGCAGACGAACCCAACTGCAGAGCCAAATGTCTTGCAAGTAACAAACCATTATCAAGATAAACAAAAATTGGTAGATGTGTTACCACAATAAAACATAAAACAACCTAACAATAAGATACATGGACAGACGACGTTTCGACTAAAAAGCTTTCATCAGGACAAACGAAAGACAACAGTACAACGACTCTTACAGGGAGACAAACGTGGTTGATAGGGAGGAAATACGAGGAGAGATAGCGAATAGATAGTGGAGGAAGTGAATAGGGAGCAGCATATCAGGGAGGGAAGAGAGTATGAGGAGAAGAAGTGAGGAGGAGAAAGTGCCCAGAAGGAGGTAAGGAGTGAAAATAGATAAGATGTAGTAGCAAGTAAAATAACATAAATAAGGATGAATTAAGATACTTACCTAAAAACTGGCAACAAGCAATGAGTATTAACATACAGTCGTGATGGAAACGCAAAAGAGGATGGTACGCATGAGAGATCAGATGAGCTAGGGATAGAGAGAGAAAGAGAGAGAAAGAGAGATGGAGATGAAAAAGAAATAAGAGAAAAAAGAAAAGAAAGAAACGACCGAGCAGATATGAGCAGTGGATAGAAACTATAAGTAGGAACAGATAATGGTGGGAAGAAAATGCAGTGATAATATAATGATGTATGCAAGTGAGAATAAAATATAAGTGACAATTGGTAAAATGGAATTTAAAAAACGTATGTGATGAGTTGAGAACTGGCTTGCTTGAGACCAACAGTCACACTAATGGGTCAGAGTCAATGGACAATGAAAGCTAGTGAGGCAGTCACGACAAATAAATACCAATATGCCAGATTGTCACACCACGGGAGACAAGATGACTACAGAAACAGCCACAGGGAAGAAAGAGCGATAACGATAATGATCTAGTAGTACGACGAGAGACCAACTGAAATAATAGGCAGGGCCGTAGAGAAAAACCATAGGTGGGTAAAGGTTAAAACCGTGACTCATACCAAATAGCCATAGAGACAGATAACAAAGGATGAGAGAAATGCAGAGGAGAAAAAGAAGCAAAGAGAAAAGAAGAATAGAGGGGATAGACGGGGTCCTGAGCCGGAAATACGTCACGCAAGGAAGGGATGTGGAAGTGGGAAGGAACCTACTGAACACAACAAGGGAAGTTGGGTGCTATCACGGGTAAGCGCGTCGTGATAAGGTATATGGCTGATAAAGGAACAAGGTGCGGAAGAGAAGGATATCAGAGTAAGAGAGAAAAATGAAAAGAGGGCCATGTCAGATGGAGGCAGACCCAGAACTACTG
>CM067306.1:8683235-9010735 GCA_034231615.1 Meghimatium bilineatum
ATGTCATAATGTGACATGCTATGACTGATGGGTTATGGCAAATGTCTTAATGTGTCAAGCTATGACTCATAGGTTATGGCAAATGTCTTAATGTGACAAGCTATGACTCTGATGGGTTATGGCAAATGTCTTAATGTGACAAGCTATGACTGATGGGTTATGGCAAATGTCTTAATGTGACAAGCTATGACTCTGATGGGTTATGGCAAATGTCTTAATGTGACAAGCTATGACTCTGATGGGTTATGACAAATGTCTTAATGTGACAAGCTATGACTGATGGGTTATGGCAAATGTCTTAATGTGACAAGCTACGACTCTGATGGGTTATGGCAAATGTCTTAATGTGACAAGCTATGACTGATGGGTTATGGCAAATGCCTTAATGTGACAAGCTATGACTGATGGGTTATGGCAAATGTCTTAATGTGACAAGCTATGACTGATGGGTTATGGCAAATGTCTTAATGTGACAAGCTATGACTGATAGGTTATGGCAAATGTCTTAATGTGACAAGCTATGACTCTGATGGGTTATGGCAAATGTCTTAATGTGACAAGCTATGACTGATGGGTTATGGCAAATGCCTTAATGTGACAAGCTATGACTCTGATGGGTTATGGCAAATGCCTTAATGTGACAAGCTATGACTGATGGGTTATGGCAAATGTCTTAATGTGACAAGCTATGACTAATGGGTTATGGCAAATGTCTTAATGTGACAAGCTATGACTCTGATGGGCTATGGCAAATGTCTTAATGTGACAAGCTATGACTGATGGGTTATGGCAAATGCCTTAATGTGACAAGCTATGACTCTGAATGGGTTATGGCAAATGTCTTAATGTGACAAGCTATGACTGATGGGTTATGGCAAATGTCTTAATGTGACAAGCTATGACTCTGATGGGTTATGGCAAATGTCTTAATGTGACAAGCTATGACTCTGATGGGTTATGGCAAATGTCTTAATGTGACAAGCTATGACTCTGAAGGGTTATGAGTTTTATGATTATTATTATTATTTTACATGTCCAAAATATATTAGCTCATATTTTTGCATGGTTTTAAAGAGCCAATCTTCTTCTTGTTCAGGTCTTTGTTGACATCTGTTTTGGATTGTCTCTGAGTCTATGATATTCTTATGGCCTTTCTATAGCACTTCATTTCTAATGCTTTTTTTTTCTATTGTAGTTGACATTTCACTAGCTCTTCTTCAGTGTTCATTATCAAACTCTCTCGATCTCTCTTGTAGCTGGACAATGGTCCTACTAGATTTCCAGTATGATGTAATCCAGAGAATGGAAATACATTGTGTTTTATTTGCGCCAATAGTCAGACACATCCGTCTTCAGCTGTCGTGCCCTGGATCTCACACAGTAATCAATAATTTAGTCTCATAGAGTGTTTTTAATTAGCTTCTTCCTCATTCTTCAGTTGAAGTCAAATACTGGTATGGCTTTCATCAATGAACTGGACTGTGGTCACCAGCCCTGAGACAAGGCAGCAAAGCTTGTCCACCAGAGCTGTTTCAGATAGCTATAGTTTTCTTCTTGTGGTATAATACAGTTGGATAAAGCTACAGTGTTGGGAAACAACCTGTACTGGAAATGGGAGGGCTGGGGTAACACCAGACAAATGTCAAAATGAACAGAAATAGGTACAAGTAATACCAATAGTAGTCAATAAGACAATCTCCATTGTTAATTTGTTTTATTGTGTCTCGTTAGTTTGTCTTATTGTGTCTTGTTAGGTTTGCTTTATTGTGTCTTGTTGCTAGTTTGTTTTATTATGTCTTGTTGCTAGTTTGTTTTATTATGTCTTGTTGCTAGTTTGTTTTATTATGTCTTGTTCTTAAGTTTGTTTTATTCAGGAATATTGGTAACACTGTACCTATTTCTGTTCATTTTGTCGTACAGTGGGCAGCTCTGTAAAATATGTTCCATGTTTTCTGGAGACTGTCATATCAATGTCACCAATTCCAAATTTCCTATACATTTGTTGGTTGAATCTGTTGTGGCCATTTCTCAATCTAAAAATGATTGTTTAGGTTAATCAGCTAGTCACAGGAACTATCAGCATTATATATACATTTCAGCATATTTTGTGTAAGACTTTATACCTATGTGTCTGTTTTGAGCACTGTGACTTCAGTTCATTAGTTCGAAACCAATAAATTAATCTTATAGGTTTGTACCAAGATGCAGAAGCTGCCATTGATTTCCTGTTACAAAGGTCAGATATAGACCATTCACTGATTGTAGTGTTTGGAAGATCACTGGGAGGAGCTGTGGCAGTTCACCTGGCTTCTTCACCTTTCTACGGCCCAAAGCTGGCAGGATTAGTGTTAGAGAACACCTTTACATCGTTACATGATATGAGTCATAAGATTCTTCGATTGGCATGTATTAAGTACATACCCAGGTGGTGCTATAAAAACAAGGTGAGTACAGGTATATGCATGCTAAATTGTGATTGTGTGGATGGATTGATATATGAATTGTGGATGTGTGGTTGGATTGAGATATCAGTTGTGGATGTGTGGGTAGATTGAGACGTGAGCTGTAGATGTGAGTGTGGATTGAGATTTGAATTTTAGATATGTGGGTGGATTGAGATGTGAGTTATAGATCTGAGGGTGGATTGAGATGTGAATTGTAGATGTGTGTGTGTGGACTGAGATGTGAATTGTCAATGTGTGGGTGTATTGACATGTGAATTGTAGATGTGTTAGCCAGAACTTGAAGGAATATCTGGCAGCAGGAAATGATAGAAGAGGTTTGTTAAAGTCCTATGCTCCACAGGAATATGTATATATATGAAATAGAAAAAAGGGAATATACAAATTATACATTGTTTTGTTATATAATGGCTTCAATATTACTTTTTATATTGATATTGTCTCTAATGCAGTACCCATCAATGCAAAGGATAGAGAATATAACAATACCAACTTTGTTCCTGAGTGGTGCTATGGATGAACTTGTTCCAGCCAAAATGATGAAAGAACTTTACAATGTAAGTGACATCTTTGCTATAAAAAAATCTTATGTGGTCAATACAAGGACTGTGCAATAAATTCCCATGAAAACTATTATACTTACAGACTAGTTGGTTCTTTCTCCGTCTTATACATTCACTTTCAATAAATCACCACAAATTTTATGTGAATCCGCCAGGGAGCACGAAGTACGTTATGCTACCTGTTTCGGTCTAAGTAGTCCAATTTGTAATTGTATACACTTATTCCAATGTTTGTGTCATTGAGGGAAGTGACCTACCCACAATAGACACATTTCAGAATAGTCCTCCATTTTCTTGTCACATTGGCTTGAATCTCTTCAATATCGTTGAATCAGCGACCTTTCATTGTTGTCTCAAGTTGCAGAAATGAGAGAAAAACAAGATCTTGTGACTATGAAGGAAATTTGCGGGAGCAGTTGAATATTGTGTTTCCTCAAAAATAGTTTCTTGGTTACAGACCCTACCAAAGACGGATGTGTCTGGCCTTGGTGCAAATAAAACTTTGACATAACACATTTCCATTCTTTGGACTACATCCTGCTGGAAATCTAGTAGGACCATTGTCCTGCTACAAGAGAGATCCAGCGGGAGAACACTCTCTTCTCTAGGAAAATATTCATGATGAATTAGTGTATGCTTTCTTGCACATGTGCCACGATCTCATATGTATTTGTGATGTATGGTCTGTCTTGACAGGGGGGAGGGGGCATCTTCGTAGAATAAATGTTCACTTTTAAATAGGAATACCACTCAAATGTTGCAGATCTACTGAGACAAATCAGGAAATAAATACAAAAGGTCCCTGTTGGACCGCAATGTAGAAAAAAACCTTGTTCCTTTGTTTATTTTGTTATTTATTTTTACATTTGTTTTACTATTTGATAGAATATCCTGTAGCATTATTACGTTAATATAATACTTATCACTATTTTGTTTTGTTAATGTGGCACTCTCCACTTTTTCGAACATCCTCAGACAGTTTGGTTATGTATACAATGATGAAGAGGATGCTGAAAGAGATAATGTTCATGTACAGAGAATGATAGAATTGGGAGTGATATGGGGAGAAGGGAAGAAGTGCTCTTCTCAGGAAGGATTAAAACAACTCAGAACTAACAACGGATTGGGAAACTGATCTTATATACTCTTGAATGCCAAGCAGGGCACTTCTGGAAATTCCCCTTGTGCAGTGATAATAGTTTCTAATCAAGCATCAACAGAAGTCAAATGCGCTATCATCCGTGTTTTGTGAAGGGGGGGGTAAAGAATAGTTACACTGTTACCAATCATGCACATTGTAAGATGAGAGTAAGGGGGATTTGGGGGTGGAGTAGGCTGTCCCTTCCTATAGGTGGTCCAGTAACGGAGTCATGCTTAAGTCAGATGTGTTAGGCCAAGAGGCGCAGATATCTCAGCCAAGTTGTAAACCCATTCCCTTCTTCATAGTACATCTATCTAATCTGCAGGAGTTTTAGAATAAAGAAAAGAAGAAGAAGAATGCATTATGATCGGCAAAGAGGTCAGACAACTGGTCCATGATCATAATTTTTATGATTTGACTAAAAATGTTGGCGTTCTGTATGTGCAGCACTAATAAACAGGTTGTAATGCACAGATTGGCCTACTAGCGATATGGTTTCTGATGTTCACTGTAATTTGTAATACATTTAATGTATACATAATACTGCCAAAGTCAGACGTGTCTGTTCTTTGGCGCAAATAAAACTATGACACTATGCATGTCTGTTTTCAGGACTACATTCTGCTAAAATCTAGTTAAGGCTTTTATCTTGTTACAAGAGAGATTCAGCTGAAGTCTGGAAATGAAAGTTAAAACAAAATTGCGTTGTAATCTTCCCATTCCCTTTCTTTCATTATCTATTCATGTATATTTTGCATTTAAAAATATATATTTATATCTTTATAAATTACTTGGCATCAGAAATCCAAAAGCAGTATGAAGAGACTTGAGTTGTTTGCTAATGGCACACACAATGACACTTGGATGGCCCCTGGTTACTATGAAGCCTGGCTAAGGTTTATACCTGATGTAAGTTTTATGTCAGTCTCTATGTGATCTAATGTAAGTTACCCAATTGTTTTATGTCTGCGAGTCTGTACTTTTAAATGGCTGATAGAATGGCAAGCAGAAAATTTATGGGAATCCTCCCTGTGCAGTGGTGCTGGTTCCTGATCAAGAATTCATATTTACAATGGGGAATTTCTCCAGCGGTGGCCTAGTTGATAGCGAGCTTGTTTGCTGTCACTGGGTTACATCATTCCAGGTTCAAAACTACGTCCTGACAAAAAACATCCGGGTTGTGATTTCTTGCTTGATATGACCACTGCTCCAGTTGACTCAGCAGTAAATGAGTACCTGACGCATGAGTTAGGGAAGGTAAAGACAGCAAGGAAGGAAACTGGCCACTCCCTCACTCACCTAATTATTGCTGCTGGTTAGTACATGAAGAGTTATCTTCGCCCCCGATGGCAGGTTGCTGCCATGGGACCTACCTTATTCTTCCAGAGCTTTATTTCATAGCCAGAAGACCTCAACTTTCAGCAGTATTTGATACTTTGAGAAGAAACATTCTACTGAGATTTCTTCTTTCGTTCACTTGAAACATGTCTATATCTGTAATTCTGTCTCCTTAATAAAACTCACTGTCTTTTGTAGTTCATACAGTGTCCCATAGAGCTTTGATTCCAGTGTTGTTTCCTCTGGCCAATATGTCTGCCTCAGCGTTTCATGCTCAGAACACTCTTGAAGTATATGTTTGGCACTCTGTGCTGCCTGTACACATGTACACATGGCCGTGTTGCCAATCTTGAACTTTGTATACATGTGACTGCGGAGTCGGTTGTGTCCTGTTCTGAGATGTAGAATTATAACTTGTTCTGATCTGTTCATAATGTGATAGTCATCTTGTCTTGGTGTTTGTGGCTTTCTTATTGGCTTGATCATCTGTTTTTTCTGATGGTAGGTGATTGGTATATCTGGTTGGTCTTCGGCAGCACCTTCCTTAGCCAGTTGGTCTGCTTTTTCATTTCCTGGTATTCCACATCCTACTGAGATAAGGAACCTACCGGTATGTATGCAGAAAGCATGTTTCCCCCATTTCATGAGGCAACTACTTAATGGCATCAATGTCGACTATCTTTGACCACACCATATAAATCTAAACGGCTGTGTAGATAGAGAATAAAGAACTAATAGACTTTTCAGTTCTTCTCAAGATAATTTATTTCTTTTCAGGGCTTTTAGTCCTTCTCTTCTACTCTTTTTAGGACTTCTATACTTTTTTTCCAGCCGCTTGAACAAGAGGAAATCTCATACCAGAAGATGCCATGCATAACGGAATCTCTTTGGGAATAATTGCATGCATGGTTATTTAATTGTCCCAGACCATAAGGTCACACATAAATAAAAGCCAACACGACCCGATATAACCAACATAGACTCCAGTATTATGTGCCTCGAAAAAAGGTTTTAATCCCCTATTAAACAAACATACAAAGAGAATACATTTTGGCATGCGATCATAAAATAACACCAGATTTTAAAAAATGTTTACACGAGTTTGTTTCCATAGAATAAGTTGTTAGTAAAATAACAGATGATATTATATTTTTGTGTGGATTTTTTGTGTAGAAAAAATTGTAAAATAGAAAATATTTAATAAATGTTGGGTTTATAAATATAAATAACTGCATTTAATAAATTGAGGCACTAAACGAAACTTATCATTATAGCAATGTGAATATGGAGCAACTAATAATTAACTAGTAACTGAACTGACACAGAAAAAAACTATCTTATTTGTTAAACACAGAATAAAACTATCTTATTATTTTAAGTGGGTTGCATGTTACCATAGTACCTGGTGCACTTTTTGGCCTGCTATCTTTGTCTTTAGGACTTGTGCTTCCTTGGGCAGAACTGTGGTCCTGCTCGATGTAAGGGATGGCCAGACCAGTCTTACTTGGACCATCCTCTGTTGGCTTCACTAAGCCCCATCTCCACATTAAAGAGCTGGCCTCAATGGGGCAAAACAATGTTGTATTCATATTGTATGCATATATATACTACACCTTTTTATGTGTATTCACGCCAACACTAAGCACAACAAAACAACATTGTGGACTATGTTAGCCTGTGTAAACACATTTTCAAAGTCAGTTTTTTAATTTTAGGATCACATATTGAAATTTAAATAGTGATTTTGTCTTAAAAACTTCGAAATAGTAAATGTCTGCAGCTGCAGACCTGCTAATGTAACATCTTTCTGCTTTCAGGCCCTACGGCAGCGGCATCAACCAATGAGCAATCCACACCACGACAAAGATCAAATGGAATCTGTGATATCAATATGAGAGTTTGTTAGTTGAAGATAACTCTGCCTGTGTTTTACTAACTCATTTGTTGATTGTCTCCCATTTCATGATAATATTACATGAACAGACAGTGCCTGTTTGTTTTACTCATTAAATATTTGTTGATCCAGCATTACAGAGGCTAGCTTCCCCCACATTTTGAGAATCCCTTTTTAAAAAGAATCATGAAGTATTGTGGTGAGTCAAATGTTCGTTCCATTTTTCTGCTGTACATCACCATATATCATGTATTCAGCAGAATGAGAAAGGGCGAACTTTTGACTCTCCCAAAGCATACTGGGTAATCTTATAATATCTATTGAAATATTTTCATTATTCTTTTTATTTTTAGTAGTTCCAATCTGTGCAATGGTTTCCTGTTCTTAGACTTTCATGTTATCATGCTGTGGGAGTTTCTGTAAGTTTGTTGAATATATTGCCTTATTTGTCTTGACAGATGATCTGAAGCAAGCTTGTATAAGATAGAGTTGGGTGGACGTGAGTTGAACATGTCTTCTCATGATTGATTTGATCTGTTGCAGAAGAAATACGGGAACATTATATCACATTTTGTTTAATATGGTAGAGAAAAGAGAAAGATGGACACCTTTGTATTGGTGGTATCTGAAGAAGGACAAAGAGCTGAATAGATACCTGTTTGTTCGTGATTCGTGATGTCTAAAGAGGGACAAAGTGCTAGATAGACACCTGTGTGTTGGTGATGTTTGAAGAGGGACAAAGTGCTAGATAGACACCTGTGTGTTGATGATGTTTGAAGAGGGACAAAGTGCTAGACAGACACCTGTGTGTTGGTGATGTTTGAAGAGGGACAAAGTGCTAGATAGACACCTGTGTGTTGGTGATGTTTGAAGAGAGACAAAGTGCTAGATAGACACCTGTGTGTTGGTGATGCTTGAAGAGGGACAAAGTGCTAGATAGGCACCTGTGTGTTGGTGGTGTCTGAAGAGGAGCAAAGTGCTAGATAGACACCTGTGGGTTGGTGGTGTCTGAAGAGGAGCAAATAATAATAACTGCAACCTGCCAAGCATGTTGTAAGAGGGTTGAGAAAGGAGATAGTTACCCATGTCACTGAAGGTCAGAGTCCTCCATAAGAATCATGCTGAAGTTTTATGTGCCAGGACAATGGTACAGATATAACTATCTAGTTGGGAACCATGACACAATGCATGACCAAAGAACACAGAAATAAATAAAAGTGTAACCTCTGACAGAGGGGTTAGTGAGCTAATTATGTTTGGTAGCGCCCCTTTTAAACTCCTGCTGAATATCTTGTGGCAAACAATGGTCCTACTAACTTTCCAGCAGGATGTAGTCAGTAGAATGGAGATGTATTGTGGCACTGTTTTATTTGCACCAATGGCCCAATACATCAGACTTTGGTGGATAACTATTTTTGTAATTTCAACTCATCTGAGCTAGCTCAAGGTTCAATACAGAGATAGATAAACCTTTCCCCACATATTGGCAATACGGCGGGACATATTAGTGGTGCTGACAGTTCAACTTTGATGCAGCAGCAGAGTTGATAGGAACATAGCTCCAATGTAGATGTGTCAGCAGAATTGATAGGAACATAGCTCCAATGTTTATGCAGCAGCAGAGTTGATAGGAACATAGCTCCAATGTTAATGTGTCAGCAGAGTTGATAGGAACATAGCTCCAATGTTTATGCAGCAGCAGAGTTGATAGGAACATAGCTCCAATGTTTATGCAGCAGCAGAGTTGATAGGAACATAGCTCCAATGTTTATGCAGCAGCAGAGTTGATAGGAACATAGCTCCAATGTTAATGTGTCAGCAGAGTTGATAGGAACATAGCTCCAATGTTTATGCAGCAGCAGAGTTGATAGGAACATAGCTCCAATGTTGATGTGTCAGCAGAGTTGATAGGAACATAGCTCCAATGTTTATGCAGCAGCAGAGTTGATAGGAACATAGCTCCAATGTTAATGTGTCAGCAGAGTTGATAGGAACATAGCTCCAATGTTTATGCAGCAGCAGAGTTGATAGGAACATAGCTCCAATGTTTATGCAGCAGCAGAGTTGATAGGAACATAGCTCCAATGTTTATGCAGCAGCAGAGTTGATAGGAACATAGCTCCAATGTTGATGTGTCAGCAGAGTTGATAGGAACATAGCTCCAATGTTTATGCAGCAGCAGAGTTGATAGGAACATAGCTCCAATGTTGATGTGTCAGCAGAGTTGATAGGAACATAGCTCCAATGTTGATGTGTCAGCAGAGTTGATAGGAACATAGCTCCAATGTTGATGTGGCAGCAGAGGTTATAGGAACATAGCTCCAATGTTGATGTGGCAGCAGAGGTTATAGGAACATAGCTCCAATGTTGATGTGGCAGCAGAGGTTATAGGAACATAGCTCCAATGTTGATGTGTCAGCAGAGTTGATAGGAACATAGCTCCAATGTAGATGTGGCAGCAGAGTTGATAGGAACATAGCTCCAATGTTGATGTGTCAGCAGAGTTGATAGGAACATAGCTCCAATGTAGATGTGGCAGCAGAGTTGATAGGAACATAGCTTCAATGTAGATGCGGCAGCAGAGTTGATAGGAACATAGCTTCAATGTGAAACCAACAGCACAGTTTACTTCACATTTCTCAGTGGAAATCGCACAAAATTTCTTGTTGGTTATCAGAGAGTGAATGCAGAAAAAGAATTGATAGCAAGCTTGCCTACAAACTCAATGCATCAAACAAGGTGGTTTGAACACCGACAATCCACGTTGTACTGGTGATGTGATTTGGTGTATTAGTGACACCTCATTATTCATCAGTTGTTGATTAACAATGTCCTGTACTGGAAAGAGAACAGGAACTACAAAGCCTAATAGATCAAGTGAATAAGTCAAGTAAAGAAAATGGACACATGTGCTAAACATAAAAATATACAGAGAGATACTACAAAAATTAGACATTTACCAAAAATCGGACACATAATCAAAAATAATGGTAGATGTAAAACAGAAGTTAAAAGGAGAATAGGAATGGCTAAAAGTACTTGCAAACATGAGGAAAATATAAATATTGACATCTTAAAAAAATTACAAACAAGCTAAAAATGAGAATTATAAAATACTACATCTATTCTATATTACTGTGTGGCTCAGAAACATGGACAATGAACAAACAACTAGAAGATAGAATTGATGCCTTTGAGATGTGGATACATGAAGAATAGGGAGAACTTTGTGGAAAGAGAAGAAAATGAACAATGAGGTTCTAACAACACTTCAAATGAAAAAAGAACTATTAAAAGAAATAAAGATCAAACAGATAAAGTATTTTGGACATATTAAATGACATGACACCCTATTGAAGATCTTACAATAAGGTCTTCTGAGGGTAAAGTCAAGGGGAGGTGAGCAAGAGGTAGGCAGAGTTAGAAGTGGGAGAGAAACGAGAGGTTACAGTTTGACACATTGCACCACCAAGGCAAGAGTCAGGGGATGTTGGAGGTCTGTTGCAGCCACCCTTCATTGTCTAGACGGCTCTTTATGAATGAATGTACAGCATACACTACAGTTATTTATTTTTATTATAAAAATTCAACATTTGAAAAGCAGACTCCTATTCAGGAGATGCTTAAATTATTTTATTTTTTTATATATATAAAATAAATGTTTGTACACTTCAGGTGGCCCTTATATATGCTGTATCTATTTCAGCTGGTGAGGTGTCTGAGTCAAATCCTGAACTGGTTTTCATCAGAACTCTATAACACGTTTCACTAGCTTTGTCCTCAAACAAATGTAATTACTGGTATCTAACGTATTAATGCCATTTTTTCATATAATTTTTAGTTTAGTTAGACCCAACAAATATATACTTTATATTTGTGCATCATGTCCAGTTTTTATAAATGTGTTAAATCCTTTGATCTTTGTTGGCATACTAATTATTGTGTATCAAGAAAAGAAATTTTACCATTTCAGGCATTACACAGGAAATAATCTTAAACACCATGTGTCTTGTGTTCAAGAGTACAAAATATTGCAATTTCACACTTAAATCTTGTTAATTGTATGATAAACCAATTATGGGTAAATGAGGTCATGTAATTGACTGTAAACATCTTAAAATATGTGTGTGAGATGTGTGCTGACAAGTAAACTTTTGATCTATATCACGAACAAACGAACATTGAAACCGATGACTACATTTCAATGAAAAATGTAATTCATATAGTCTATACCATTTCAAATTCACACACAGATTTCAATTATATGTGTTATATATTTGCTGAGATACTTCATTATGAAGTTGGGCGAAGCTAGTGAAACGTTCTATAAATTTCCACAAGCTGGATGACTGAATAATTCCATATCATCATCATCTTCAAATCTATAACCCATCAGCGTCATAGGGAAACATCAATACAAACATCTCATCACGTCTCTCTGTTCGTAGTTCCTTGTTTAAATGTCTATTGTCTTTCCCCAGGTGAATGATGGTTGATAGTATCCACACTTGCCATTTAGCGTAGAGGGTGGGAGCCTCAGTTGTCGTTCCAAGGTCAAATGTAAAGAAACTTAATCCTGTCATCTTTAATATTATCAATCCTAACTTTCTTTCCCCTCTTTTTCTTCCACCCTCAACTGTCTCATGAAGGATAGTTTTGGAAAAGATTTCAACACATACCAATGGTACACAATTCTAGCTTGCTATCATTGACCTACACTTAAATTCCCTCCCACAGACACATATTTCATCCTTCAGTAACTTTAAAAAAAGCAATATATGTCTAGATGACACTACAACATATATTAATGTTGATATTATTTTTTGTACTATGTTATTCTTCCATATTTTGTTTGGTCGCAAAAAAGAAAACAGTGGGATCGTAACAAGAGGGGGTCACTTTAAAATGGTGGGACCATAATGAGAAAGGTCACTTTAAAATAGTGGGACCATAATGAGAGAGGTCACTTTAAAATTGTGGGACCATAACGAGAGAAGTCACTTAACCCTCAGACCGCGTATTTATTTCCAGAAGTTTTGTTTAAAAAATGCATTGGCAGACACGTAAAGCATTGGCAGGCACGTAAAGCATTGGCAGGCACGTAAAGCATTGGCAGGCACGTAATTTCAGGCTCGTAATCGCTATCATCATCAGATTCCCCTTCAATTTCATTAGTCCTTCAAATACATACAGGGTGACACACACAAAAAAACGAATAACATCCAAAATTTTATTTAGATCGACACAAAACTTTAGCTACATTAGGTCAAGCCTGTGTAGCAGACATCTTCAAAGTTTCAGGTCTGTACAACAAAAACTCTTTGTTTCACTGGCGCTCCAAATGAGCTCCCCCTTTAATGGCCTTTGCAGACAGTGCTCAGGGGGCGTGCTACCCCAGAAGATATTGTTCTTCGAGACCTGTTCTCACGTGACCTGACAACAGAAAATGTGCTTCGTCCAAAATCCAGACATTGTCAAGGAAGTCTGGCACAGCGTCAATCTTGTCACAAAACCACTGGCACATGATCACTCACTTCTTCATGTCGTCAGGTGTAAGCGTGTGTTTAATCTGTATCCTGTAAGGATACAAGTGGAGATCTGCATTCAAAATTCTCCGCACAGACTCTCGATTGATTTCAAGTTCCTGACTTTGCCGTCGCACAGACTTGCTTGGGCTGCGGTCAACAGAGTCTTTGACTGCAGCAATGTTGTGTGGTGTCCTTGATGATTTAGGTCGTCCAGAGTTTGATTGTCTATTAGTGACTTTACAATTGAGGTTATGCACAGTCCCATGGGTTCTGAACTTGTTGACTCATCTGTAGATCATTGAGTGGACAGGAAATTCTCAACATCTGAACCGTTCTTTGAATTGCAATTGAGCTGCGTGGATAGACTTCAACCTAAAATATGCCTTAACTATAAATGTCTTTTCCTCAGTAGTCCATGGCATCTCAAAGGTCGAATTTGGTAGACTCTTAAAACATCAATTTTTCCTGATAAATCTGAAAAATAAAAGGAATTGATTATTTATTTCAAAAGTTATTCAAGTGTAGGTGATGACCGTTTTGTTTGTGTCACCCTGTATATGCAACTCTGTTCTTACCGCAAATCAAAATTCGGAATATTATCAGTATTTTAAATCGCGGGATAAAAATAAACATAAATAATTGCGAGCACGTGGAAATTGCGGGATGGGTAAAATTAAGCCAGTAGGTACTGCATGTGGAAATTGCGGGATACCCGGTCGGAGGGTTAAAAATAATAAAAGTGTAGTTAAGCCTTGATTATCTGTGAGTGTGTATAATGATTATGTGTGTATTGATTATCTGTGTGTGAATGTATATTGAGCAATTTATTGATCTAGTCTCTGTTGCATTATTTTTTCATAGTTGTGTAATAGGTGAAGACTTGCTATCAAATAAAGTATTTATAGCAGCGTATAAGTATGTTTGCTGCTGGGGAAAAGCTATTGTTGTGTTAGATAAAAGTATGTTTGCTGCTGGGGAAAAGCTATTGTTGTGTTAGATAAAAGGTTTGTTTGCTGCTGGGGAAAAGCTATTGTTGTGTTAGATAAAAGGCTGCTATTGAATAACTTGAATAAAAGGTTTGCTTGCTACTGGAATAGACACTGTTTACTTATGAATGAAATGATTTCCATGCTGTGCTCCAATAATTTCTAATTTCTGGATGAAAAGTTATTGTTGCTGGAAAAGAAGCTGTTCATTTTTGAATGAAAGGTTGTTACATGTTGAATAATTATTTTTCAATGTGAAAAGGATGTTTGTTGTTGAATAACAGCTATTCAATTCTGAATGAAAAGCTATCAATCCAAGAATTGTTTTACCCACATCTCCTACCACCCTGAACTGTTCCTTGCAAAATAATTTTAGAAAGTGAATCGTGTCTCGATACATGCCCAAAACACATGTATTGTATTGTACTGTATCACAAGACAGACAGCTGTATTACAAGACAAATAGGTGAAAAGGGACTCTTAAAAAAAAGACTTTTTTCTCTCGATTGTTCTCACTTCTACCAATCACTCTTATATCATGACAATGATCCTACTAGATTTTCTGCATGGTGTAGTCCATAGTACAGAAATGCGTTGTCACCATGTTTTAATTGAGCTAATGGTGCGACACATGTGACTTTGGCATTGGTAGCTAATATGTGAACATTTTTTTACCACTTCCTCTGAATGGTGAACGTCTGTGACTATATCACAGTACAATAAGCCAGCCATATGAGACCGGACGTCTGTGACTATATCACCAGTACAGTAAACCAGCCATACGAGAGAGCTTGTACTTCCACACTGGTCACTAAGCTCACAACTAACTATAGTCACGCATGCTTGACCTTTTGTAATTGTTTTGCGTAGCTATCTGCATAGTCACAAGCACACACAAAGAGGCTTTGATCACCTACCTACCAACAGTTGACATACATTTCATTCTATGGTAGAGTGGATAGCGGGCCAGCGACATGATGAATTATCTCTGGGTTTGAAAGCCAATCAATCATATTGTGCTGCCAATACGATCGGTTGTATTAATGGTACCTACATGACAACATTGGATGTACTTGGCTACTATGGGCAAATAACTCAGCTCTGCTGTAAAACGAGCAGCACAACAAACTTCACACTCTCCGGCTAAAATCACACAAATACCCGTGCTGATTATTTGAGAGTGAATGCAAAAGAGGATTGGTACCTAAAAATTCAATGTAGTTGAATAGTAATGGGACTTGAGTAGAAATGGATAAGTTGAGTTACGAATCAGTGTCCAAGCATGCGATATTACTCAGTAATCTCAGCTGTCTTGCTAGTGGTGGACCAGACACTTTGTTGTTCGTCCATCACAAGTGATGATGACCATTTATAACATCCACTTTTGATATTCAGTTAGAGATATGTTCTTGATTATGAGTTTGTAGATGTCTAGTAAATCTCTGTCCATTCTGATCGCAAATTTCCTTGGATAGTTCTGGCATGGGATGATCACTCATGGTTTCTGGTCTACCCTGGACTTTCTAGCTACTCTCTGCTGTTGAGTTGCAGTACTTATCTTTTCATGACCTCCCCAACTGCAGTGTGCCATGCAACTCCGCTCTATGTAAGCTCTCCTTGTCCATCTTGGTCCACTTAAAAATAAGACCCCTAGTGAAGTCTTTAACGAGTTACTACAGGATTTAATTGATTAGAACAGTCATGGATACCCTATGAGAAGACGAGGAGGAAGTCGAACGTGACAATGTACATATTCAGAGAATGGTAGAAATGGGAGTGACTAGAGGTGATGGGAGAAAGTGCTCCCTCTCTGGAAAGATCAGAAGAACGCACAATCAGCAACTGACTGAGACACTGAGCTTATACACTTTTAGATGGCTGACGGAACGGCAAGCAGAGCATATATGGGAATGCCCCCAGTGCTGTGACACTTGTTCCTAATCAAGAATCCTACAGCGCCACCCTGAGATTGTATGCCCCTCACAACTTATAGAAAATACTTGACTAGTGTCACCATCAAAGCGTACTTTCTAGCAATGATGTCATTCCTCTATATTCTCAAAACTATGGTACCCATTAATTGATGGCTGGGTTGACCATAGAAGTTTTATTTTTGACAAACCATGACTAATGAATGAACTCAAAAATCCTGGTCACCATGTCACTAGATGAGTGACGTAGCAACTACACTACCTTAGCTTTCTCGTGAAAGATAGTTATCTTAACTCCCTTAACTCAGCTCTTGCCTGTATCTTGAGGGTCTTTGAAAGGGAAACAAAGAATAGCACAACTATTACCTACCAATAATATCATAATTGACAAGTAAGGAGGCTTTGGGGCAGAGTTGGTTATTTGGTCCTATAGAGGGTCAAAGTAAATTAAAGTCTTTCTGAAATCGGATGTGTCAGACCAAAATTGCAGATATCACAGCCAAGCTGTAAACTATGACACAATACATTCAGTTCTCTGGACTTCGCTGTGTGTTGCCTGGGAGAAAATAAAAGCAATACAGTTTACCTTCCATGAATGTCATAAGAGGTGACTATGTTGGCTATCATATCACATATAAGGTCAAAATGACCAAGAAGCCATGCTGAAGTTGGATGTGTCAGGCTCAAAGGTGCAGATATAACAGCAAGCTGTAAACATTGACACAACGCATTCTGTTATCTGAACTGTACCCTGCCAATTTGGAGCTTAGAACAAATGCAGAAGTAAGGCAGAAAGCTGTATCATAAGACAGAAAGCTGTATCACAAGACAGAAAGCTGTATCATAAGACAGAAAGCTGTATCACAAGACAGAAAACTGTATCACAAGACAGAAAACTGTATCACGAGACAAAACTGTATCACGAGACAAAATTGTATCACAAGACAAAAAAATGTATCATGAGACAGAAAACTATCACAAGACAAAAAAATGTATCACGAGACAGAAAACTGTATCACAAGACAGAAAACTGTATCACAAGACAAAAAAATGTATCACAAGACAGAAAGCTGTATCACAAGACAGGAAACTGTATCACAAGACAGGAAACCATCACAAGACAGGAAACCATCACAAGACAGAAAACTATCACAAGACAAAATTTATCACGACAGGTTTTGATAGGGAAAGAGAAGACGGGGAAAGGAATAGAACAATTTGGAGAAGTGAGATGGTGAAAGTTCTTGGTGATATTGACATCACACTGAAAGAATTTGAGAGCAAACATAAGGATGGAGTAGTCTGAAGAGAAATCACCTGTGGTCTGCTCATGTGAAGTCTAGTACACGATTGATCAGTTTCTAGCGTCACATATAGGCTTATGTACCTTGTCTCTACAGTCCCTTGTTTTTCGTCTATTACAAGTGTTGATGACCAAATGTGATATCCATTTCTTGGAACTCAATTAAATCCTTGTCTATAATTTTGTAGGTGGCTGATAAGCCACATGGTTGCCCATGTAATATCGAGACCCGAAAGGGGAGTAAATTATAGAGATACTGCCATACACGTCATAAGAGGAGACTAAGAAGGTTTTGGGGGTGGAGTTGGCTGTCCCATCCTATAGAGGGTCACCCAGAAGTCATGCTGAAGATGAATGTGTTAGACAGAATGTGAAGGGTCATTATTTTGAGTACCATGGAGTGATTCCATTATGACACAACACATTCAGTTCTCTGGACTTCGCTGTGTGTTGCCTGGAAGAAAATAATAGCAATACATATGAGGATCAATGGATCTGCAGCAATCAAATAGTTCTAGAAGAACCCATTTACTAAAGCTGTTGTGTCTGATCCTTAGTTTATGCATCTCTTCTTCTTCAGTGTTCATTCTCAAACTCCCACTGGTTCTCTCTTGTAGCAGGACAATGGTCATACTAGGTTTCCTGCAGGATGTAGTCGAGAGAATGGAAAGGATGCATTGTGTCTGCATTTTATTTGCGCCAATAGGCTGACACATCTGCCTTTGGCAAAGTTATCGTGTCTGACCCTCAGTCCATGCATCTAAATACTTAAAGTGACTGATATCAATATATCATCTATTACCACTTGTGACCTCATAAATAGATATTATATGAGCCTACCATCCCATCATGGATATGCTGGTGTGCACCTGCACCATTGACTCGTGCTGACACTGGCTGAGGTGTAAAGTTTTTCATTGTTCTCATGCAACATCCAAGGTTAGCAGATAATCAAGATCCTAAAAGCACCTCCATGCAGAACACTTTTGTAATAGGTGTACCACACTCTTGTAGTAACAGGCGTACCACACTCTTGTAGTACATCTGACTAACGCATTTAGGGATAGTGTACGGGGCTGTCGAGGCTGCAGATGGAAAGAGAACTGATCGCAATCAATGAAATACAACACCTCCCATTCACCACAGCCCATGGCACAGTAACGTAATATCTGCATGCAAGGCCATGGCAAGAGTGGTCATTGTCAAAGTTCCTCACATGAGAAAGTAAAGTTACATAGCAAGAGTGGTCATTGTCAAAGTTCCTCTCACATGAGAAAGTAATGTTAAGTTATAGTAATATCCGGCGTACAATCTAAGAGCCTTTGGATTAGACAGCATATTTGGAATATCTGGACATAAAGCCAAAGGTAGACTAAGAAACGATGGATAGATAACCTTGAACAAATATGGACTCGACGCAACCACAGTGACACATCTCGTCTTGGAAGGACAACTAAGGCTCCCACTCCTAAGCTTAACTGCAAGTGTGGATACCAACAACCATTATTCACTTCGGAAAAGCAAACTCCTGATATTTCATTCATTCTTCTTCTGAATTCGTTCTCAAACTCCTGCAGATTAGCAGGATGTAGTCCAGAGAACGGAATGCGCTGTGTCATGGTTTACAGCATTGCTGCGATATCTGCGCCCTTCGGCCTGACACATCCGACTTCAGCATGGATTTGGGTCACTGACCCTATATGAAATGGGACAGCCAACTCCATCCCATAACCTCCTTAGTCGCCTTTTATGACATGTGTGGAAGGTAAACAGTGTTGCTATTCTTTGCTCCCCTTTGGGCCCTGGCAACACAAGACTATTTCATTCATTGATCGAGAGCAGATACTTTTGGGTAAGAAAGCTGTATAAATTTGTTCAGAGTGCCTAATGAGAATCTTATGACTAAGGTGATGAACTAAAAAAGCTTCCAATAAATAGCTTCCCATTGCACATGGGAAAAGTTTTGGGTGATCTCACTTGCTAACATTAGCAGACTAATCAAGTATTAAGAATCAGACTATGGCCATATTGGCAATGTTGCAGGGAAGTAAGTCCTCGTCTTTGAGGGCCAAGAAACTTGAGTCCAACTCAACACGCCTTTTGCCCAATATGGCTGTTTAGAGAGAATTGGGTGCACAATCCTAAGGGCACAGTTGGAAATGGAGTCAGTTTCTTTTTACACAAGATTTTTTTGCCAGAAGCGAAGCACCTTATCCAAAATAGACATAGTCAAACCAAGTGTCCAACTTGACTGGAAACTATTCCCAAACAGCCATACAGAAAGAATTGGGTTGTGTATCCCAAGGACACAGCGGGCAATGAAGTTTGTACAAGACTAATGGTACCAGTAGCGAAGCACCCAGTTTGAAGACAGATTAATGTGGCCCAAACAAAATGCTAACCTGTCTCATGACATAGACACTCTCTGAGTTGGAGGTTTCTTCTTAGGGCATTTTTTACTGCCAAGACTCGAAGTCTCCTAAGTGTGAAAGAAAACCCTGGAGACACTCCCCCCCCCCCCTCCCACTGAACATAGGAAAAATGCTACATTGTTCATAATTCCAGAGGATTGAAACAAACCGACACTGGCTATGGACAATATGCTAACAGGACATATGTTGAGATCCATGACAGCCATCTTAATGATGCACACACGTCTCATAACTGCATTATCACTAAGAAATATAGTCACAGATAAGTTCGCATTAATTTTTTTTGTTCCACTGCATTTGAACCAATTTTTTAAATATCTTTGAACTTCCTGCCCACCGTTACCCTGGACAATCAAGAGTTGACTGTACCATAATAATAGTGCCTATTTGTGCAACTGCCCTTTGCTATTTTGTAGAAATACTTTTTGTTTTTGTTTGAAATCTTGTGTATTTAATCTTGATATCATTTTAATAGTAGGTAAGACAGCATGTAATGTCTTGATATAATTTGGATAATGGGTGAGACTAGTATTGTCTTGATATAATTTTAATAATAGTTGTAATTGCAACATTGTTGGAATGGCAGTATTGTCTTGATAGTATTGATAATAGGTGGGACTGTAGCATTATCAGAATATAATTTTGATAATGATGGAACCGTAGAATTGTTTTAATATAATTTTGATAATGGATTGAAATGCAGTGTCCTAATGTAATTTTGATAAAGGGTTGGAATGTAGTATTGTCTTTTTTTAAAATTTTGATAAGTTTAACTGCATTATTGTCTTGATATAATTTTGATAGGTTGGACTGCAATATTTTCTTGATGCAATTTTGATAATGGGTGGAATTGCATTATTGTCTTGATATAATTTTGATGGTTTAGACTGCAATATTTTCATGATGCAATTTTAATAATGGGAAGACTGAATTATTGTCTTGATATAATTTTGCAATGTAGTTATTTGTGGACAATGGTTATGATAACATTCTTCATGGGGAAATTGGAAATCATTATCAGATATCAAAATTAAAGAATCATTATTATATTTGTTGAATATTTGTGAATTATTCATGGTTGGTTGGTTGGTTGCTGATCCAGTGGTCCATGAGCTCAAGCCCTTTGACCCAATGCCATTTTACTGGCATTATATTGCTGGGAAGTTTGTGGATTTTTGTCCCACCCTGGGCCAGAGCCAGAGAATAACTATCACACTACCAGGAAGGTAGGTTTCAACCTATGAACTGCTCCGAGCCACTGCAGCCAAGATAGGGTTCACTGTGCTCATTCCCTGCCACCAATTGACTACTGGTTATACCATACTTTTCTACTGCTGCAGGCATGCAACAAAAATGTTCAAGTCAAAAGGATTGTCTTTATCCTGAGTCACTGTGCCTCTAAGATGGGCCTCAGCCATAGGAATAACATTGCTGTCAGTTTCCTCCTCTCCAGTGCTGCGCAGTACATCCCCCTCCCAACCACAGAGGTTGCATACATATATTTAAAAAAAATAAAGCATAAAATACATTGCAACAATAAAATAAAAGCATGAAAAGCATAAGTGTATAGATGACGTGCCATGAAGCTTCTGAAGATAACCTCATTATAATGACATGTCATCTACTAAGGTTTTCTGTTGCATGTGTGGTTCATTGGTGAGACCGACAGATGCAATCGATGCGAGGAATTATTCATATACATGAGATATCCTGGACATAACTAAGGGAATCCTCAAATCATATAAATTGTGAATTGTCATCCATACAGATTAATAATTTGTCATTCACATAGATGATGAATTATCATCCATACAGATTGATGAATTATTGGTATAGATGAGATATTATCATCCATATCTTCTTATTCAGCTTTCATTATCAAACTCCCACTGGATCTCCTTTGTAGCAAGAACATGATCCTAGATTTCCAGCAGGATGTAGTCCAGAGAATGGAAATGTGTAGTGTCGCCATTTTATTTGCGCCAATAGCCAGACACTGTCAGCTATAGTCGTCTTTGGCGGCTATCAGTGATATATGGTTTGGAAAGATGGACTGATAGTAAAGCTGCAAAGATGTGGAATCAGGGGTAACATGAGTGAATACGATCCTTCCTACATAATCAGAAAGCAAGAGTCAATATGAAATGTCACAACAGCAACAAAATTCTCCTAAATCATGGCATTCCTCAAGTTCAGCACTGTCTCCAACTCTATTGCTTGTGCTCATAAATGATCTAATCTGTAAACTGCCACAAGGTGTAAGAGCTGCCATGTTTGCTGATTACTAGCGGTGAATAGAAGAAAATCTAAAGATTGTCAAGAAGAAAATACATGAGGCAACAGAAAATACAGAAGCATGGGCAGAGAAATATATGGTGAAGATCAATGCTGAAAAATCCTCAACACTCTTCAAGATCTTAAATAAAGACATAGCAGGAGAGATAAAACTTGGAAATACATGTATACAAACAGAAAAGCAGGTGTACCCGGGCACTGCAATAGATAAGAGACTGACACAAGGCCTGATATTGAGAAAACAGAATAAAAAAAGGCAAGAAATAAACTTGCCATTGAAAGAAGATTGACAAGAACCTTTATAGAAAGGTTTCTTTTTCTATAAAGAGAAAACTTTATAGAAGGTATATACAAGTGCAATTAGAATAGTACTAAAATACAGATCAACAGAATGGATTTCAGCAGACAATTCCTATCTACAAGTTCTGGACATGGTACAAAATCAAGCACTTAGCCTTTTTGGAGGTGCCATGAAGACCTCTCCCTTAAATGAATTGGAAAAATTTACAGGCATCACCCCCTTACCATACAGGCGAGACACTAAGACCAGATCCATGCAGAAAAGTACAAGAGCATGCCAGCACATCCAATGAAGGCCAGATAAGGTGACCTAGCCAGTGGAAGACTGAAAAGGAGCAGTTTTATACACCGATCCAAAAACTAAACAGATAATATAAGGAAGAACTACCAGAAATAAGAAAGATATCACCAACACTTTTCCCAGTTCAGTGGGAACAATATCAAAATCACACTATCAGAAACACCATAAACAACTACTACACTATGAGAAAACTGAACACTCTCCAAAAAATAAAACAATAGTATGCAACATGATTGAAGATAAGTACCCCAAAGAAGCATGGATACAAGTATATACTGATGGATCAGCAACCAGAGCAGTGAAGAGTGGAGGTGCTGGAGTTTATATAAAATATATAGAAAAAGAAAATGAATTCATGTTAACCAACTGAAATATTCCAATCCAAATACTCTGCAGAAGTACAGGCTCTAAACATTGCTGCAGAAATATTTAAAAACACAACAATATCAGCTGGTGGTATTTCTTACTGATGCAATATCTGTCCTACAAGCCCTTGACAGTTATAAACTGTCAAACCTGAAGGAAGCCATTCTTCTTCAACGTTCATTCTCAAGCTCCTGCTGGATCTCTCTAGTAGCAGGACTATGATCCATTTTAGATTTCCAGCAGGATGTAGTCCAGAGAATGGAAATGCATTGTATCCCCGTTTTATTTGCATCAATGGCCCGACACATCGGTTTTCGGTGGGGGAAGCCATTCAAGAAGTGAACATCCAAAGAAGAATAGTGGATACCATCCCATTGTGGCATACCAGGAAATGAAGAGGCAGATATGCTGGCAAAGGATGGAGCAACACAGGAACAAAAATACAAAAAAAATCATCAGAAAAAGAGGACCCTCATTAAAGCTATGAGGAAAGTTGACAACTACCACCAAAAGACAACTACCACTATCTTGACAGAGCTGAGCAGGTTATCATCGTCTGCATCAGGACAGGATATACAAAACTAAATAGTCACTAAATAGGCTAGGACTGATTCCATCACCTGTGTCCATGTGGACAGGCAGCACAGATAGAGGAACATATCCTTCAAGACTGGTTGATCATCAGCAACACCATCCTTAGCCAGACGATTTGCTTTCTCATTTCCAGGTATCCCACAATATGATAGTATCCACTGTGTAGCTACTTTATGCTGATTGCTTAGTTCGGTCAGTAATATTTGCAGGTCTGGTTGTATTCTGGACTGGAATGCTTGGTGTGCTGATCTTGCATCTGTCAGAAATACTACAGGCTGTGGACCAAGATTGGCGCTCAGAAGTTTTTCAGTTGTCACTTTGGTTACCTGCATTTCTGCATCATAATTACGACAGAATTTCCCAGATGGTACTTTTATAGTACCCTAACATTGTTTGAATACTCTGTATATATTACTTCTCCATTTTTCACTGCATTCTCTGCAGACCCATCAGTAAATGAGTTAACTTGTCATTAGCGATAAGACAGAGGAACAAGTCAACTGGTTTTTAGCAGCTCCTGCCAAAGATGGATGTGTTGGGCCATTGGCGCAAATAAAACGGCGACCCAACGCATTTCCATTCTCTGGACTACATTCTGCTTGAAATCTAGTAGGACCATTGTCCTGCTACAAGAGAGATCCTGCAGGAATTTGAGAATGAATGATGAAGAATATTTGTAGCAGCTAAAGGGTTAAAAATCAAGTGAATGCTGCTTGCACTGCTTCTAACTCTATTCTCATGCTTATGTGGAGCAGACAGAATATTTCTTAAAGAATTTCCTGCCAATTTTATTAGACCCTTAATGTCTTTAAGTGTGGCTTTTTCAAAATGTGAATATAACCTTGTCTATAGTCGACTCACCAAGCAATCAGCTCTTCCTGATCCAATAATATTAATAGTAATAAGAGCCATGACCCTTCAGGATTGTAGGGGTGCCACACTAGAGACATCGGTACAAACAGTCTTCTACACACCTCAGCCATTCAGATGTGTAGAAGGAATATTCAGGCGTAATTTTTCTACACATCTGAATGGCTGAGGTGTTTAGAAGAATGTTTGTACCGATGTCTCTAGTCTGAAAATTACGCCTGAATATTCCTTGATGCTATCAACCCAAGAATTGTTTTTTTCCATCTCTTCTCCTCCCACCGTCAACTGTTTCTTGCAAAATAATTTTTAGAAAGTGAGTTGTGTCTCGTTACGTGCCCAAACTAGATGTGAGTTTATGATTCTAATCCAGAAAGTGTGCTTTCCTAAGACAACTTTCACTATGTTAGAGAGCTTCATGTATGAGTCTAGGAACATTATGTATGTGATTATTTGCAGGAGCTGTCATTGATCACAGCAACACACTGGACATCTCAGCCATTCTGTCATGCACTTGAGGCCATAGAAATAAAAAAACCTACATCAACAAGTGAGAACTGCATCATTCACACCATGTGCACATTGAAGCCTGCTGGAATCAATACTCTTCCTACATTTATATATTCCCATCTTCTTTGCATCCTTCCCTGGTGATTTAGTGATCAGTTACTATTTCCTTCTGTTTTAGAACCACAAATCCACTGTTCTGACTTTCTGTGGTTTACATAATTTCCATTTCTTGTTTAGTCTCTTCATCATGGTTGACATTATGTTGTGAATTGTTATCAAATCAAGCTAAGAGATTGCCACTCCATTTAATATTTCTAGTTTTATTTTTAATTGAACATTTTCTCTGTATGCCAGATTTTTGTGTCATGTTCATGTAATTTCACATTCTTCCATTGTTTTTCATCTTGCTACTATCTGCTTCTACATTTGCACTCTGGTAACCAACAAGTTTCATGCGAGTTTCACTAGGGAGCATGATGTACGATGTTCTGCTAGTTTCACAGTGAAAATTCACTATTTGGGACTTCCGACCTAAGCACATCCGTTTTTGACATAATTACTCTTTTATTCTGATATTTTTATTATTAATATATTATTACAGCCATGTCCAATAAATGTTAGTTGTCTATTCTATTGTCTATCCCCAGGTGGTAGTGTTTTCATAGTTTCCACACTTGCCATTGAGTAGGGGTTTGTAAAGGAGATGTAGTCTGCGTTTCAGAGCCAGGTGTGTTGCTCTGTTTGACGTGCAGTCATGTTTGTTCAGGATGGTCTTGATGTTGTTTTATCCATCTTTTCCTAGGTCATAAATGTTCATTATTTCCAATCAATTAGTTATGTTTAATCAATTTCAATTCTGCCCAATCAACTACACTTATGTACAATAAATTTCAATTATTTCCAATCAATTAGTTATACCCAATCAATTAAAGTTTCAATTTTATTTTATAAAAAAATTACAATTAGAGAAAAATTATACACATAAATAAGCTTTTACATAACAATCTGAAATGCATTAAAAAAAGCATTCAACATAAAAAACAGCAAATGAATATCAATGCAGTTCAACAAAAACAAATGCAGGAAATATAGCAAACATGAATTAGTGTAAAAACAAGAAAAATGTATGTATATATTTTGTTTCAAATGACTGTTCTCAGATCTTAAAAAATGTGATATGAGTGTATGTAATCTATTGCCACTTTGAAATCTTTGAGAACCACATGGACCTACAACAGAGGCAAGTAACCATATTGGGTTGACGGTTAAATTCAGGATTGTTTATGTAGTGTGGGGACAGGCCAGAAAGTCAAACAATGAAATAAACTATTTAAAAAAAAAGTCATTTAAAGTTCCAGAGGTTGTAATTAACCACCCGAAATGTCAAAGCTTTTGTCGCCTCCAATGTCAAACATCAACAATTCATGTTAAGTACTATCTCTGGTAGTCTGTTTCAATAAGTTCTCACTATCTCTGGTAGTATAATTCAATAAGTTCTTACTATCTCTGGTAGTATAATTCAATAAGTTCTTACTATCTCTGGTAGTCTGTTTCAATAAGTTCTCACTATCTCTGGTAGTCTGTTTCAATAAGTTCTCACTATCTCTGGTAGTCTGTTTCAATAAGTTCTCACTATCTCTGGTAGTCTGTTTCAATAAGTTCTGGAAAGAACTTGCACAAAATAGAGCTACATGATGCTATATAGTAAAAAAAGGCACAGCAAGTGGATATAACAAATGGTCATCATCATCTTGTGATAGACGAACAACAAAGAAAAAAATATTTCAATCTAAAGACTGTTTGCAACATCAAAGGTTTGATATAACTATTTCATCATTACTGTTTAGTATCATATTTTACAGTTTAGATGAGATAGCTTTTGATTTTATATTTTATGAACCCAGGGACCAGTGCATGTAGTAATTTTAAATCATCCTGCTAGGTCAATAAAATGGCTTGGTGGTTTGAATTTGGCTTGAAGGTCATTTTACCTACCATCTGATCTACAAAGTCTGCCTTTGTGGCAAAGTGGTACAGAGTGTGTCATAGACAGCTACGGTACCAGGTTTGAACCTCGCTTGCATCTGGAAAGCAATGGCAACCTAATTATTTTTATTTATATTGCCTATAAAATTACACCAGCCACAAAATTATGGGTTGATCACTACATTGTGAAAGGTTTTTGCTACCAACTTCTGATCTACAACCACAGAGTTTCAGACATTTCTGCATTCCCATAATGCATGTTCATTTTTTCTTCTATATTTTCTATTGTCTGTAGTGTTTGTCTCATTGTTGTTAATACTTCTTGTCAGTAGCAGATGTAGGGTGACATATTTCCTCTAATATGCATGGCCATGCACATCATTAGAAGGTACCATTCAAGGAATGTACCATCCACACAAATAAAGTATGAGTGAATGAATTTTATTTTTAGGTAGTAGATATCTTCACATAGAAATATTCAAGAGCTCAGACATCTTCAGATTTGATCACACTGGAAGAAAATTAGGGGGAACATTGGTTGAGTGTTGTCATTGGGTAACAAAACTAACAGTGTCTCAGTTTCCTTCCTTTTTTTTTAAAGTGTGTGTTCTCTAACTCACACTGAAAGTCTCTTGTAGTCGGAAAATGGTCCTTCCAATAGCCGAATACAGAGCATAAGGTAGAAACCAATGCTCAGAAGTTTGAGTGATGTTATGCTACTTTGTGTAGCTCTGACATGTTGGTAAGATTCATAGTTATATTCTTTTTGATGGCTGTTCTGTGAAGAGTTTCTCTTGGTCTTCCTCTTTTTCTCTAGCCATCCAGTACCCATTTAATGCTTGCAGTGACAGTCTTTTTTTAAATTCATTATAAATGCACGTCCAATATAAGTAGATTGTTTTTTTCTTACTGTTGTAGAAGCATGTTATTTGGTGTCTTCACTTGCTTGTTTGACTTCAATTCTTCCCTACCAATATTTAAGAGTTTTCTAAAGACATTTATTTTCAAATTAATTTAATTTCTTCTCCAGTGTTTGTTATTTTTCAACTCTCACAACAATACGTTAATAAAGATATTACATTGAAGTTATATTTACTTATTGTTTTTTATTCCAGATGTTTGTTAAGTAGTTGAACGCAGTTGATAACATCTAAATTCTAGTAGAAATCATTTTTGTTGTATCTCTATCTTGCATCATTTTGCTGCATAAGTTAGAAAAGTTAACTTAATTTTTTCTCCGTTGACAGTGATATTAAAATTAAAGTTAATAAAATCCACAATCTTAGTCTTGGAACTTTAAAATTGAAGGCCAATTTGTTCTGTTAGATGACAAGATTGATTGTGCATGTCATGTGCCTTATCAGAAGTTGGACTTAATAATGGCAAGTCATCAGAAACACTCGAGATCACTGAGGTTTCCATCATCTATAAAGCTAATAGTAAGCAATTATCAAAATAAGGGATAAATATATAACTATTGAAAGCAATTACAAGCAAGGCCAATCAAATATTTTGGACATATACGTATATATTGACATAGCAGTGGAGATTCCTTTGGCGTATTTCATGGAAGAAAATACAACACAAATAAGTTGTCAAAATACATGAAAATATCATTATTGAAAAGGAAAAAAACAGAACAACACAAATTACACTGTCCAACAACATTTTTCTTTCTTATATACGAATAAGTGTTCTTAGGTTAGTTTCTAGTGCTGATTTCATATTTAAAATACGCTTATCTCTATCACATCGGGTTCTTAAGATATTTGTGAATGTATATTTTTTTTTTGAAAACCATTATATGTTCCGTTTCATTTATACTATATAACTTTAAAAAAATTAATATAATGCAAAATAATTCTACTTTTTATACTGCTAAAACATGTCTGACATATGCGTAATTTTCAACCAGTTACAATTTCTAGAAGTTGTAGAAGTTCTGTCGGTTTGTTCTGTTACGTGTGCGGATATTTTACCGATCTTGTTCACAAGAAATACTTTACACCATTACTAAAGAAAGCATATGAACTTTATTTCGATTTGAAAGTTGATGATGCAAATAAATCTTGGAAGCCAAATGCAGTTTGTTCAACTTGTACAAATATATTGGCAGTTTGGTTACAAAAATCACCTAACTTGTCAGTCTATGCCTTTTGGAGTTCCAGTAATATGGCATGAACCGAAAATCATGCTATTGATTGTTAGTTCTCCTTTACAAATAGCCATGGTTTCACTTTTAAAACAAGAAAGTTTGTGGTTAACCCAAATACTGAATCTTCTATTAATATATTAATAAAATATTAAGTAACCATTCAGAACTTTAAGATCTAATATGTAATATCGCTGTTACCAAAGGACATGCGGAATTGCTTGGTTCATAAATGGAATCTTTTAGCACCCAATACTCCAATACCTGAATTTTGTCATAGACACAGAGAACTTGTTCAATACTTTGAGGTGGATGATGACATTTGCTATTGCAAAGATGTAAACGGTCTAATGGTGCACCTCAGCCGTGAGTACAGTCAAAGAATGGTGACTAGTCTAAAAGCTGTGTTATTGCCTAACAGAAATTTATTTTCTTCTATTCCACTCACCTACTCTGGTCATATAGAGAAACTTATGACAATATGGCTATACTTTTGTAAAAATAAAGTACAATGACTACCAATGGTGGATTTGTTGAGACCTAAAAGTCATTGCAATTCTCACAGACATGCAGACTGGGTATACTAAATTTTGTTGCTTCCTATGTGAATGGGACAGCTGCAACAGACCGGAACATTATGCAAGAAAGGTGTGGTCTATCAGATATCATTTGCAGCTGGGGCATAAAAATGTAATCCACCAGCCATTAGTTAACAAAGACAGCATTAATTTACCACCAAAACATATAAAGTCGGGGCTCATGAAGAATTTTGTAACATCGTTAGATAAAACAAGCAAAGCTTTCACTTATCTTCAAGAAAAGTTTACTCAAGTTAGCGATGCAAAGATAAAGGACGGTATCTTTGTAGGACCTCAGATTAGGAAAATTATATTCAGACAAACAATTCGAGAACTTGTTGCATGGTTGTGAACTTCGTGCATGGATGGCGTTCAAATCTATTGGTGCTAACTTTCTGGGAAATCATAAATCTGTCGACTATGTGCATATTGTCAAGCAGTGTATAGATGCATACATAATTATGAGCTGTAACATGTCCCTCAAAATCCATATGCTCGGTTCACATATTTTTTTCTTGACAACTTTGGTGAAGTCAGCGATGAACATGAAGACTGATTTTATCAAGATATCGCCGTGATGGAGTCACGTTATCAAGGACAGTGGAATGTGACCGTGCTTGCCGATTACTGTTGGATGCATCATCGCAATGTACCACGTTATTCACAGACGGAAGTTGACTGCAAAGAAATTCAAGCCTACATAACTGTTCTTCTGTTATGAATGGTGTTGTAATACTGTCAGTATTGTTAAACAACTTCAATTGCGTATTTCTAGAGATCCCGATCTGATAGTGAAAAACGGTTTGCAGATTTAAAAACAGCGCATTAAAAGTGACAAGAAAAACATAGACACATTAGAGAAAGTAAACAAAAATTTTTTTTTGTAGTGCTATTCTTTTCTTTTTGGGTACATTTGATTTAAACTTGTTTCTGTGTTTTGGCCCACTGATTTCAAAAATAGCACCAGTTTTTCTCATATCATTATTTGTCTTCTCTAGCCTCTAGCTTTCTCATATCACCTCTAGCTTTCTCATATCACCTCAAGCTTTCTCATATCGCCTCTAGTTTTCTCATATCGCATCTAGTTTTCTCATATCGCCTCTAGTTTTCTCATATCGCCTCTAGTTTTCTCATATCGCCTCCAGTTTTCTCATATCGCCTCCAGTTTTCTCATATCGCCTCCAGTTTTCTCATATCGCCTCGAGTTTTCTCATATCGCCTCGTTTTCTCATATCGCCTCTAGTTTTCTCATATCGCCTCTAGTTTTCTCATATCGCCTCTAGTTTTCTCATATCACCTCTAGTTTTCTCATATCGCCTCTAATTTTTATCGTATCATTTCTAGTTTTTCTTGTATCATCTCTAGTTTTTTAACATATAGGTGGCCTATATAAATGTATGTATGTAAATCTTTTAGCATAATGTTAATATTACAAGATGACCCAAATGTTAGACCTGTTTCTGGGTATATATATGACCTGCTGATTCTAAAAGTGGAATCAGTTTTTCCCAATCAGATGTAGCTTTGAGATACTAGATCTGTGAGGGAAATGATCAGTATTTCCCAATCAGATGTAAACCACTGTACATGAATTCAGCATTCTCATATTTTCCTGATCATGCTTTTTGTGTTACTCAGAATTCAGGCATGAGTTGCACTCTGGGTGCCCATCCAGCTGAAGGCAGAGGAATTACAAGTGATTAATTTATTGTACCTTTGCATAAGGGGGGGGGGGATTTTTTTCAGAGAAAAAACCTAAAAGACTCCAACTCTCAGATATATTCAATACTGTGAGAACCTTTTTTCTCAGAGTAGGTCTACTGTAAAATGTTACAGTGGTATCCCTCTATAGTGCATTCTTTATAACAAATTGCTACAGTGGTATCCTTCTATAGCGCATTACTTTATAACATATTTCCCTATTTAACATTACTTTTCAAAATCCCCATTAAATATATTGTGTACTGTATATAGCAAATTTCTGTTAACACAGACATATTTCTTCAGTCCGGACCACATATTTGTAATGGGGTTTCACTGTATATCAGTAGATGAAAAATGAAAACAAATATAGCTTTACAGATCATAAAAGAAATCAGAATTCAATAAAGGTTTGACCAAAGGGCCTTTATCGAACAAACATCAGACTTACAAGAGATGAAACACTGCACCCAATCTCACAAAAAACAAACAAATAATGAGGTCCAAGAAACACTAGGAATGGATGGAGTATTTTGTTTCAGCTGTTGTGTATGTGATGGTGATGAAATAATCCCTTTAGCTGAAACCAGGTAGCTCTTGACACATGATGGTGATGAAATAATCGATTTAGCTTTGAGCAGGTAGCTCTTGACAGCCCATAGCTTTTCTAACAATAGTACAGGTCCTCCTCAGTTGAGTAACCAAGATGATACCCGACTTGTATAAGGTTGTCTCAAACATGTGGTTGATGGGGGAGGAGGTCATGGATGTATCTCCGAAGGGAGGTATTCCAGTGCAGCAGTATTCCAGGATCATCTAGTCATGTCAGAAGTGCAGCACACGGTTCTGGGCCAACTAGATCATCTTTCTTCTGTCAAATATGTTGACTCATCTGCAGTGATGAGACATCTAGCACAGTTAAGGAGGTCCTAGGTCTTGGAAACAATGACAACTAGGGCCACTATTGTTTCAGACTCTCAATGCATGATCTGCAAGATTCAGAATGAATGGCTACATTATGAGTGGATAGAGTATGTTGGGGTTTCACACCTTCATGGACTTACATGGATATTTTTCTTAAGTCATGATGAAGTTGAGGATAATGAGACAGCCAACAGATTCTGACATCAAGATTGATCAAAATGGATGGGGACAGGGACATTGTGAATGCCCTATATATGCATATACTGGACAAGGACAACATGGTGGATGAGATTGTTATTAGGAGATTGAGGGAGTTTGGAATTGCTTGAGGAGATAGTAGAGGGGGACATTTGATGGGAATAACTAAGAAAATATACAACCAAATCACCACAGGAGCTATAAGCATACATACACGTCACCATCTGCTGAAAGATGGAGTTTATATGAGCATGGGTGCTATAAACATACATATACTTCACTATCTGCTGAAATCAACTCACCACAGGAGCTATAAACACACATACACTTCACCATCTGCTGAAATCAACTCACCACGGGAGCTATAAACACACATACATTTCACCATCTGCTGACTGACAGAGTTTCTATGGATATGCAGGGAGTGTACTGCTATCAGTTCAGATAATCACAATATCACATAATATCTTATAGTGTTTATGATAAAATAACCTGAACTTTAACCCGACATATTTTACGGTAATATGCCAGGATATAACCGTGACAAACTATTGTCTGTGGTTGAAACAAAATATGCCAGGATATAACTGTGATAAACTACAGTCTGTGGTTGAAAGAAAAATGAACGGGAACCCCATTAAAACTGTGACCATATGCTACATAATATTTTGGAAAATGGTTTTAATAGCAGTTTTACATGGAAGATATTAATTGAATTCAGCACACAACTAGCATTTCGATCAATTAGGTAATTATCAAGATAAAAATAGAGCTCATTAGCCATCTACGAACTATTATGTATGGTCATAATTCTAACTAAATTTTCAAAAGTGGATGTAAAAATGGTCATCATCACTTGTGATGGATGAACACACACACACCCAAACTCTATTCTCCCATACTTTTTTCTTAAATAAGACTGTTGTGACAGGACTACCCAAACTCTAACATCTCACATGTTTTATTAAATGCCCACATGCCCTGATGTAACCATAACGGATCCTTGTCTATGGTTAACATGAGCATGGTTTGAAAAATTACACTTTAGCCCACAAACCAAACAATATTTTTCAAGATGCAGATAGAAGTAATCTAAAATGTTAAACTTCAAAAATTCATATTTTAAATTTGAATATTTGTTTTTAAAGTAGCCACTTTTATTAATCTCTCCCTTTTCATTTTGGTCACAAAGAGATATATATCTTATCTTGGAAATCTATTACTCATGATGAAAAAAATTGGGTCCATTACACTGTACAATTTAAACCCTCGCATAACGGGTTAGCATGAGAGTGCCTTAGGCTAAGAGAGTAAACCCCTACATAATATTCGGAGGGGTGACCCTAATCAGTCAATAGTGTACTAAAGAAATCTTCTGGAAGTTCTGTTTGTGTTCAAGAGTTATTGGCATTGCCTTTCCCTTGGAATTAATTAACAGAGCAGAGAGGAGGGTTAGGGGAAAATGGGCAAAGCACATTCTTCATAAAACCTACCCAGGCAAGCAGTCGTGTAAAACATAGTGACTATGTGCTTCAGCAATCTACACTGACCACCTGTAAAGATGAAAAAGCTATCATTATAAATATATATTGTGCTCAGTCTGGTATGTCAGCTTACAGATCAATTGGCCTAGCTTTAAACAGCCCTCACCCTACCACGGAAGAACTCAGTCTTCCTTGTGCCAGGTTTAATACTGAACTTCCGAATTATTGACTTCTTCTTCTTCTTTCGTTCACTTGAAACATGTCTATATCTGTAATTCTGTCTCCTTAATAAAACTCACTGTCTTTTGTAGTTCATACAGTGTCCCATAGAGCTTTGATTCCAGTGTTGTTTCCTCTGGCCAATATGTCTGCCTCAGCGTTTCATGCTCAGAACACTCTTGAAGTATATGTTTGGCACTCTGTGCTGCCTGTCCACATGTACACATGGCCGTGTTGCCAATCTTGAACTTTGTATACATGTGACTGCGGAGTCGGTTGTGTCCTGTTCTGAGACGTAGAATTATAACTTGTTCTGATCTGTTCATATTGTGATAGTCATCTTGTGTTGGTGTTTGTGGCTTTCTTATTGACTTTATCATCTGTTTTTTCTGATGGTAGGTGATTGGTATATCTGGTTGGTCTTCGGCAGCACCTTCCTTAGCCAGTTGGTCTGCTTTTTCATTTCCTGGTATTCCACAGTGAGAGGGTATCCACTGCATGGTTACCCTATACTGGTAAGACAATTCGCTAAGTAGTTTTTTTAAGTCTGTTAGTTTTCCAGACTGGAGAGCTTGAAGCACTGACCTTGCATCTGTCAGGAATACCACAGGCTGTAGGTCAGAGTTGGAGTTCAGCAGTTTTTTAGCTGCCACACTAATTGCCTGGATTTCTGCATCATAATTATTGCAGAATTTTCCTGTTGGTGTTCTGATTGTATCTATAGATTTGTGTGGATATTCTATATATACACCTGCACCTCCATTCCTCACAGCATTCTGTGCTGACCCATCTGTGTACACTCTGACCCATATATCTTGTGGATATTCCTCATCCAGGAAACTGAGGGTGACTGTCATTCGCTGCACACTGTTCTGTTCGTCCTCGCTTAGTATTCCTTTCACATGGGTCTGAATGTATATTGGCATTCCATGGCTTTCACTCCACGGGGTTTGCTCTGGTACAGACCTTAAGGGGCTGTCAACTTCAGGTAGGTCTGTAAGTTGTCTACGGAGTCGTTTAGCTTGATGGATAAAGCTGCTCCTTTTCAGTCGTCCCATTGCTAGATTTTGGAATCTTTCCTTCATTGGATGACTTGGCATACACTGAAACTTTTCTGCTTGAATTAGTACTTTTGTGTCTCTGCGTTCGCCAAGTGTTTGCATTCTTCCCATTTTCTGCATCTCTGCTATGGGTGTTGATTTCATTGCTCCCAACATTATTCTAAGTGCCTGGTTTTGCACTTTATCTAGATCTTGTAATGTGGTGTTTGATGCAGGACACCACGCAGCTGAACCGTATTCCAGGTGTGGTCTTATGCCTTGCTGGTAAACTTTACTGAGTATATTTCCACTGGCTCCCCATGTGGTTCCACTTAGTTTTCTCAGGATAGCTAGCTTCCTCCTGGCTTTTGTTGTTGCTTTGTTTATGTGCTGCTTCCATGTCAGCTTATCATCAAAAGTAACTCCGAGGTATGTGGGTTGTTTGTCTTCTTTCAAGAGCTCTCCATCTATCTTGATATGACCAGCTTTTTGTTTTGGTGAGAGGGTAAAGAGTGTAGTGCTGCACTTATCTGTGTTAATGCTGACGCACCATCTATTAGCCCATAAGGTTAGGGCATCGATAGCTCTTTGTATTTGTTTAGTGGCCACTGTTGCATGTTCTTCCGTGCACCAGATCACCAGGTCGTCAGCATACATTGCCACTTTGATCCCGTGTGGTAGTTCAGCAACTAGGTCATTGATGTAAACCAAGAAAAGTGTGGGTGACAGGACTCCTCCCTGGGGGACTCCATGACGCAGTAGAACTTTCTTGCTCTTGCGACCATCTAATTGTACCCTGGCTCTTCTATTATGCAGGTATGCTTTTACCCATTTGTACATTCTTGAGCTAACCCTGCAATTTCGCAATTTCTTTAGGAGCCCTTCTTTCCAGACCTTATCAAATGCTTTCCTGAGGTCTATCCATGCTGCTAGTACTAGTTTCTTTTCTTGGAAGGCATCCTCAATCTCTTGGGAGAGGTATTATTGATTATATATTATTGACTTGATTCATCATCAATCACTGTGTTCACATCTAACAGTCATTCTATAAACAATGTCAAAATATCTCCTTTATCCATTATCAACTCACTAACTATAGGTGCCTTTCCTGTAATCCTGTCTGCTATCTCATTAATGAGAACGGCCACATGTCTAGGACAGTAGATCCATGTGATGCCCCGGAGGTTGAAAGAGGTTCTAGATGACATCCACTCATAGCGACACTGGCTGTCCTGAACCTTTCACAGCATGGACTGAGAGTCAGACATGATAACCACCCTAGTAACTGAAGTCTGCCGAGCATAATCATGACTATGGAAGTTTACCATCATTTCCTCAATATGACAACATTCTTATACTTTTGGCAAAATTGCACTTGCAGTCACAGGTACTCAAGGAAAGACATATATGCTACTTCTGAAAGTTGTTTTGAATACAAAGGAAGATAACAAATTAAAGTGGTTGCTTTGAGGACAAGATGCTAAATTTGAATAAAAATGAAATATTTCATGTACGTTAATTAAGCGTGTGATATGGTGTACAAAGATGAAAAATATAACCCAAAGTTGTCCTTCTTTGACTACATTATCCTTATCTGTCTTGGAATAGAATTTCTGGAGCAGGAGATTCCATGCTCTTTGTTAGAAAACTCTGTACTGAGACACCAAGAAGTTGTTTATATATGAATAAATTTTAACAATGGCCTGTTTCTAGTACACATTTGCATATTTAGCTGGTGGAAAGGTCTTGAAGACACTGTGACAGCCCATCCTCTGATGAATCGGTGAATCGTTCAATCTGGTATGGCAGTTGGAGTTTTTCAGGCAATCCGCAGCCACCATCCCAATATGCTTCATGGTAACTGTGAGACTGGGGATGAAACAAAAAATGTATATATGTTTTCTAGTGATTTGCTATGCCAGAATACTTACATACTTATTGTATCTCCAGGGGTGTGTGCATTATATATTTTTTTCCATGTCATACGGTAAAAACGGAAGTCTTCAGTTACTTGACTTCTGCATGGAGGGCGCTAGTGATGGAGTAGTTTGGTAGTAATATTTATTTCGGCGAGTCTTGCACTGCAGGGCATTCAATAAGGTGGCATTTTAATGTTTTTTTTTCTTTTCTGTTACAGCTCAAGATGTCTTGAGACATCTAACATATGTCACCTGTGTGGAAACCTGGGCTTATCTTCCTCTTTTCTGTTACAGCTCAAGATGTCTTGAGACATCTAACATATGTCACCTGTGTGGAAACCTGGGCTTGACTTTATCTTTTCTGTTACAGCTCAAGATGTCTTGAGACATCTAACATATGTCACCTGTGTGGAAACCTGGGCTTGACTTTATCTTTTCTGTTACAGCTCAAGATGTCTTGAGACATCTAACATATGTCACCTGTGTGGAAACCTGGGCTTGCACTTCTAGTTCAGGGTGTAAAGAATAGGACCACTGTCTTCTTACCAGGAATGTCATAGGAGGCGATTAAGGAAAGTTGGGGGATAGGCTGATAACCTGTCATCTGTAAAATAGTCATTGTCACTGCAAGTCTTGCCTCGATTTCTTACTTTTGTCCTGTCAAATGTTTCCCGTGAATGAAGGAGAGATGCAGACCTGTGGACATTGAACCTTTGTCCTTTTGTGGCAGGGAGTACCTATGTGTGCCATCACTGCAGATGGTTCAAACTAGTTGGCCCAGAGGTATATGCTGTACTCCTGGAAAGATGTAATGATCCTGGATACTGCCACACTTGGATGTCTCCCTTCAGGAACTAAATCTGAATCCATAAACTCCCTTTACCTCAGCCACACCTTTGAGATAGCATACGTTTTAGTGTCACCTCTGTCTCTCAATTGAGGAGGAACTAAGCTTGTGTCAGAAAGGCTATGGGCTGTTGAGTTACCCTGTACATAGCTAACGAGATTATTTCATCATCATGAGCTGGGTATTTGAATTATTTTGGTGAATTCACCATCTTGAGTGTTTCAGATGGATATTTGAGTAATTTTGGTGAATTCACCATCTTGAGTGTTTCAGATGGATATTTGAGTAATTTTGGTGAATTCACCATCTTGAGTGTTTCAGATGGGTATTTGAGTAATTTTGGTGAAATCACCATCTTAGCTGGGTATTTTAGCATTTTGATGAAACCAATATCTTGAGAGATGTATTTTAGTTCTTTTTCTGTGTTCGTTCTCAAACTCCTGCTGATTAGCAAGATGTAGCCAGAAAGCGGAATACTTTGTATCATAGATTACAGCTTAGCCATCATATCTGCGCCTTTCGGCCTGACACATCTGACTTCAGCATGGTTTTTGGGTCAGTTAGTTTGACCTTTTATAGGATGGGACAACCAACTCCACATCCAAACCACCTTAGTCGCCTCATATGACATGCATGGCAGATAACAGTGTCACTATTCTTTGCTCCCCTTTTGAGCTACAGCAATACACATGCAAGTAGTTTATTTATTTTGATCACACTAAATCTTGAATCTTGGTACTGTAGTTATTTTGATATAATAAACATCTTTAGTTGGGTATTTTACTTATTTTAATGGGACCAATATCTTGAGCCTTGGAACATCAGCTATTTTTGGGAAACCAGCATCTTGAACCATGAAACTTCAGCTATTTTTAGGAAACTAACATCTTATGTCTTGGTACTCCGATCACAATAGCATCTCTAGATGCTTACAAAATGGCATAAATCTGCCTATGTATGTTGCCAGTAACTGCCAGGTTAGATTTCAATAATTAATGCGATCAAAGTAAATAAAATAGTTATACTTTCATGAAACGTAAGTGTGCTAAAAATATATACAGAAAATAGAAAATATAAGACAAAATTGCATGACATACCACATATGTAAAAAAAACCTATCAATGATGTACAAAATTGATATCATAACACATCAAAATCATGCCAGAAATAATGTGGACGTATTACAATTTCAATCGGAAACATCATTATTTTGATATAAATACCAAAAATTATTAAATTAGCAAATTAGGATCTTTAAAAAAGACGTTGCATAATCCTGATGTAAGTTGTGGATCGATTAAAAGAAGCAACTTAGCGTAGAGTTAACACTTTTCCATGGAAATACAAAAATTGCTATCATAAAAAATCCTCACTGTATATAGAAAATAAATATTAAAAAAAACAACAACAAGAATATGATAATATATCCATAAGAAAAAGGTAACTCTTACTCACCATTTTAACATTACGTTTCCAAATTTTATTACACCGACCATTGCAGATGGGGCACGGCCGCGTCATGGCAAATCCTCCACACTCAGTACAACCTTCACTGAACTCATTATCAAACCAACATTTGTTGCATCTGTTTGTAATACCAAAAACAAATAAATCATACTATATCTAAAAACTCAGATGGACAAACTACCAACTATGAGGTATCCACTTTTGAGCCATTGATTTTAATCAGGGATGGGCTTCTTTTTTCTGCGTTTAGGATTCTTTTGTCTTGCTAGATCTTCAGGCCAGTAGCCAGGATGAAGCTTCCAGTCTTCTCCAGGTCATAGCAGCTGCCCAAAAGTTTTTGCCTCAGTTCAGTCCAGTGTGACCATGTCTTGTCGTGCAATTCTTTGTAACCTGGACAGTCTTGGAGTATGTGTTCAGGGGTCTGTATGCTTGTTCTGCATGGACATTCTTTGGTGTGGGCCACCCTGATCCTGTACAGGTGGCTCTGTAGTCTGCAGTGGCCAGTTCTAAGTCGAAAGGTGATGGTCTGTTGTTGCCCATTAACTTGGTGCATGGGGTCTAGTTGCTGATCAATGTCCACATCTTTCTTCCACTGTGATGTATCATGGTTGCGGATTAGTGTTTTGGTCTCACTGTATGACAGAGGATAGCTGAAATGTTCCATTTTGCCTTTTTTTTTTGCCATGGTATCAGCTCTCTCATTTTCTGTGATACCCCACAATCGGTGTGTAGCTGCAGTAACAAACTGTCAGAGTATATCCAACACAGTGGAGATTGTCACAGTAACAAACTGTCAGAGGATATCCAACAAAGTGGAGATTGTGACAGTAACAAACTGTCAGTATATCCAACAAAGTGGAGATTGTCACAGTAACAAACTGTCAGTATATCCAACAAAGTGGAGATTGTCACAGTAACAAACTGTCAGAGGATATCCAACAAAGTGGAGATTGTCACAGTAACAAACTGTCAGTATATCCAACACAGTGGAGATTGTCACAGTAACAAACTGTCAGAGGATATCCAACAAAGTGGAGATTGACACAGTAACAAACTGTCAGAGGATATCCAACAAAGTGGAGATTGACACAGTAACAAACTGTCAGAGTATATCCAACAAAGTGGAGATTGTCACAGTAACAAACTGTCAGAGGATATACAACAACGTGGAGATTGTGACAGTAACAAAAATAAGAAGTGATAATACCTATAATAATGTATTATTGTCACTGATTATTAATATAACTAATAAATAGCAAAACTACCAAATGTAAAATACTAGCAATGAAAAATAACAACAAAATCCAAAGGAACAAGGATTTTTTTAACATTATGATCCAATAGTGATTTTTAGCAAAAACAATCACAAACTAGAAATAAATACAAACTAAATATCAATCAAGAAGTATTAAGATCAATATATGTTGAAGAGGGATAGCCTGTTAACAACATCTTAACAAGAAAGCTTTGTTTTTTGGGTCACATAAAGAGACATAACAGCATGAAAGATGAATAGTTGAAGGCAAATTTAATGGCAACATGGAAAGGTATTGAATACTAACACCTAGTAAGTACTGTGAGTTTCTAATCCTTCACACTGACCACCTCACCTTTAAATACTAAGACCTAGTACTGTGAGGTCCCTAACACTTCAAACTGACCAAATCACCATAAAATGCTAAGACCTAGTACCAAAGACTTAAGAATGGATAATGTTTAAATTATATATCTTTATACAAATAAAACATACATATGACATGTGTCAATCTTCCTCTGATATGGTTCTGCCTTCATCATTTGTTCCACCTCTTCCTTTGGAATGTCATGCCCTTGTTTGCCCGGGTCAAAATCGCAGAAGTAAACGGAGGCTCTAGGACCTTGGAGGACCTCATCTATTGATTGATAGAAGTTAAATCAGTAATCTGTAAGTTGGGGCATGTATATAACAAACATCTATAAGTTGGGGCATGTATATAACAAACATCTATAAGTTGAGGTATGTATATAACAAACATCTATAAGTTGAGGTATGTATATAACAAACATCTATAAGTTGGGGCATGTATATAACAAACATCTATAAGTTGAGGTATGTATATAACAAACATCTATAAGTTGGGGCATGTATATAACAAACATCTATAAGTTGAGGCATGTATATAACAAACATCTATAGGTTGGGGTATGTATACTAACAACCATTAAAAATACATCAGCATGTTTTTACATGAGCCACTGCACGTGTTGAATTAAAATAAACTCAAACTATTTTGTTCACATTTTTGAACCATTTGCTGAATGCAATCTGCAGTGTTTTAAAACTAAAACCTTGGCCGCTTAATATTTTGTTGGGCCCAAGCCAATGTGTTGGTTATGTGGCATCTAGTAAGGATGGGACTAATGTTAGAACTTCTTTTTTTGCAAGCATGAGGAGTGAAGTCTCCTTCGCACAGTTTATGCGATAAGCCCAGTGCTTGCGATAATAAGTCCAGTGCTTGCGATAATAAGCCCAGTGCTGAGCTGCTGTCCAAGTTGCTGTTTGGAAGTGGAGGCGCAGATGTATCAGTACAATTATGACACACTTGAACTAGTGTTGTTACACAAGGTTGACCAGGTCTTGCACGGTTATGAGCGGTACTTAGCACCAGGAACCGTTGGTGCAGCCTTACTATAGTGGACTGGTCACAATGGAAACATCTGGAAATTTCTCTGGTCGTCATTTCACTGACATGGATACAAGTAGCCTGCCACCACTCTCATAACTCAGTCAAAATATGAGAAAAAAACAGTAATAGACCTTCTTTCAATAAAAACTATCACAGATAATGTCTTTTACTCGTCTGAACTTTATTAATGCCAAATTTCAACCTGTTTTGACTGTTAATAGAGCAGAATTTGTTATGTTCTGTTTTGCACGCGAAGCATGAAAAATGTGAAAGAAACAACACATCAACAACAAAAATGGATTTGCCCGAACTTCATCGCTTGCACACATTCTGGGTTGAAGAATTGCTCACATACATAAGCATTTTAAGTGTAAAAACAAATCATGTTCTTGAGTTTTTAATGGTTGATAGTATATATTACAAACATCTATAGATTTGAGTATGTATTATACAAACATCTATAGGTTGAGGTACCGGTATGTATTATGCAAACATCTATAGGTTGGGGTATCTATAACACAAACATCTATAGGTTGGAGTATGTATTATACAAACATCTATAGGTTGGAATATGCATATTATACACTTAAAGGAGGTGGTACACATCAAAGGGGTTTGGCATGTACTAAATAAATATGAATAAGTTATGAAATGTATATCATAAATCAAGCTCATTTCATCACTTAACCTGAACAGATAATTCTTCTTCCTCATCTTATGCATTCATTCTCAAACTCCTGCAGATCAGCAGAATGTAGTCCAGCCCACACATGGAAGAACAAATTTAGAGAGTATATCATACAGCTCACAATTATCTTGATACAAATTCTTACCATCTGACTCATTATTGACATTTGCCACCTCCATAGCTTCATCATCGTTGACTTCCCCATCTGCAAAACCTTCATCTCCACCTCTTATCTCAGAGTCCATCACTCAGAGTACAATAGAAACAACTGAAAACAATATTAAAGTTACATCTCAATACATTTATACATTTTAGTGATTTAGTTATTATATAAGTTAGTTATTTAATTATATCTTCATCTCCGCTGAAGACGAATGTGTCAGGCCATTGGCACAAATAAAATTCCTAATTACACAATGCATTTCCATTCTCTGGACTACATCCTGCTGGAAATTTAGTGTGACCATTGATTGTCCTGATACATAAAGATCCAGCGGGAGTTTGAGAATGAAAGAAGAAGATCTTCATGGTCAGGTGACATTCTTTTCAAAACGTGGTCTTTATTATGGATCTTCTGAACTTCTCTTGATCCTGGGTGACCCCATCATGGGTGACCCCATCGTGGGCGATTCTGGGTTAGTTAACCTGCCACAGACAAGGGAATGTCTCTTATCCATCATCATCGTGGGCGACCCCATCGTGGGCAACCCTTACGACTGCTACCAGCAACCATACCTTTCATTATTGAATTTTCCTTGATGCTATGTCATTTAATTATATATCTTGGTACATTTTGTTATCATAGATGTCAACTAGTACAGATTTTCCGCATTAATATGGATTTGTCCCCCCCCCCCCCCCCATAAAATCCCCAATTTTTTTTTTAAAAAGGTCATTTGGTGTTAAATTTCCTAGTAATTATTACTAATGCTGATGTTTTTTTTTTATTATCTCACACACTCATATTGAGGGGCAAGCAAAAAAATTTTAGTGGGGCTTTTTGGGTGCTAAATATTGATGTTTTTATTGAAATATGGAAATAATTTGTTAAAAATGCAGATTGATGAAAAAATAAGTTGACAGCTATGATTTATATATGTTGGTACTTTAGCCATTTAAGTTGGTACTATAGTTTTATATATATATATATATATAGGTACTTTTACTTATATTTTCGTACTTTTAGATGTTAGTACATTAGATGCCTATGTGTTGCTGGAAAACAGAAGGGGGCAAAGCATAGCAACGCTGTTACCCGATATGCATGCAGTAAGAGCAACTAAGGATGTTTTGGGGGTAGAGTTGGCTGTCTCATCTCATTGAGGATCAAAGTGACGCAGAAGTCATGCTGATGTGTCAGACAAACAAAGAGTGTAGATATCACAGCTAAGCTGTAAACCATGACACAATGCTTTCTGTTCTCCAGGCTACATCCTGCTCATTTGCAGGAGTTTGAGAATGAATGTAGAACACAGGTTGTACTCAAAGAATCCTGTATTGGCCTACATACCAGTATTCTGTACAAAATATAGAAAATCTGTTTGCTCTGTACTTTGCATTATATTAGATGGCACATGTCTTCTGATTCTGCAGTTTTACACTGTTTCCTTAGTTTCTTCAATTCTCATTTATGTTTTACTAATTAGTGGTTAGCTGAAACAATAACCGTAAACATGAGCTTTCGAGGTATTCCTATAGAAATTGTAGCCTATGCATGTTCAATGTTCATAGTTCTGATTTTTTGGTTGGGATTATCTATGTAACCATAAAAATTATTTAAAAATTCAATACTGCATATTTCCTGTTAGGAAGCTGAAGGAAGGATTCGAGTGGCTTGTGTGATAAAGGCAGCATGCCCTTTGTGTCGACAAGTCATATTCATGGTGGGATTTTTAATTTACACTCTAACAGATAAATCCCAGTTGTTACCAGGGATTGAACACTGGACCTAAAAAATCTGTAAGTTGTAATTTAGGCCTATACTTCTTGCTAAGATTTTCATATGATAGTATTAGTTTGCTCTTTACTGTTGCATTGCCATGTTTTTCTCCAAATCAGCTATGGTTATACTTCCCAAGAGTTTACCATAAAAATGCTGGAATATACAACAAAACATTATGAATAAAATACTTTAGGACATGGACGTTAGAACTACTCCGCAGCTAATCAATCATTCATTATATGCTACCTATCACTAGGCAGTTAGGCTCTCTTGGCTGGCTTTTGCTTGAATGAGATTTAAGCTCCAACCAGTACGCGGCTTAACTGCAAATATGGGTAAAAATTTGATTGCGTCCACCGTTGTGCTATAAAATCATATCGAGTCATGCCTTTTTAAATTCACAATTTAAAAAAATCTAAACACTGTTTCTAACCCTTCTCCCTCCTAAAACAAACTATAAACTAATTCTAATCCTTTTAACCCCCATTTACAAAAATCTATAATTTTATGCAACTTATCTAACACTGCAAATGTCAACGATGGACGAAATCAAATTTGCGCCCAAATATGGATAGCGCAGGTGCATTTATGAGGTTAGAGACAATAAACTATTTGTTTAATTAAAAACGTGATTCACGCCACGAAAAATATCTTCCCTCCTTTCCATCTTCTTTACGATTTCTTACGGTAAGGATACTAAAAAGAAGACTTGCATACCAGACGAGGCACTGAGACAGACGGTGTTGTTGTCAGTATCGCGGCTGTCAGTATGAACAAACTTATATTTTATATTCTGATGAATAATTCAAAAATGGCCAACGTCAAAGTATATGAATGTTCTCATACTATATGAGATAAAATTTAAATATTTTCTAAACCGCTCAATATTCCAAATATCTCAAGAGAATCCCTGAAACAAACTGGAGGCCATTCTGTGTTTTCCTTTCTCTATTAAAAACATGGACTATTGTAGAAATATAAACGAAAATGATCACATTATAGACAAATAATGAAATGTACAGGAGTTTTCTTTTTAAATTAATTTATTGGACGTAACAAGAATCCATTTGGATGAGCAACAGATTAAATATCAATGCGTTTAAATAAGAAAAAGCATAACAGGAGCTTCTTATCAACAAGAACAAGTGACAGTGTCGTTTTAAGTTTTAAGGCGTTCCGCGGGAAAGCACAGTTTTGTTTTTATTTGGTAAAGGTAAACTAAGTTATATAACCAACGTCATAAAACACGGGTTTCTCTTAATTAATTAATGGTTGTGCTGCCCAGCTAGTAGCTGATTAGAAATCATCTGACTAGTGTCGCCTTCTGCGCTTGTTCAGTTGTGATAGCGCCATTTCTCGACGTTCCATAGCATGAACCCTGGTACTTCATTTCTTCGTTGTTGATATATAAATTCTTTAATAAAATGGAAATCCAGGTCTGATGGTGAACTTGAATGTGATTTAATTTGTGTCGCTACCACGGCTCACAGAAGGCATGGCTCTGCTTGCTATAAGCAGCAGAATCGTGAACTGTCTATGCCAGGTATGGAAGGCAGCCATTTTCACTTTCAGCGACTAAAAAAAATTTTTGGTGTACCTTGGCAGGATCAAATCACTGACACTCCGCCGAAGACGAATGTATCGGGCCATTGGCGCAAATAAAAGGGCGACACGCTGCATTTCCATTCTTTGGACTACATCCCGCTGGAAATCTAGTAGGACCATGGTCCTGCTACAAGGGAGATCTAGCAGAAGTTTGAGAATGAACGCTGAAGAAGAAGAGGAAATCACTGACACGGAGATCCTCGAAAAGTCCAGGTTGGAAAGCATCTATGCCAGTATTTCCCAACCTTATTTTCCTTATCCATGCCCCACGTAAAGCATTCTAAAATTCTAATTCCCCCCCCCCCCCCATGTAACATATACATATTTTTAAAATTTAAAAAAAAATGAATTCTTCCCTAAATGAATCCTAATTACAACCTGTTCAAATTGCCCCCCCCCCCCCGGACAATCAAATTGCCCCTCTGTGGAGCGTGGGCGCCACGTTGGGAAACACTGTTCTAAGTCTACATTTTCTTCTACTTCGCGGAATCCTGCCCTATAATATGCGTCTTTCCATGCCGTTGTATATTTGTATATGTCCCCAATATTTCAGTTTTCTATTCACCAGCCATCCTTTCTCTATAATCAGCATACTCAAAACCTCACTGTTCCTAATCTTATTTTTTTTTTAGGAATAGGAACTTAACTCATTGGGGGCCGATCGCCACTATAACGGCTTTATAGTATGGGTCTACAGGACCTTTCGTCACTTTAACGGCTTTGATTTTAGATCGATCATATATTGATCAGTTATATTTCGTTGTGCCCAGTTCAAGTTTTTATGTTAACCTCTGAACATCTAGGAAACTTCGCTTCCTTTAGAAAACTGAAGACGACTCGCGTGGCTATAAAAGAAACAATTTCTTTGACCGCCATACGCTGTGTTTGTTATTTCTGAAATTCTGAAAACAATGGCAACGCCCACTTCTTCTAGATACAGTGCAGAATAAGCTATGGTTATGTTTCAAAGCTTGCTAATTAGTGAATCGGATAATGATGATCCCGATAGGGATTATAGGCATAGTGTTGACTTGCCGAAAAATAAGAAACCAAAGCAAACTGGTGTAGGTTGTATTAAAAAATTAGCAACTGATTGCACCAGATCAAAGAATGTTAGTTCCTCTGAAGAAGCGTCTAATAGTAGTGATGAATCTACTGATTCAGAGGATTTAGCTCGTACTTTTAGGCCTACTAATGCTACAAGTAGGCCTATCATCAAACTTCCACAAATCAACAAGGTAGGCCTAGAACTGATGATGTGTGGCGTGAAGCCCTAGAAGGAGAGAGTATAGTAGTGTCTCACTTCATACAGATACATTCTGGTAGCAAACTTGGCCTTCCTTGAAACAATGTCTCACCTCTCAAGTATTTGCTATCCTTGATGGCAGAACCAGTAATTGACAATCTAATAGCCAATGTAAACTCTTATGCCCAACAGAAATTGAAAATGAATACACATCGAAGGAAATATTCTACTTATTCGAAATGGATTCCGCTCGATCGAAAAATTTTTATGAAGTTTCTCGCCACCCTGATAAACATGGGTTTGTATCCCAAATACTTTATAAAGGATTTTTGGCCCACAAAAACACACAGAAGTAGCCCCTGGTTTGGATCAATTTTAAGCAGGACCAAATTCTTATTGAATTTCCAATCAATGCTTCATGCGGCTGGAGCTGATGCACAGGGTAAATGTAAAATAGAGCCGTTAATAAATGAATTAGTTGCGAGCTTTCAGTATGCATTCTATCCTTCTAAAAACATATGTATAGATGAGATGGTTATAGAGCACAAGGGAAGATTTAGATGCAAGCAAGCCAAAAGAAATACCATATAAAGTCATACAGACTCTGCGACTCCATCACTGGATATGTTTTCAACCTGCTGGTATATTTTGGTGCGGACACAACATACAGGCTGGAAACTGACACAAAGTCTACCCATGCTGTCAAAATGGAAGTTAAGTATGGACAATAAACAAACGTACCCAAGATAAGCTGGAGTCAACTGATATGTGGTTTTTAAGACGAATGATGAATATTCAATAAACAGACAAGAAAACAAATGTAGAAGTTCTAAAAGATGCTGGAGTAAAGTGACAAATTATAGCGAAAATAAGAAACAGGCAATCACGATTTTAAGGTTCCGTGACGAGAAAAGTAAAACTTAAACATTTAGTAACCACCGGAAAGATCAAGGGGAGAATAGACTGAGGAACACAAAGAGAGAAATTTCTGGGTGGGTTGCTACTGTGGCTCAAAAATAAGTTACCAACTGAACTTTTTAACAATACAAGAGATAGTTGTGGAGAAGCATCATCACCTACGCCACTTATCATGACACTTGATTTATTGAATATTATCACGATCATTGATAATCTCAAACTATACTCTCATACTATACTCTAGCCGCCATCAGCAGGTAGCATGTCAAAATGTTCATCACAGCCTTTAAAAATTCCTGCCCATCTTTAGCGAATCTTTCTATCATTGTGATTTCATGCCTCTTTTCTCATTTCTCTGACATGATCCTCTTCATTACGGTTGTTTTTTTTTCTAGACTGTCATGTGTAGTATGGTGATAATATTGTCGTTTTCTGAAATGAACATTAATTTCTCTCTGGATGCTACTATTGATTGGGTTTTATGTTCCATTGTATTAACATAGAACAACCGTATGAGCAGTGAAGGGTGGTTTCAACGGACTTCCAACATCATCTGACTCTTTATTTTGGTGGTCCGCTCTGCTAGACTGTAACATCTTCATCTCGTGGTGTTTCTCTCCCAGTTGTATCACTGCCTACCTCTTCATCATTTCGTTGAAGTGGTCATCATCTCTTTGTAGGGCCTCTTTTGTTTGTTTTATTCTGTTACTGTGTTGCTCCATCTTTTGCCAGCGTATCTGCCTTTTCATTTCATGGTATGTCAAAGTGAAATGATATCCATTGTACTAATCTTCTTTGAATGCACACTTCTAAAATTGCTGTCAAGGGCTTGTATTACAGACATCGCACCAGTAAGACACATCACCTGTTGACATTGGCTTGTTATGTTCTTAATTTTTTCCAAAGCAAATTTTAGGAACTGTACATCTGCAGAGTAGTTAGAGCAAAAGATTCCAGTTGGTAAACATATGGTTTTATTGTCTTCTTATGGATATTTTATCCATACACTCCAGCATCTCCATTCTTCACTGCACTAGTTGCTGATCCATCGGTATATACTTGTATCTGGTGTACAGTCTTCTCTGTGAACTTACACATTGTGAGACAGAGAACACGCATTGTGACACAGAGAATATACATTGTGAGACAGAGAACACGCATTGTGAGACAGAGAACACACATTGTGAGATAGAACACACATTGTGAAACAGAGAACACGAATTGTGAGTCTGAGAACATACATTGTGAGACAGAGAACACGCATTGTGAGACAGAGAACACGCATTGTGACACAGAGAACACACATTGTGAGACAGAACACGTATTGTGAGACAGAACACACATTGTGAGACAGAGAACACGAATTGTGAGTCTGAGAACATACATTGTGAGACAGAGAACACGCATTATGAGACAGAGAACACACATTGTGAGACAGAGAACACGCATTGTGAGACAGAGAATACACATTGTGAGATAGAACACACATTGTGAAACAGAGAACACGCATTGTGAGACAGAGAATACACATTGTTAGTTAGTTAGTTAGTCGTCGGATCATCATCACTGCAAACTGGACACATCCATAGTTGCTCCGATCTCTCCTTGAGTGTATCCGCCATCACACTTCTGCTGACAGTACCGGTCCTATGCTGGTTGACCATCATTCTTCTGCGCCCTCCAAAATGTTCACCTCTAGCAACACCGCATCTCAATCCCTGATCTTTAATCCTAGCCATTGAAAAGGAATCATCATCCACATTCGTCTCACTCTCGCGTGTTATATCTCTTAAGGAGTTCAAAACGTCAGCGCGATCCATTGCCCCATTGATCGATTGATCCATTGTGAGGCAGAGAACACGCATTGTGAGAGAATATACATTGTGAGACAGAGAACACGCATTGTGAGAGAATATACATTGTGAGACAGAGAACACGCATTGTGAGACAGAGAACACGCATTGTGAGAGAATATACATTGTGAGACAGAGAACACGCATTGTGAGAGAATATACATTGTGAGACAGAGAACACGCATTGTGAGACAGAGAATACACATTGTGAGGCAGAGAACACGCATTGTGAGAGAATATACATTGTGAGACAGAGAACACGCATTGTGAGAGAATATACATTGTGAGACAGAGAACACGCATTGTGAGACAGAGAACACGCATTGTGAGAGAATATACATTGTGAGACAGAGAACACGCATTGTGAGACAGAGAACACGCATTGTGAGAGAATATACATTGTGAGACAGAGAACATACATTGTGAGACAGAGAACACGCATTGTGAGACAGAGAACACGCATTGTGAGAGAACATACATTGTGAGACAGAGAACATATATGGTGAGACAGAAAATACCCATGCCTCTTCTTCTCGTTCGCAGTTTGACATATCTATACAGCAAGTCCTGTTTTCTTAATAAATGCTGCTGTATTTGAAAGCTCCTCAGTGCTCCTATGCATCTTTCTGTGGATATCCATCTCTGTGGACCAGTGTTCTTCCCTTAACTGGTTTAGTGTCAACTATTCGGGTTGCATGATACCATGTTGCTGGTGCGCCTCTCGGCCTGGCATCTCTGACTTCAGCACCTGTGCTTGCTTGGTCAGGATTGTGACCCTGCTTGATATTGGGCTGTCCCGACCAATTTTAGTTTCCAGCCTCTGTTGGCTGGACTAGGTCCCATCTCCACGTCAAGGAGTTGACCTCGATGGGGCATGCGTCTTGACATCAATGTTTCAAATAAAAGCAAAGGTTCCATTCAGTTGTGTAACTGAAGTAACATGTAAGATTGTCTCATAGGCATCTTTGTGTGTAAGTGAAGTAACATGTAAGGCATGACCATCCACTTCTGTAAACTCCTTATACCCACCTTTTTCCTAGAAAAAACCCACTGTATATATGTATATATATATGGCGCTCTACAGTCAAAAAGAGCGCATTATCTTGTGAAAAGAGGAGAAATGTTGCAGCCCAACAGCGGAGAGTAGCTAGAAAGTCACGTATATATCAAAATCCATCTGCTGTGGTCATTCCATGCTCGAACTGCCCAAGAACATTTACAGATCGTATAGGGCTCATTAGACATCTACGAAATATTAGACATGGTCATAATTCTAACTGAATTTTCAAAAGTGGATGTAAAAATGGTCATCATCACTTGTGATGGACGAACACACACACACACAGAGATATGTATGTATTCATTATTACATGATGGTCAAGCAGTCCCTTCTGTAAACTTAGATTTATGTGTGTGTCATCAAGGAATAATTTTGATCACAATATGTTTATGTAATAAATCTCTATTTTGTCATCCTCATGTTTCGTTATTACTTAACACTTGTTGGTACCACAAACTATGGTACTATTACAATTAATTTGATTTAAGGTACTATTATGGTGAGGCGCGCTTCTTTCAAACTCGGACATGATCCAATTTCTCTCCTCTTCTTCTGCGTTCGTTCTCAGACTCCTGAATATTAGCATTATGTAGTTCGGAGAACGAAGTGCATTGTGTCATAGCTTATATCTTAGCTGCGATATCTGCGCTTTTCGGTCTGGCCCATCCTACTGCTTTGACCTTTTTTGGGGATGAAACAACCAATGGGAGCCCAAGACCTGCTTAGTCGCATCTTACAACATAATTGGCAGGTAATAATGTTGCAATTCTTTACCCCCCCCTTTTATGTCCTCTTGTAACACACGAACGCCAATTTGGTTTATATCATAGTTTTTTTAACCATAAAATAATAATAAAGTTCTGGTAATCAAGCCACCACGAGTTTGAGAGTAGGCTTATGTATTTAAGGGAGTGGTGCAGAACCATAACCACCGAGTTATATATTCAATACGTTTTTGTCATCACAATGTTAATATTGGAAAAATGGTGACTGGATTATCTGTAACTAACAGTAACCCCCCCCCCCCCCCCGCCGTTGTGACTGAAAGGCGCATACCTCGCCATAAGATACTTTCTTTATTTAAAAAAAGAAAAACTGAAGAATGGTGATTATTTCAGTAAACTGTGAATATACTATATATTCACAAATATATTCATAACTTTCGTATTGCAGAAATGGCAAAGAAACTAACAATATATATGGTATCCCTATAAGCTACAGTTTACTCAATTTGTGTACTTTGAATCGCAGGTGCTTAACATGACTAGCATACCAGCTAAGGACAAAGATGGTGCCATAGACCTCACACTCTAACATCCACGCTTCCTTTTCTCACTGTCTTTGGAATAAATGAAAGTGATAATTTGGCATGTGTATCACGTTACAGAAACCCCAAACTTATCATCCATTACTCAATCAATTACAGCGACCATGACTAACCCTTATACATAATAATACTAGACAACACACTGTTAAAATTATATTCCTTACAACTCTCCCACCTATGCTAAAATTATATTCCTTACAACTCTCCCACCTGTGTTAAAATTATATTCCTTACAACTCTCCCACCTGTGTTAAAATTATAATCCTTACAATTCTTCCACCTGTTTTAAAATGAATAAGTGGTAGAAGTTTCTCTGGCAAAGAACGCCGCAATAAAAGCGAGCACAGAGTTCAAAAGAAACAATAGATTAATGTTTTTGAGATTGTTGAATAGTCCAATGTCAGATGAATAACTTCTAACATGTGTGGTTGGGGTTTCGTGGCCTACCAAAATGGCAGGAAATTAGCTAAGAAGTGAGCTGCATATCCCACAATAACATCAAGTACGAGAATGGAAATAGAGGTAGTGACAGCAGATCTCACTTGGCTGGTGATGCAATCACCAACAGACTCAGTGATTTTATTGAACTCTCTATGCTGTGTAAGATAGAAACATGTTATGACCAATATGCCTAAAGAAATACTACAAAGGAGGCGCATCTAATGTAGTACCGCAATGACCCTGACAGATTATAGGTTTATGAATACATGGTTCATTTGTCATGTCAGAGGTGTTAAGTCTAAGGCATATGGTTCTTGTATTCCATGTACCCGGTCTGAGTATTACTGATTGCTTGTTTTGTCTAGGTACTATACATTATTAAAATCAGTTTTCCCATGTTTCATCTATTTCAATGTGTCCAATGAGGCAGACAGCAATAATGGGTAACACCTAATAGCAGTGCAGATTATGCCAGGTGTTAGCTGACCAGTACAACTAAATTGCTGCTCTCACTGAAATGAGTGACTCATAGTGAACTTCCACCAATTTAAGAGAAATTGAAACTTGTAAACTATCCCTCTCCGTGTTGTGTCCATTGACAAGAGGCGTTCTTCAATGTATGGTGGAGGTTGAAAGAAGACTAGGAGGCCAGAAGACGACATGGCTAGATAATATCAATGACAGGGCAGGGTGTGAAGTTTCAAAACTCATCAGGATGGTAGAGGATAGAGATGTGTGAAAATCTTTCTGTATCAAATTTATCAATGTGACACTCCTACGACCCTACGGACTATGGGTTTTATTACTATATCAGTATCTTGTGCCCACCTCATCTTCTCCTTCAGAACAGAATATACTTCTGGAGATAGTGCCCACTGCAAACGTTTGATGTTCAACACTAAAACAAAAATTGTTTACTTCCAAAGCAGAAAGTCTCCTGATGTTTTTGGCAGTTGGTGAAAACTGTGACTTTATTGGCACTTCATAGAACTAAAAGGTTTAGCTTGATGTGCAATTTTAAATTTAGCTAGCTGACATAATTAGGTTTGCCTCTTCTGCTCTAGATGTAAAACTGGTTACCAAATAATGTAGCAAATGTTTGTAATACTTAGGTGGCAGGAGTAAGTTCAGCCTACAACTTACAGCTGTATATTTCCATGTGACAAGACTAAAAATCCTTGGCGGAGATATCCACAGAACTGTAAGTAATCTTCCATTCTTACAGTGAGTTCTAAATATGACAGGTCTGAAAAATCTTGGCGGAGATACCATAAGAATTATATGTCAATAAATCTTCCATTCTTACAGTGAGTTCTAAATATGACATGACTGAAAAAAATCTTGGCGGAGACACAGAACTGTTAAGTCAATAAATCTAAATTAACATTTTCATTTTCTTGTTTTGTGTCTTACTAACTCTAACCTTGTGAAGTAATCATACATGATCAATGTACTTATATATTCATATTCTGTATCCATTCCCCTTTCCAATGATATATTACACATACACTATTTATCAATATTAGTATGTCAAGTGATACAATGAAAAACACATGTAAGGAAATTTTTCTACTCCTGAAAATTAATTTGGTCCAAACCTAAAAATAATCAAGTACTGAAAGAGTTAACCAAAAGGTCGGTAAAAACCCCTTTCTCAATGATTTTTCACACAAAAAAACAGTCTTCAAATGCCTCGTAAAATAGTGAAATTTACACATCAACAAGGCGAATGACTTTTGTGGTAGCCCCCCTCTTTTCTTAAGGTAATCATATCTACGGCCCTGGACTAATTAAAGTATCACACTGTGTAGTTATTTGGACACAAAATGTTCGTACTCACTTGATTCTTGATTAGAAAACTGGTCTCACGGCACATGGGGCATTCCCATTAGTGCTCCGCCCTCTGTTCCAGCAGCCATTCGACTCGATGGTGTTTCGAGTTCAATGTCGCCGAAACAGACGTCGACATCAGGGCACAACTCTGGCCTCTGCGACAGGTTTCTTTGTTGTTCCGCACACCCACGTCGTACCCGTAACTAGTTCAAGCACAACGTCGGCCTGTAGGAACAGCATGGTAACTGTTATCGAAGGTTACGACTACGGGATTGTATAGATGACGTGCCATGAAGCTTCTATAAGAAGATAACCTCAATATAAAGGCATGTCATCTATTAAGGTTTTCTGTTGCATGGGTGGTTTGTCTAGTGAGCCATTGGTGAGACCCATAGACACAACCGCATACGCACTCACTATATTATCTTATTCAGTTTTGGGTTGACAGTTTCATGAGTTGTTCCCACGTAAAGACAGATGATTTTCAATCGATCAATTGAATCATTCACGATGATACAAGATTTATACGACGTTCTGCCGTATGATGTGGAGATACATGATCGCCTGTGACATTGGCACGACATCTAATTTTCTACTTGCATGTACATGTTTTAAATTGTGTAGAACCTAGTCATTTGTGTAGAACCTAGTGATTTGTGTAGAGCCTAGTCATTTGTGTAGAACCTAGTCATTTGTGTAGAGCCTAGTCATTTGTGTAGAGCCTAGTCATTTGTGTAGAGCCTAGTCATTTGTGTAGAACCTAGTCATTTGTGTAGAGCCTAGTCATTTGTGTAGAACCTAGTCATTTGTGTAGAACCTAGTCATTTGTGTAGAGCCTAGTCATTTGTGTAGAACCTAGTCATTTGTGTAGAGCCTAGACATTTGTGAACGTTTTCAAAATATGTAGGCCTATTTCTTTTATTTAAGTTGACTTCAATTCATCACCGTTAGGGCCGTCTCCGCACGCAGTGTTGCTACAATGGATCTGTCGCACCTTCTGTCTCTTGTTGGTAGTGCACTCTTCTAGACCGTAGTGGTAATCGTAGATATGATTACATTAAGGAGGGGTTTTACCTAAAAAAATAACAGTGTGGTGAGCGATATTTTTTCATTTTTGTGCGTAAATTTCACTATTTGACGGGAAATTTGAAGACCTTTTTTTGTGAAAAATCGACAAGGGAATGTTTTTTGCTGACCTTTTGGCTATTCCTAGGAGTAAAGTCATGTTCAGTTTTGCTCGGGGCCGGGGTATGAACACCCCGACTTCCTCCTTTATCTGCGGGTCTGATGCTCTCTATCTCCTAATTTTTCTCTCCCCTTGTATATCTGCATACCTCTTGTTCTCCGCCACATCAGTTTAGTTTTCTAAATGAAATTCAGTTTCGATGCATTTAGTTCGTTTATGATTATTTTTTTCAGTTTTAGGCTAAAAAATAGCATACCCCGATTATCATTACTGAGTGCCGTCTCCGCAACAAAGGTTCCCCCTCCCCCAATACTATAGACAAAACAACAATATTGCCATAACAACAATATATAAGTAATATTCATTTTAATAAATTTTATTTTTACATTTATTCATGCATTCATTAACATTATATACTTGAAATATTCAGTAAAGACAATTTTATCATGATTTTAAAGGGTGTAATAGTAGGGAAACATTTGGTCTTTGTGATTACAGCCTCTGGCTTGTGAGGTGCGGCTGATGTTTTAAATCATGTACAGCCTCTGACTTGTGAGACACTGTCAATATTTTAAATCATGTACAGCCTCTGACTTGTGAGACACGGCCCTTGTTTTAAATCATGCACAGCCTCTGGCTTGTGAGACACGGCCCTTGTTTTAAATCATGTACAGCCTCTGGCTTGTGAGACGCAGCCCATGTTTTCAATCATGTACAGTCTCTGGCTTGTGAGACACGGCCCTTGTTTTAAATCATGTACAGCCTCTGGCTTGTGAGACACGGCCCTTGTTTTAAATCAAGTACAGCCTCTGGCTTGTGAGACACAGCCCATGTTTTCAATCATGTACAGCCTCTGGCTTGTGAGACACGGCCCATGTTTTAAATCATGTACAGCCTCTGGCTTGTGAGACACGGCCCTTGTTTTAAATCAAGTACAGCCTCTGGCTTGTGAGACACAGCCCATGTTTTCAATCATGCACAGCCTCTGGCTTGTGAGACACGGCCCATGTTTTAAATCATGTACAGCCTCTGGCTTGTGAGACACGGCCCTTGTTTTAAATCATGTACAGCCTCTGGCGTGTGAGGCGCGGTCCATGTTTTAAATCACGTACAGCCTCTGGCTTGTGAGGCGCGGTCCATTTTAAATCATGTAAGTTTTCACATTGGGTATATCTAGAAATCTTCTTCTTATGGTCCATTTCATGTGGCGTTGGTTATCATGTTTTCCCCAGCCTTCTATTTCGTGTGCTGTCAATCATTTCCCATACCGATGTTCTCCCATGTCACAATGCTAGGTTGTCAAGTATCTTAGCTGAACAATGTCATCATCAAGTGCTGTCTACGCAACGAAGGTTGGCGGAACAGACCTCCATCATCCCTGTCTCTTGTTTTTGGTAGTGCACTCTGATAGACTGTAACCTGTCCATCTTGTGATGTTACTCTCTCACTTGTATCTCTGCCTACCTCTTACTCGATTCCCTTTGACTTTTCTTCAAGTAAGGTCTTCAATAAAGTGTCATGTCTTTTAATTAATGTTTCCAAAATATTTTATTTGCTTGATCTTTATTTCTTAATAATTTTTCATATTTTCTTCATATTAAGTGTTTTTAGAACCTCTTTGTTTTCATCTCCTTCCATGATGTTCTCCATATTCTTCTAATATGTCTTCTAACTGTTTGTTGTTGCTCATAATATACTATTTTGGGTATCTGGACACACCACGATTTAAAACAATGAAACCCTGCCACAACATACATTACAAAATTGTAATTATTATGAAGTTTTTCCGCAAACTTTTAAATATATTTTATGCCATGCTCTGAAAAAAATACCGGCGCGGCATATTTGTGTGAAGGTGAAGGCCAAGGTTGGGGTTACTAGGTTAAAGGTTAAAATACTCGTGCTGAAAAATTTCTGTGAGCCTTGTCTCTGGATTACATAGACTGTTTTCATACCGTTGCTGGTAGGAGGGTTACATTTTCTTGAGTTGCGCGACTCCTATGAATCATGTATTTAAACGCTGCTAATAATCTGTTATCAGTATTGATTTTAAAGTCGGACCCTAGAACACAGACATCAAAGCCAAGTATTATTTCTCACCTATAAAAGGAATCTGGATAATGGTTAGGCGCACTTCGTTGGGACTATACGATATCTGCCTTACAGTTTTTTAACTCTAAAAAAAGCAAGAAAAAGGTATGGAGATAGTTATTTAGAATATGCTTATATGATCTTATGTTGAACTTTAAAAACACAAATATATATATGTATATATGTATCATGTCAAAGTTAGTAAATATTATAGATTTTATACCTAAGTGAATAGAGTTAGTCAACTGAGACAGATGGCTTCGCAAATTAGTAATAGTTAGTTAGTATCTAAGGATATGTGAATGTGGTGTGGTTTTTTTTTTCGTCCCCATTCTGGCTACTAGACCACATCACTACTAGATTCAGTGAACTATATGATTTACATCAAAACTTGCATACTGTTATTAGGCTACGATAAGGCAACATGTGTCACATTGTGTTATACTTTCTCTGATTACATAGACTCAAGTGCCCACATCATAGTTCAAGGTAGGTCAAATGCCAGAGGGTGCAATTAAACTGAGTTATTGCTAACTAGTATTGAAGAAATACTACCGAATAAACTTAAGGGATTAATGGTCCAGAGTATGGTATCAGCATCATCATCAAGTGCCGTGCCGAATGGCGTTGGCGATCATATTTTTCCATGTACATCGATCTCTCATATATGTCATCATCTCAGTTGGTGTCGTCAATCGAAGCCATTTAGTCAAACTGTCCAATATCTTTTCTCTGGGTCTTCCCCTTGACCTTTTCCCTTCTATCTTTCCTATTGTCACTATATTCTCAGTGCCTCCTCTTTTCATTATGTGCCCAATAAATGTTGACTGTCTTTTTCTTATACTATCAATAATGCATCTTTTCACATTCATCCTTCTAAGACATTCTTCATTAGTAATCTTTACTGTTCAAGGAAGGCGTAACATTCTTCGAATAAACCACATTTCCGAACTTCCAATGATTTTTGTGATGTCTTATTTGTTGTCCATGTTTCACTTCCATAGAGTAGCACTGGTTCAAAGTAGCATTTGAGGACACCTTATCTTGTATCCATCGATATGGACTTTTTGCACAGGCTATTTTCCATTTTATGGAATGCTGCTTTCGCTTGTCCTATTTTGCTTATAATTTCGGTCTTGCATTTACCATCTGAAGTTATTAATGTTCCTAAATATTTGAAGCTATTCACCTGCTTTAAGTTTTTCTCATTTAATACTATTTTACTATTTGATGGAGAACTGTTTCCTGATATTATCATTGTCTCTGTCTTTTTTTATGTTTAAACTAAGGCATTTTTGTTAACTTTCTATCACTATCCTGTTTAACAGATCTTGGAGATGTTCTTGACTTTCTGCTATCAACACAGCATCATCTACATATCGTAGATTATTGATATTGTGTCCTCCAATTTTAATGCCTGACATATTCTTAATTGATCTCAAGATATTCTCGCTGTAAAGAGAAAATAAATCTGGTGACAACACACATCCCTGGCGTACACCTTGTTTTATTTGTGTATACTTCCCAGTTATATTATCCACTTTCATGGCTGCTTCTTGTTGCCAGTATATATTACGCACAGTTCTAAGATCTTTGCTGTCCATATTAATATCTTCTAGCATTTCTTTTAAGAAAAAAAAGATAAGAGAAATGCAGAGGAGAAGAAGAAGAAGAGAAAAAGGGTGGACAGACGTGGGCCCCGAGACGGAGATACGTCACGTAAGGAAGGAATGTGGAAGTCGGAGGGCGCCCAAAGGACACAGGGAGGTCACAGCAGAAGAGGGTGGGGGGGCTATCACGGGGAAGCGAGACGTGGAAAGAAGGTGCCCAAGAAAAGGGCACTAGTAAGGGGGAAAGAGACAGAGAAAGGAGAGAAAGCAAAGTATAGTTGTAGAAGGGAATCGTAGTCAGTCAAACAGTCTCAACATGCTGGGTAGCTGTAAGGGTAGTCGACCCAACAAAGCCAAAAAAGACCATCCAGAAAGTGGCCAAAAGCAGTACAGATAGTAGGTATAATGGGGCGCCCGCAGGCCACGGAGAATGGGTTATTAGCCCGATGAAGGCTTTTTAGCCGAATAAACTTAGTCGTCTGACAGTAACTGACACACTCCTATCACTTCCCAAAATCCTGCATGCGCCGCCCTAGCCTAGTATTTACTTGATGAAATCAATTAGCCGCACCAGAGGATCTTTCTTATACTAATAATTTTCGGGAACCTCTCCATAAAAAGTGAAAATAATATCTATTTACCAGAACCGTAGATATGCCTTCAGTAATGGGGGATACATTAAAAATAGGCCATTTGCTCATTTTGTGAGCTCTTCTTGTGAAGCATATCCGATTTAGGCATGCTTTTGTTTCAGGTGAACTTCTGTAGCCTGTGACAACCTTCCTATCTGTCGCCAGGCAAACAAGTATCTTATATGTATCTTAGCCATGGCGGTTTATCACACGTGTCCGTGAACTTTGCAGACAAAAACGTGTCCCTGGGTGGTAGTTTCCGAGGAGATGATGCGCAGGGATTTAGACTTGGGCCGGTTACGTCTATCTCGCATGAAATGTTCCTCTGCTAGTAAACTTGTCTCGCGTAAGTGTTACATAAAGGTAGAAAAGCCATAAACCCCACAAGCCCACATAATTTATCCCTTCTTCGTAGGAGACATCTTTTCAAATCATTTTGAATCTCTGAGGGTCGGAGTCTTCTAGGTATGAAATAAAACTGGAACTCCCCCCCCCCCAAATTGCACATAGTAAATAAGGACCTAACAGACCGTAATTCTCGGGGATCAAAATAACAACGGCGGCAGCAATTATGGGGGGGGGGGGTTAGAAAGGTGACGGAAACATTTTACTTGCTGTCAAGAAATATATAATATGTGTACTTCTATTTCTAATGAAAGACTAGATAGAGAAATAGAAACAGTGTCAGAAAGCAAACACAGCGACATACCAACTTTCACCATTACTTCTCCAGCCAAATATCAAGATGGAAATGAAAACACAGCGACTTACCAACTTTCACCGTTACTTCTCCACTCAAATATCAAGATGGACATGAAAACACAGCGACTTACCAACTTTCACCATTACTTCTCCAGCCAAATATCAAGATGGACATGGAAACACAGATAATATCTACACTGTTTACAGTCATCCCTCAGTTATGGCGGTTAATATGGACCAGAACCGGCCGCGATAAGTGAAAAACCACGAAGAAGTGTCATCCTCTCATTTTTAACACACGTACATTTTTGTGTATGCACGAGTATAATATCAATAACTGTATATGAAACCATATGTGTATATGTTATCATTAGAACATTAAAGAATAATTTCAAACATGTAAATAAAATATTAATAGTATAAATAACATACGTGCAATAATGTACAAATAATATAAATATGATACGCGTGTGTGTGTGTAACGTACGTAGATGTAACTAAAGTATACATACTGTAAATATGTTTTTAGAAATCCGCGATAAATGAACCGCGAAGTAGCGAGGGATGACAATATACCAACACTCAGCTACCAATGTCAAATATGGTCTTTAACAGCCTCGCAGCAGAGGAAAATCGTTACATGTGAAATGAAGTATCTGAGAAAATCTGTAATGGCTACTAAAATAAAATACAAAATTAGGAAAAGAGTAAGTATAATATAATGTATTGAACATATCGAAAGACATCAAGTAAATTGGTTCGAGCACCTTATGAGAATGAACCAATAAGAGCCAAATACCATTACGAACATATAACAAAAGAATATCGAGATATAGAGCCAAAGGTAGACCAAGAAAACGGTGGATAGATATCATCAAGATAAACTTGAAAAAACATTGACTCAACGCAACCATGGCGACACATCTGACCTTGGATCGACAACTGTGACTTCCAACCCTGTGCTTAACGGCAAGTTTACATACAATTAACCATCATTCACTCGTCTATGGAAAGACAATAGATAGTTGTTGAGTTCATTCTCATTATATTGACAGTGAAGTTGGTTTATCGTGACCATCAGTTTATAACACGTGAAATCTCATTTGAAATTGTCCTTCCAAAGCGACGCTTATGAGTTTTCCCATTATTTTCATTCGCTGTCGACACAAGGTATCGACAAATTGACTAATGAAAATGCAGTAAAAGTCTAATGTGTCACTTTAGAAGAATGGCTCCCGATACGCCCAGGTTGTATATCTGTAGATGTATACAGTTGATCATAATGCTTGTATATTTTGTTCGGCAAATTTAGTTTCTTTTATGACCTACATCACATGTCATGTTGCCAGATATTTAAAAACTAGAAGCACATGTGTGAAATGTCACTACAAATACGAAACAAAAAATGCAAGCAAGCATGTTTAGGATAACGGGAACACATTACAGATGAGAAATGTTAGTAGGGAATAAAGAATTGTACTTAGAAAATTCCTAGACACGGGGATGGGGGGAAAAAGGGGGGGGGGGAGTTTGCAGACTTTAAACTCTACCACTCATTAGAAAAATAGGATATCTAGTAATTCTTATTCTTCTTCTGCGATCAGTTTCCTATGCTCATAAGTCTATACAGGAAGGCATGCCTCCATTGAATTCAGTCGTCAGCAGGAGGTCCTCACGGTTGCCCCACAGCTTTACCTTCAGATCTGTTTCTTGAGGCCATATTTTAGTTCTCACGTCAAGAAGAGTGGGCATGTCTGCAGAATGTGTTCTAGAGTCTGGACACCCTTTTGACATGGGCATTGGTCAGTTTGGACAGTCTTCATTTTGTGGAGATGTGCTTGTAGTCTGCAGTGTCTAAAAACTGTGGCTTGCTGTGACCTGCTTAGCTTTAGAATAGGGTCCTGTGGAAAGTCACTGCCTGTTCTCTGACTCCATGTATGTTTGTATTTTCCTTTGATGAGAGTTTTTTGCTTCAGTCAGTGATATTCTGTGCTGGAATTGTTCCTTTTTTGCACCTGCTTTTGCCAGTCTGTCAGCTGCTTCATTGTCTGCAGTTCCACAGTGTGCAGGGTTCCACTACAGTACAACTTTATTGTTAGCAGACAGTTGATTTATAAGTTCTACAGTTGTTTTTGTTAGATCTTTAGGTTCATTTTGGATGGTCTGGAGTACTGACATGCAGTCACACAAGGACTATATTAGCTCCTTTGAGTCTTTTCATCTAACGCCTTTGATACTTCCAAGATTGCTTGTAGCTCTGCCCTGTAATTTGTTCATAATTTGCCAGGAGCGATTGAAAGTTCTAGTTTCGGGATGTTTGGTATGAGTATTAGTATCCCAGCTCCTCTTTTCTTTACTGCACTCTCTGATGATCCATCTGTGAAGACTGGAGTATTGGGTGTCTAGGTGATCAAGTGTTTTTGCCTTGAGTCAGTAAGGGTTTCCATAGTTTTACTCTCAATGTCTGGGATTGTTAAGTTTTGCAGTAAATGTGGGCGAGATGTTTGCGATGTTGTAATATGCTTCTAGCTGTTCCCATTTATCCGGATTGTTACTTCTTTATTGACTTTCATAAGTTTTCTTTGATAAGTGATTGAAGATTGGACTTTTCAGTCGGTTTTTCGTTAGTTTATTTGTTTTCCCATGCTTATGGTGATGTTTCAACGTCTAAATTTTTCGGTCATTATTGTGATTTTTCTCATCTTTGCGGTCTGTTAGATTTTGTAATCCTGCTGTTGCTTCCATTGACGTTATATGAGTGTTCCTTAGTTCTCCTGTTATAATTCGGAGACCTGCATTTTGAATTTTGTCCAGCTTCTGAAGATTGATATTAACTGCTCTTGCCAGCTAAAAAAAAACTGCTGAACTCCCAACTCTGACCTACAGCCTGTGGTATTCCTGACATGGTATACCTAGGCTTAAAAAGTCTGTTTGCGGCGAAATACTCGGAAGAAGTTGGCAGGTAACTCAACGGGTACATAGGCGCTAACAGCAGAGCTGTGTGGACAGCATAGGGCACAGTTAGACACATAGTACGCTCTGGCCATCCACTGCACCTGATTTTCTCCCAGTTGTCTCGACTTTGTCTTGCCACTGGACCAAGATAAAACTCAGGAGAGAGAGTGTGGTTGACGATTAGCGCAACTCTTCCACACTATAAACCAACTTCAGCGCTAGTAATTTCTCATCATCATCATTCCTGACAGATGCAAGGTCAGTGCTTCAAGCTCTCCAGTCTGAAAAACTAACAGACTTGAAAAAACTACTTAGCGAATTGTCTTACCAGTATAGGGTAACCATGCAGTGGATACCCTCTCACTGTGGAATACCAGGAAATGGAAAAGCAGACCAACTGGCTAAGGAAGGTGCTGCCGAAGACCAACCAGATATACCAATCACATACCATCAGGAAAAAAAAACAGATGATCAGGTCAATAAGAAAGCCACAAACACCAACACAAGATGACTATCATATTATGAACAGACCAGAACAAGTTATAATTCTACGTCTCAGAACAGGACACAACCGACTCCGCAGTCACATGTATACAAAGTTCAAGATTGGCAACACAGCCATGTGTACATGTGGACAGGCAGCACAGAGTGCCAAACATATACTTCAAGAGTGTTCTGAGCATGAAACGCTGAGGAGGACATATTGGCCAGAGGAGACAACACTGGAGTCAAAACTCTATGGGACACTGTATGAACTACAAAAGACAGTGAGTTTTATTAAGGAGACAGAATTACAGATATAGACATGTTTCAAGTGAACGAAAGAAGAAGAAGAAGAACTGCTGTTGCATATGTGCTCAATCCATATGTCGGAGTTGGACGAATATGACCTACACAGACTTGTTTTATGGTTTTTATGTCAGCTCCCCAATCTGTCCCAGATAGTTTTTTTTATTATTTGTAGTCTGGGTGTGGCTTTTTTCTGTCTCTGTAATGTGTGATCCCCATGTAAGTCTTTTGTCAAATTTTAGTCCTAGGTAGACTGGGCTGTTTTCTTTTTGGGAGTGAGGTATTGTCTAGTGTGAGAGTATAATTTTCAGATTTTGTGGAGAGGGTGAAGAGTGTGATGACGGTCTTGTTTTTGTTTATTTGAACACCCCAGGTTTTTGTCCACTCTTCAACTTTGTTTATTGCCTCCTGCATTCTAACTTTTTCAACCCCAATGTATTCTGATTGGGTCCAGATAGCGAAATCGTCTGCACGGAGAGCTCTATGTACATATGGTGTGAATAGTTTTGGCAGGTTATCTATATAAATTATGAAGAGTGTGGGGGATAGAACGCCTCCTTGTGGGAGGCCTTCTGTTATGTTGACCATTTTGCTTTTCATTTCCTGGATTTGAATTTTGCATGTCTGCCACATAGGAAGCTTTTTTTTTATTCATTGTAACATTTTGCCTCCGATTCCTTTCTGGGCGAGTTTTAGCTATAGCTCGTCTTTCCAGACTTTGTCACAGGCATTTGTGAGGTCAAAGAAGATGGCTAGGAGTTTTATTGTTTTCTTAAAAGTATCTTGTATTTCTTGGGCAAGTTATATTTTTTGGTCTTCGGTGCTTCTGTGTTTTCTGAAACCAGATTGGCAGTCATCTAGAAGATTGATTTCCTACAGGTAGTTTAAGAGTCTGTTATTCACCATTTTTTTCCATGACTTGTTTTAGGAAACTTAGTAGACTGATAGGACTGTAGCTTGTTTTATTGGTTTTTGGTTTTCCTTTCTTGGCAATTGGAATTATTTCTGCCTCTTTCCATTCTTCCGGGAAGATCTCTTGTGCCCATGATTCATTAAATAGATCTAGTAATCTAGTAATTGAAAACTGGTAGCGTATCCTATTCAGGACGTAGTCATCAACCCAGCTTTTTTGGGCTGTATTGATTTTCGAGGCAATATAAATACGTTCAGTAGTTTGTCATTGTTTCCTGAAAGTTTGGATGCTCAAGTGCCTGTGGCGTGGATCGAACTCGGTACCATGGCTGTCACAGGCGCGCTCTGTACTAGTTCGCCAAAATGTGTTTATGAAATAATCCACTCATGCAAAATATGAAGCCCATACGCTCAGTATTTGTGGAGATAAAAAACAATATCCGTGTTTCAACTATTGATGAACGCACTCTATAAGTTTGGGACATTACTCTGAGAGTTCATTTCCATCAGAAAAATGGCCTTCATATCAATGCTAAACTTGCATCATATAATCTATAAAAATTGGAAGAACACAGCTTCTGTCTTCCTTGTGAGAGAGGTATAAAGTTTAGGAGGGAAGTGCTGATAGTTATTTGAGTTAGGATTAGGGCTAACCTATCCCCCACCCCCACACTCCCTTCCACCCTAAACTCTAGAATTATCTCTTCTCCTCCGATGCGCATTCATGGCTTTAAATCCTGACATAATTATTTTATCTCCTAAAATTTTCCATTTTTTTTCCTGACGACACGACCTCGTAGTGACGTAATTATATTGATGACACGACAATTGTGCGCACTATAACAAACTTGTAGTAAACCTGTACATAATATCTAACTCCGTTCGCATTTCGGATATTGATAAAACATGAGGTCGGCACATGGTCTGGGATTGGACCTGTTTCAATTAAATACAATATAATTGGTGCATAAAATATTATTAATGACGTCAACTTTTACCCCGTTTTGTCATTCCCACTCTCAATCTCCCCTTTGCCAACAACTGCCAAGCTTCAGCTTTACCCCCCCCCCCCCTCCCAATTGTTGACACATTGGGTGGCCCCTTTAGAAATATTACATTGAAATCAATTGAGACCATTTATAATATAATTTGTTTTACATTTTGAGCTCTTGGAATTCTAAATTTGTTACCTTCAGGTATATGACGGCAGATGTAAGGAAGCACGTGTATTGTCTCAGTCATAATCACGGATTCTACTGCAAGGATTAGTTTCACTGGCGGAGCATTCGATCAAGTCTACACTGATCATACAACGAAGAGATTTGATAAACGGCAGTGAGAAGAATTGATAGCTGTTGAAGCAAAGAATACAAAAAAACGATGTCAAGATGTTGTGTGCTCTCTCACAGTTTATAGAATCGTTTGCTAGCGATAACAATAAAGAAGAAGAAATAGAACAACCAGCAGCACGGACTAGTCGTCGACACCTACCACTTCCTACAGGACCGTACTCTGTTGGATGTGTGGATTTGATGTGTGATTTAGCTGACGATGGGGCATTTTTTCGGATGTATTACCCAACAAATAAAACAGATTTGATGGTAAGTACAAATGTTTATTTGTTTTATATATAGTTGTATGTATTATAATAATTTATTTGTTTAATTCTCTGAATTTGTATCAGTGAGTATTAGGTTTGTTGATTACCCTCTTCGAACACCGAACCCCTTAGATTTCCGCATCAGTACTGTGGCTGATGTTGTAGGTTGGGTTCAGTGGTTTAAACAAATAATTTATGTTAGGTCTTCTTTTCGGACCACGTCTATTGTGTACATGTGGACCGACACCTCAGACAGCAACACAGACATCTTGGACCACGTCTATTGTGTACTTGTGGACCGACACCTCAGACAGCAACACAGACATCTTCTGACCACGTCTATTAATCAATCAAAATTTGTGCATTCTCAATACGGACTCACTATGCTCACGTATCTCAAAGTCTTCCGATCGTGCGGGCTCACGAAGAACATTAAATATGGCTTCTCTGCCCACAGGATGGCCATCTGTTATGGTGGCACGGTTAGATAATTTGTCGGCTCGTTCGTTTTTCTCCACTCCCACGTGCCCGGGGACAAAGATGAGAGTAGATTTTCACAACAGCAGGGTCCACTTATTATCCTTCTCCACTCCCACGTGCCCGGGGACAAAGATGAGAGTAGATTTTCACAACAGCAGGGTCCACTTATTATCCTTCTCCACTCCCACGTGCCCGGGGACAAAGATGAGAGTAGATTTTCACAACAGCAGGGTCCACTTATTATCCTTCTCCAATGACTGCACTCATCGTCTACACCCATCCCCTGTTTTAGTTTTCTGAATCATGCTAATTGAGTCACTCGGGAATAGACTTACGAATTCTGATACTCTAGTGCCTACACCTTCATTCTTAGACTTTTCTTGATTCTTGATTAGAAACTGGCTTCACGCACTTGGGGAACTCCCATAAGTGCTCCGCACTCTGTTCCGGCAGCCATCCGACTCGATGGTGTTTCGAGTCTAATGCCGTCGAAACAGACGTCGACATCAGGGCACAGCTCTGATCATTGTGACAGGTTTCTGTGTTGTTCCGCCCACCCACGCCGTGCCTGTAACTAGTTCAAGCACAACGTCGGCCTGTCTGAACAGCATGGCAACTGTTATCGAAGGTTACGACTACGGGATTGTATAGATGACGTGCCATGAAGCTTCTATAAGAAGATAACCTCAATATAAAGGCATGTCATCTACTAAGGTTTCTGTTGCATGGGTGGTTTGTTGCCGTGAAGGCACCACTGGCTTCATAAACTGCGCGTGGTCTGACAATAAAGGCCCATGCTCACCTCTGAAGGCGGATGACAGACCCATCTGTGTAAATCGTAACATCTGTATTATTGTCACGTTCACTGATGAGTGCCGGAATTATCCGCACTCATAGGGCCACTATCAATTGAGTGTAATGATTTTCATGAACGTCTCGTGAAGTCAACGGGAACATGTATTCGTTCCTCCACAAGATGTATGTCTTCTGGTGCACACATCTGTTTAATAAAAGATAATACTGCTGTGAAACGGAATAACAATAGTACTTACGTAGAACACATGTTTTTGAAGTTTCACTTAATTACAACTGATAGATAATCACTAAGGGGCTATGTGGTATAAACATGAAAAAATACAAATAACAATACACAAGACATTTTCAATGTTTCGAACCGATAGGCCTTTGTCAAGAACATATAAAAAACAAACAGTGGAAAACAATAAAAAGAGTAAAAACAATGTTAACACAGAGGCACTAGAGATATTTAAACAATAAGAAGTTCAAGGTGACAATCAAAAATATGTTTAAGTGTATCCTCAGCGCGCCCCATCCACGATGTATCATTATATCATTTGTATCATTGTGAGAATTGATTCCTAGATTTGACCAGACAATATTTTATCTAGGAAGGTAAGACATAGTTTTATAATAAAAATAAAAATTTATTATTTAGGTTCTTTTTTGGAACCGGGGCCTCCTTGCCGACCAACCGAAACCTTAACAATAATCAAAAACGTAACGAATGGAATCCTAATTAATTCAGTTGAACGGTCTTTATTTGACATGGTCATTATTGGTATGCGTAGAATAACGTGTAATAAATTGAAAACAGATATGAGATTGTGGTGGACTGTATGGTCGGGGTTTGTTTGTTTGAGTGTTAGTCTATAAAATCTATACGTAAGGGAGCGATTGTAGGAAAAGTTACCAAAAAAAAAACAACACCACATTTAGCTAATCAAAGAAAATAAGGACCTATATTAATCCAGAAATCTTTTATGTGGACAAACTTGACTGCCAACCAAATACCGTGTTAATTTATATAATATCCGTAATTATATTATACCGTTACCTTTTTTTCGTTTATTTATGTTTGCATTTTATTTTAATAACGGTTTTTATTCCAAGCGGCCATATTTACAAAGAATCTGTTCAACCATTAAAATGTATTACAGGGTAAATTCACGCACGACTAAAAAAATCTTTGTATAACATGCAGCAGGTAGAATAAATCCGGTTTAGTCCAATGTTTCTTTACCTAACCTCGTGTCCGCTATATTTAAACTATGGGTGTTAACTTTTCTTTTCTACTCGTAGGCGTAAACCGAGGCTACGTTCGGACGTACAAGTAGTTGTCACGCGGTCTTTGATGTCTTGTGCATGCTGTTACTAAGGTGATGTGGCGGCGAAACGCAGTCAAGTGTCCCCGCCTCTATCATTATTGAATTTACTTGGTGTACTGTACTTTTTCGACATGTAGCCATTCACATTCCCATCGCCTTCACTTCTGTTCGTCTTTTTGTGTGTGTGTTCCTGACCTGTGTAAGACTACATGTCAAACCACATGGGTTGACATGTAGTCTTGATAAATAAGCCTAATTATTTATGTTGTATTCCTGACCTGTGTAAGTTCCCACATGGGCTGGCATGTGGTCTTGATAAATAAGCCTAATTATTCATGTTGTATTCCTGACCTGTGTACGTTCCCACATGGGCTGACATGTAGTCTTGATAAATAGACATAAGCATTGATTTACTACAGAATGAAAAATAGAGAATAGATATGCATCATAAAAATGACAGAAATGGGTATAACCAGGGGTGAGTGGAGAAAATGTATCCTTTCTGCAAAGTTAATGAAGATCATGTAATGAACATCTGACTGACTTTGAATCTGCAAAATCTTAGATGACTGCTGGAACAGAGACTTGGAGTCTGCATAATCGTGGATGACTGCTAGAACTGAGACTTGGAGTCTGCAGAATCTTGGTTGACTGCTGGAACTGAGACTTGGAGTCTGCAGAAACTTGGATGACTGCTGGAACTGAGACTTGGAGTCTGCATAATACTGGATGACTGCTGGAACTGAGACTTTGAGTCTGCATAATACTGGATGACTGCTGGAACTGAGACTTTGAGTCTGCATAATTTTAGATGACTACTAGAACAGCGCACTTATTTCAATGTGATGTATTTTTTGTTGTTGCGGGGACACTCAATGAACAACGAAGCTGGGGCAGTAGCCATGGTTGTTTGGCTCTTACTGTTAGCTTTCTGATCATGCTCTTGCTGAAAAACATGAGTTTATCGTGTACTGCATGAATTGAATTGTGTAGCGTAAACGCTCTGTTTCTAGCTTCGCGCTCCGGCATTTTCCGACTTCGACGGTAGGTCTCTTGTTATACCTACGTAAAATCTAGTTTTCAGGGGACCTCTTGCATATGAGATTTGCTATGTACAGTGCGTCGGATCATCACAATTGTATGTCTGTGTCACAGCTTGGTGCAACCCAACATCTGCTAACTGGAAGACTGTTGAGAACTATTGTAGATGATGAAACTTGACTATTCCGATCACTAGACTAATTCACGCTATAAATCACTTGACTATATCAAAATTTTAATAATTTGGCTATACAAACCAGCTATTGAACTCATGTACCAATACTTGACATTTTCTTGGTCTCATTTGAGGGAGTTTCCCATTCATCGTTTTACGACACTTTTTACCTGTGTCGTCATTTTATAGGTTACCATAAATAGCATTTAGCGTTGGGGCGTTACATGTATTGGCATGGAACTTTAAAAAAAAACTCCATATCAGTTGAAAATCGAAGGGATACGAAAGCTGGTTTACTAAAAGTGACACAATTTATGCACTATTACATGCTGGCCGGAAACGTAGGCCTATCCTATAAAGTAGTGGTATTCAACTTTTATGGACCATGGTCTTTGGAAAAATGTGTGCCTAAAAATATCACTGATTTTCTCTACAAGCACCAAGACATTTTAGGCTTCATCCATATACAAAGTTATTTATCGTTTTTTCCTGTTCTGGGTTTGTTGTCAAACTCCTGCAGACTATCGGGATGTAGTTGGGAGAATGGAATACGCCGTGTGTAACTTCTGTTATCTTATTTCAGAAGTATAAGGTTTCATAAACATATAGTTGCGTATTTATACCAGTTTAAGAACCAGTGTACCACGTCATGAAGTATGACCCAAATATTTTTATCTAGATATTATAAATGATATCTTTATTATCTTTGTATGTAAAGAAATCTGAACAAAGGTCACTTAAATAGTGTCAAAAAACATAAATAAATATATTATTTATAGAATTATCGCTTCATAGGGCCGAAGTCATGCACTTAGATTAGACATGCGGTGTTCATGTTGTTTCAGCAACTGAGAAAAACTGTACTTCATATTGAACGCAATTCTTGTTTTCTTATGTACTTAATTGTTTTGAGCTTTGTAATTAGGGACCTCTGCCCAGTTGTACGCTAGGTTATTTCAATGTTTTCTTCCCTGGCCTGAGTCGTCCTCGATATTCTATTTTGTTATTGATCTCTCGTCCTGTATGATGTTCTTAGCGCTAGAAACACAGGCAGCAGAACACAGTCACTACGAAACAAACTCGTAGATACTGGGGTGGGAGTTTGAAGTTTTTTCCATGGTTCACGTGCAGTCTGCTTTACGGAAGAACACTGTCAACATTGCAGGCTTCCCGTTAGGGATTTGCATGGGGGTTCTTTGGAGGCTGAGGGATAAAGGCCACATGTTCTTGGTGTCACCACCACATGTGCAAGGTGGGTTTTCAAATTTAACATTCTATGGAAAAAATCCAGTACCTGCCGGGAGTCAAATTCCGGACATCACAGTTGTAAGACAACGCTCTAACCCCTCGCCACGCGTCACATTTCGGAAAATAGAGCACATCCAGTTTTCTGTCGGTTGTTAAAATTTAGGATAATAGAACACGTCTTGTTCTCTGTCGGTTGTTAAAATTTAGGATAATAGAACACGTCCTATTCTCTGTCGGTTGTTAAAATTTAGGAAAATAGAACACGTCTTGTTCTCTTTCGGTTGTTAAAATTTAGGATAATAGAACACGCCCTGTTCTCTGTCGGTTAAAATTTACGAAAATAGAACACGTCCAGTTCTTTGTAGGTTGTTAAAATTTAGGATATTAGAACACGCCCTGTTCTCTGTCGGGTGTTAAAATTTAGGATAATAGAACACGTCTGGTTCTCTATTGGTTGACAATCATTCTTTTCTGTCTACAATGACGCTAATTTCTGGCCACGCCACAATTCAAGTCCAGTTCTTTTATTCTGGACATGGAAAAGAAATGATCACCCAGGTTAATTTGGTTTGATAAAGCTCTGGTGTCGGGGTAACAACTCGATACTGGAAATGCAAGGGCTGGTGTAACACAAGGCAAATATAAAACTGAACGGAAATATGTACCAGTGTTACCAATATCTGTAAACACAACAAACTTGTTTAGCTTACAGATACTGGCAACACTTGTACAGTATATATCTTTCTATTGTTATTTCCACTTGTGCCGTTAAGCGTTGTGGGGGGGGGGGAATTTTTTTTTGCCTTGGCCATTTGAGTGGCATTGGCCATGGTAAGCCTCTGCCTATTTAATGTTTCATTGACTGTCTCTGCCGATCTAGATCTTGATCTTCCTCGTGCTTTGTAGCCCGATGACATTTTAGTCTTCTGTTGTTGTATGCACGAAGGGCTATTTGCGCAGGTTCCATTCTCATGACTTGACCAAACCATCTGGTTTGCTGCCTCTTGATGCAGTATTGACTTGAGATAGTCTTTAATTCTTTCTTGATGTCTTCATTTCTCCGGCGGTCTCTTCTCGTGACATTTATAACTTTCCTCAAGCATCTCATTTCGCAAACTGTGATTTTTTCCTAGTGTCTTTGTCAAGGACCATGTTTGACCTTGGTAACACAGAGTTAGTATAAAAATAATGTTTATCAATTGTTGTTTTGTAGCTATGCAGATTGGTAGGTGTTTAAGTATTGGTGACAGCTGGTAAGTTACACTATAGGCTTTTTGGCACCTTTTTTAAATCACCTTGTCCAGTTTGCCATTCTTCGTAAAAATGCTTCCTAGGTATTTAAACTCTGGGACTTGCTTTAGTTGTGTACCATTGACATATACGACATATACATTTAACTGTCCTGGTGTTCTTTCATTGTCTCTGTTTTAGATGTGTTTAGTTTCATGTTGTGTTGTTCGCAGGTTGTATTGAGCATGTGTGTGTGCTGCTTAATTCGTTTTCAGATTCATATACTATACATTGATCATCTGCAAATAATAGTTCGTTGAGTGAGCTGTGATTTTCTTTTGATGCTTCTGCAGGAGTGAATTACTTTCATGGGTCTGCTTCTTTAGTTTCAAACATGTGTTTCAAACAGAAGTGGTGATAATACGCAGCCTTGTAAAGTACCAATTTTAATCTCGTTTGTTCGTGCGGTTTCTCGTAAGGAATGTTGACCTTGTTTATTGCTCTACCACTCCATACAGTGGAAGGACTTGCCAGTATATCTTCTCTTTCATTGCCTTGAACACCCGTGTGACCAGGCACGAAAATGAATGTGACTCCTATGTGAACAGTTAAAGAAGACAACGCAGCACAACAGTATTGGATAGCTGCAGACATATGTTCCACGAGGAACTGGAAAGGAACACGAATAAGAGGCAGCTAACCATGTATGAGAAAACGATGACACTAGTATATAACAAAATTTTCTTTATCTTAGGGATAAATCACGAATCAAGGATAAACCCAACTATTTATAAATGTAAGGACCGCTGTACTACATGCGACAATTACCAGTGTGAACGAAAATAAATAGTCGTATATTTCCGTTCATACTTACCTTTACCTTACTATCTTAATCTTTATTTGACGTATTCTTTCGTTTATGAAAGTTTAATTTGATTACGCCAGCTTTGTTCTTCACTTTCTGATCAATGAGCATGTTCGTGGTTCATTTTTGTTCCCACACTGACTAATAGTTATATTTAGTAATCTACCAACTACATCATACGTCATTTGACCCAATTCATAAATTCACTGATTAACATTTTGGGAACATGGGCCCGTTGTATAGGTCTCCAGCGTGCCCGATATCTGAATAGATTTGCCAGGTCGTTGCTATTTTAACTTGTATGTAAATTGTCAATGAAGAATTGTGCTGTCGTAGGTACTTTTTGAAGTAGGGAAACCAGTATATATGTGGGTGTGTTAGATTGGATTTAATCAACCTCCATGTGTTTACGGCCAGAAATAAATAAATAACGAAGTCACACTGATAGTTGTAATACAGATCGTTAGAGGCGACTAAGGAGGATTGGGTGTGGGGTTGACTATCCCACCGTGTATGAGGCCACAGTGACCTAACGAATGCGCTTCCTTTTCAGTGTTCATTCTCAAACTCCCGTTGAATCTCTCTTGTAGCGGGACACTGTCCCTACTAGGTTTCCTGCAGGATATAGTCCAGGCAATGGGAATGCTGTGTGTCGCTGTTTATTTGCACAAATGGTCCGATACATCCGTTTTCGGCGGGGATGCAACGCTGAGATATGTGTAGTATTACACTGAGCAGATATCGAAGCCATGTTGTAATCACAATTCGATAGACAATTAGATTTCCCGGACTACAACTTGTTAACCAGCTTTGAACTAACGGAGAAGTTAGTGGGCACATTTGACACTTGGTAGTACATTAGAATGTTGTACCACACATTTCACATTGTTGATGGTGGCGCAGTAGAATGGTGTATCACACATTTGACACTGGTGGCGCAGTAGAATGCTGTAACACAAATGGTGTTAAATGGTTCTTCCGCGTGTGTTCTCAAACTCCTACAGATTCGCAGAATGCTGTTTGCAGAACGGTATGTGATGGGCCATGACTCGCAGCTTGTTTGCGATATTTGCGTCTTTCAGTCTGACACATCAGACTTCTGCATGACTTTTGTGTCCTTAGACACTCTGTGGGATTGACTGTCAAACCCACTCACAAAACCTCCTTAGGGGTTGGCAAAAAATTACCTCAACAATTGCAGGGAGTGGTGGAGCCTGAATAAGTTTGCCAGTTGCTGACAAAAGGGAATAGGGGGAGGGGTTGATAAAACTTGTCGTCAAAAATAATGCTTTCATACATTAATTTAAATGTTTGAATTAAAAAAAAATCCAAAATTGTGAAACAAATTAGTTTGTTCGTTCTTAATTTGCAGAAATGTTTTTTTTAGATGGAGATTTAGGAAATTTAAAATAAATTTATTAAATAGTGGGATGCCTGAATTCTGTACATATGATGGGGAAGGGGATCAAAAATGGGCAAAATAACGTTGGTGTAATTTATGGACACCCCCTAACTAATCTGTTAGGGTGGCATGTAACATCGTCGCTATTCTTTGCTCTTTTGGAAGATCCAGGAAACGCATGGAAAGAAACAGATTTATTCTCGTGACAATGGTTGGTGTTTATATTCTGAACTGTTGGTCACTTGGAATAATTCAGTTCTTTAATCTTGATATTATTGAAATATTTTGTGTGTGGACACTCGGGTGTTAGAGGGAATAAAGAGTAGACAAGACTGGCAGGCACGGCTACAATGACAAGTAGTCTTTCAAGGGACAGTGCTGATATTTTGAATGTATTCACAATGAGGTCACTCGGATGATGCATGGCGTTTATTCTTCCGCGCCTATGTTTAGAATGCAACCGCGTGAAGTTTTTAGAAACGAGCAGCATATATAAATTAAAAAAAAAAAGTAATCAGCACAGAACCGGTGTTCTCCGGACTACATCCTGCTAATCTGCAGGAGTTTGAGAACGAACCCAGATAAAAGTCCGGAGTAGTTCATGTTCTAAATCAATACCACTGAACTAAGAACCGATCCTATACTACTTAGTTAGAACGGCAATGCACTACAAAAATGTATTGTCCACTCATCTCCCATATAATTAATAGTATGGAGTCTGATTTCCTTTATAGCTTGCATTATGATATGATAGAATATGATATATTATGATATGATATATTATGATATGATAGATTATGATATATGGATAGATATATGTTTGGAAAATGTTAACGGTACATACATAGTTTAAAAATAAAAGTACTCATATTTCTCTAGGGAACGCAATTTGAGAACCACGTCGATGAAAATATAAGCCAGAAAATGGTTGCCACTTCCTAAATTCCAGGAGGCTGGTGATGTTTGGGTCAAATTTTCGGAAGTTAATGTGGCTTTGACTGCGTCTGGGTTACATGTCATGAATGTGCTAAATGTCACACAAGCGCGGTATCTCTTATACTACAGAAGAGTGCTCTTCATGCACGAGGATAGATTATCTTCATTTGACTTTTGATGGGATAAAAAAAATTAGCGAATTTTATACTCATAGCCGGATAAGCGATATTATTTGAGATATGCGGATGACACTGTTCCGATTGCAAAAAGTGAGGAAGATCTTCAAGATTTAATTAATGTAGTAGTCACAGAAAGTAAAGAGAAATGCCTCTTCTTAAATATCAATAAAACAGAAGTAATGGTTATTTCAAAGAAACAAAATACCACACCTTGCAAGATCAAAGTGAATGATATAGTATTAAAGCAGGTCCACCAATTCAAATATTTAGGTACAACGATTACAGCAGATAGAAGAAGTTCAACAGAAATAAGAAGCAGAATAGGGCAGGCAAAATCTACATTAAGAAAAATGAAAAAATATATTGTGTAATATGACCTTGTCATTAGAGGTGAGAGAGTTCTGCAGTGCTTTATAACTTCTATACTACCATATGGATGCGAGTCTTGGACAGTAAACAAACTGGAAAGTGGGAAATTAGAGGCAATAGAGATGTGGTTCTATAGAAGAATGCTGAGAATACCATGGGCTGCCAGAAAAAAACTAATATGGATGTGTTGGAAGAGTCAAATGCGAAACGGACCATAATCAATAAAATAAGAAAAAGAAAATCTTCATGTTTTGATCACTTCATGAGACAGGCAGGTTTGGAGAACATAGTCACAACAGGCAAGATTGAAGGCAACAGAGACAGAGGGCGACAACGTGAGAAAATATTAGACAGTTTGACAACCTGGCATGGCAGGGACATAAAAACGATCTTGATACATAATACTGGAGACACGGAGCTGTGGAGAGCGATAGTCGCCAACGCCAGCCGGTTTGGCACAGAATGCTGTGAGGAATGGAGGTGCAGGTGTATATATAGAATATCCACACAAGCCTAGAGATACAATCAGAACACCGACAGGAAAATTCTGCAATAATTATGATGCAGAAATCCAGGCAATTAGTGTGGCAGCTAAAAAACTGCTGAACTCCAACTCTGAACTACAGCCTGTGGTATTCCTGACAGATGCAAGGTCAGTGCTTCAAGCTCTCCAGTCTGGAAAACTAACAGACTTAAAAAAACTACTTAGCGAATTGTCTTACCAGTATAGGGTAACCATGCAGTGGATACCCTCTCACTGTGGAATACCAGGAAATGAAAAAGCAGACCAACTGGCTAAGGAAGGTGCTGCCGAAGACCAACCAGATATACCAATCACCTACCATCAGAAAAAACAGATGATAAAGTCAATAAGAAAGCCACAAACACCAACACAAGATGACTATCACAATATGAACAGATCAGAACAAGTTATAATTCTACGTCTCAGAACAGGACACAACCGACTCCGCAGTCACATGTATACAAAGTTCAAGATTGGCAACACGGCCATGTGTACATGTGGACAGGCAGCACAGAGTGCCAAACATATACTTCAAGAGTGTTCTGAGCATGAAACGCTGAGGCAGACATATTGGCCAGAGGAAACAACACTGGAATCAAAACTCTATGGGACACTGTATGAACTACAAAAGACAGTGAGTTTTATTAAGGAGACAGAATTACAGATATAGACATGTTTCAAGTGAACGAAAGAAGAAGAAGAAGAAGAAGAAGGCACCTGATGCTAATGAGCTGGATAACATTTTTTTAAATCCACAATATATGTTAGATTTGGGGCTGCATGATTAACACATTGTTCACATCAGATGTGAGCAAAATATGGTCCCCCTTATTGTGGCCAGTTAAGCTATTGTGTCACTGGACCGACAGGATAATTTAAAGCTAGTACACACACTGAAACACCGTCAATCTCCCGCTGTATATCCAGGTGAAAGGTTCTCACCATCTACTGTGATGCCCCCAGCGTGTGAAGGGTTCTCCCTTTCTGTTGAAATGTGCCTACCCAACTCTGGCACAATAGTAGTAGTAGTAGTAGCAGTAGTAGCAGCAGCAGCAGCAACAGCAGCAACAGCAACAACAACAACAAATAGAAATGCTATCAATAATAGTATTTCTATAGACACATTTAACCGTTAGGTCTATAGCACAAAAACTTGAATAAAACTCATAGAGATGTAACAGAACTGCAACCGATGTATATCCGTATAACCGATGCTTTTTGTGACGTCATAATCTAATACCATAGTCTTGTCTATCTAGAAGGCCTTCTCTATCTGCGCCTTTCAGCCCCACACATCCGACTTCAGCATGTGGCCTGGGTGACTTTGACACTGTATGAGCCAATACCACACCCATACAATCCTTAGTCGCATCATACGACATAGACTACATGGCAGGTAGCAATGTTTCAATTATTTTTATTTAGGTTCTGGCGCGGCAACAAACGGCAACAATCACAATAAACTTAGTCTTACTAGACTTTGCCTAAAGCATCAAAATGACTAGTATTGACGTTGACTGTCATTATCCATGTTCAGCACCAGGATAGTCTTGCGCGCATATCCCAAGCAGCGTCACTTATATTGGCTTTCTTCTTCTTCTTCTTTCGTTCACTTGAAACATGTCTATATCTGCAATTCTGTCTCCTTAATAAAACTCACTGTCTTTTGTAGTTCATACAGTGTCCCATAGAGCTTTGATTCCAGTGTTGTTTCCTCTGGCCAATATGTCTGCCTCAGCGTTTCATGCTCAGAACACTCTTGAAGTATATGTTTGGCACTCTGTGCTGCCTGTCCACATGTACACATGGCCGTGTTGCCAATCTTGAACTTTGTATACATGTGACTGCGGAGTCGGTTGTGTCCTGTTCTGAGACGTAGAATTATAACTTGTTCTGGTCTGTTCATAATATGATAGTCATCTTGTGTTGGTGTTTGTGGCTTTCTTATTGACTTGATCATCTGTTTTTTCTGATGGTAGGTGATTGGTATATCTGGTTGGTCTTCTGCGGCACCTTCCTTAGCCAGTTGGTCTGCTTTTTCATTTCCTGGTATTCCACAGTGAGAGGGTATCCACTGCATGGTTATCCTGTACTGGTAAGACAATTCGCTAAGTAGATTTTTCAAGTCTGTTAGTTTTTCAGACTGGAGAGCTTGAAGCACTGACCTTGCATCTGTCAGGAATACCACAGGCTGTAGTTCAGAGTTGGAGTTCAGCAGTTTTTTAGCTGCCACAATAATTGCCTGGATTTCTGCATCATAATTATTGCAGAATTTTCCTGTCGGTGTTCTGATTGTATCTCTAGGCTTGTGTGGATATTCTATATATACACCTGCACCTCCATTCCTCACGGCATTCTGTGCTGACCCATCTGTGTATACTCTGACCCATATATCTTGTGGATATTCCTCATCCAGGAAACTGAGGGTGACTGTCCTTCGCTGCACACTGTTCTGTTCGTCCTCGCTTAGTATTCCTTTCACATGGGTCTGAATGTATATTGGCATTCCATGCCTTTCACTCCACGGGGTTTGTTCTGGTACAGGCCTTAAGGGGCTGTCAACTTCAGGTAGGTCTGTAAGTTGTCTGCGGAGTCGTTTAGCTTGATGGATAAAGCTGCTTCTTTTCAGTCGTCCCATTGCTAGATTTTGGAATCTTTCCTTCATTGGATGACTTGGCATACACTGAAACTTTTCTGCCTGAATTAGTACTTTTGTGTCTCTGCGTTCGCCAAGTGTTTGCATTCTTCCCATTTTCTGCATCTCTGCTATGGGTGTTGATTTCATTGCTCCCAACATTATTCTAAGTGCCTGGTTTTGCACTTTATCTAGATCTTGTAATGTTGTGTTTGATGCAGGACACCACGCAGCTGAACCATATTCCAGGTGTGGTCTTATGCCTTGCTGGTAAACTTTACTGAGTATATTTCCACTGGCTCCCCATGTGGTTCCACTTAGTTTTCTCAGGATAGCTAGCTTCCTCCTGGCTTTTGTTGTTGCTTTGTTTATGTGCTGCTTCCATGTCAGCTTATCATCAAAAGTAACTCCGAGGTATGTGGGTTGTTTGTCTTCTGCTAAGTGATATTACTACTTTCAAACAAGTATCGAAATATGTGGGTAGACCTATCCATTACGCACCTGCTGCCACATCCTGTAATCTGCACACGATTTGTATGACATCCTCAGCACATCCCATCCACGACCTTCCTCTCTTGAGTCTGCTGCCTTTAACTTTCTGTATTTCGGAATGCAACGGGTGTTCCTATCTGCATGCATTTGAAGGTACGCCAGTGCACGACAATACTGTAATCTATGCTCAGCTGTTGGGCAGTCAAGTAGGTATCGCATAGCTCTTGTCGATGTGTCTCTTGTGCATCCCAGAATGATACACATTGCTGCATTCTGGACTCTGTCCAGTCTTTCGATCTGAGTTTGACTAAGAGTCAGAATTGCCAGTGCATATTCCACCACAGCCACAACCAAACCCTGGTACAAAAGAAATAACAATCTTTGCTCACACTGCGCAGCAGTCATAACCTTCATTGCTGCTAAGCCTTTGCCTGCCCGTATGATAATGTGGTCAACATGTTCCCTGAAACTCAGGCTTCTGTCAAATGTTTTTGTGCTATAGGCCTACCGGTTAAATGCGTCTATAGAAGTTTTATACTCGTACTTAGTAGCGCAGGCCAATGTTCTGAAAACAAAATCGGAAAAATAAAGCTAAATGTTGCTTTTTTTATTCAGCTAGCATGACTATTTCTGATAAAGACGTGCATATTTCGTGTCGTCGGTCTTTGTGACAGAGTGGTTAGTAAATGTATGCCGTAATCCTAACTAGTAAGAATTAGGCCACGGTTCAAGGGGGAACAATCATACTGATACATTACAGACATTGGAACTGAAACCTCGAGTCAGGAATACCATACGGTCGGAACTGTTTATGACGATATTATTGGTAAAAAATTGTTTAAAATTGCAACATTTCTGAATGTTTCAGAATGCTACTTTTCCATAAACTTGTATTTCCTCCTTCCAGTTTCTTCTTCTTTCGTTCACTTGAAACATGTCTATATCTGTAATTCTGTCTCCTTAATAAAACTCACTGTCTTTTGTAGTTCATACAGTGTCCCATAGAGTTTTGATTCCAGTGTTGTTTCCTCTGGCCAATATGTCTGCCTCAGCGTTTCATGCTCAGAACACTCTTGAAGTATATGTTTGGCACTCTGTGCTGCCTGTCCACATGTACACATGGCCGTGTTGCCAATTTTGAACTTTGTATACATGTGACTGCGGAGTCGGTTGTGTCCTGTTCTGAGACGTAGAATTATAACTTGTTCTGATCTGTTCATATTGTGATAGTCATCTTGTGTTGGTGTTTGTGGCTTTCTTATTGACTTTATCATCTGTTTTTTCTGATGGTAGGTGATTGGTATATCTGGTTGGTCTTCGGCAGCACCTTCCTTAGCCAGTTGGTCTGCTTTTTCATTTCCTGGTATTCCACAGTGAGAGGGTATCCACTGCATGGTTACCCTATACTGGTAAGACAATTTGCTAAGTAGTTTTTTTAAGTCTGTTAGTTTTCCAGACTGGAGAGCTTGAAGCACTGACCTTGCATCTGTCAGGAATACCACAGGCTGTAGGTCAGAGTTGGAGTTCAGCAGTTTTTTAGCTGCCACACTAATTGCCTGGATTTCTGCATCATAATTATTGCAGAATTTTCCTGTCGGTGTTCTGATTGTATCTCTAGGCTTGTGTGGATATTCTATATATACACCTGCACCTCCATTCCTCACAGCATTCTGTGCTGACCCATCTGTGTACACTCTGACCCATATATCTTGTGGATATTCCTCATCCAGGAAACTGAGGGTGATTGTCATTCGCTGCACACTGTTCTGTTCGTCCTCGCTTAGTATTCCTTTCACATGGGTCTGAATGTATATTGGCATTCCATGGCTTTCACTCCACGGGGTTTGCTCTGGTACAGACCTTAAGGGGCTGCCAACTTCAGGTAGGTCTGTAAGTTGTCTACGGAGTCGTTTAGCTTGATGGATAAAGCTGCTCCTTTTCAGTCGTCCCATTGCTAGATTTTGGAATCTTTCCTTCATTGGATGACTTGGCATACACTGAAACTTTTCTGCTTGAATTAGTACTTTTGTGTCTCTGCATTCGCCAAGTGTTTGCATTCTTCCCATTTTCTGCATCTCTGCTATGGGTGTTGATTTCATTGCTCCCAACATTATTCTAAGTGCCTGGTTTTGCACTTTATCTAGATCTTGTAATGTGGTGTTTGATGCAGGACACCACGCAGCTGAACCGTATTCCAGGTGTGGTCTTATGCCTTGCTGGTAAACTTTACTGAGTATATTTCCACTGGCTCCCCATGTGGTTCCACTTAGTTTTCTCAGGATAGCTAGCTTCCTCCTGGCTTTTGTTGTTGCTTTGTTTATGTGCTGCTTCCATGTCAGCTTATCATCAAAAGTAACTCCGAGGTATGTGGGTTGTTTGTCTTCTTTCAAGAGCTCTCCATCTATCTTGATATGACCAGCTTTTTGTTTTGGTGAGAGGGTAAAGAGTGTAGTGCTGCACTTATCTGTGTTAATGCTGACGCACCATCTATTAGCCCATAAGGTTAGGGCATCGATAGCTCTTTGTATTTGTTTAGTGGCCACTGTTGCATGTTCTTCCGTGCACCAGATCACCAGGTCGTCAGCATACATTGCCACTTTGATCCCGTGAGGTAGTTCAGCAACTAGGTCATTGATGTAAACCAAGAAAAGTGTGGGTGACAGGACTCCTCCCTGGGGGACTCCATGACGCAGTAGAACTTTCTTGCTCTTGCGACCATCTAATTGTACCCTGGCTCTTCTATTATGCAGGTATGCTTTTACCCATTTGTACATTCTTGAGCTAACCCTGCAATTTCGCAATTTCTTTAGGAGCCCTTCTTTCCAGACCTTATCAAATGCTTTCCTGAGGTCTATCCATGCTGCTAGTACCAGTTTCTTTTCTTGGAAGGCATCCTCAATCTCTTGGGAGAGGTAGGTTGCCTGTTCTTCAGTAGAGTAGCACTGTCTGAAACCTGCTTGCTGTGATACCAGAAGGTTTTCACTTTCAAGGTACCACTGCATCCTAAGATTGATAATGCGTTCCATTGTTTTACATAGACAGCTTGTGAGGCTGATGGGCCTGTAGTTGGAGACTGTGTTGCCATCTTTTCCTGATTTGAGGAGTGGTATCATTATTGCTTCTCTCCACGCCTGTGGTACATTACCTGTGGACCAGCTTGTGTTAAAGATCTGCAGTAGCTTTGCTCTTGCTGCACTTCCCAGGTTTCTAATCATTTCATTGGACACTCCATCAGCTCCAGGGGACTTTTTCATTTTCAATTTGGATATTGCATGCTCCAGTTCTCTCATTGTGATTGGTGCCTCCATGACTTCAGGTATAGGTTCACCTTGTCCAATGTTTTGCTGGTTCTCTCGAACCTCCTGTTGTTTGTCTGGGCTGACTTTGACGTTATTGTCTTCTGCAAAGGAATCTGCAAAGTAATCAGCTGCATGTTTACCTGTTAAAATGTTTCTATCTTTATAAAGTGTGATCTTGGTATTTCTCCCTGTACCTTCATCATTTAGTTGTTTTACAAGTTTCCATAATTTCCTAGTATCTCTTTCTAGGTTCAGCGACTCTGTTTTTTCTTTCCAGCTGCTCCGTCTGGATAGTAACTTGGCTCTTTGAAATTTAGCCTTTGTTTGCTGATATTTGTTGTGATGTTCTTGGCTAGGTCTGTTCTCGGCCTGCTTTCTAGATGTTTCCATCTCATTTTGCAGCTTTTCCAGTTCATCATTCCAGTAGGGTTTGTAGTTTTTGCGTGCCTCCCTGGGTATGGTTTTACTAGCAGCATGTAGTATACATCTATTAAATTCACTCACTGCTCTATTGATGTCTTTGTCCAAGTTCATGTCCTTAGCTAGAACACTGGTTAAATGCTGGTACATTTTCCAGTCTGCCCTCTTATAGTTCCACCTAGTGAGCGTGCTGCTGTCCTTGGTATATTCATTGTGAATTTCCAGAAATACTGGTCTGTGGTCACTACCCCCAAGCTGCTTTCCAACGACACGTGTGATGTTCCATTCCAGGCCTGGTGAGTAGAATGCCAGGTCTGGTGTAGAGGTGGTGTGCCATGCTCTCGAGTAGAAGGTTGGTGAGTCTGCTGGCTGGTTAATAAGAATGAGATTATTTTCATCCTGCCAGCTCTCAAGTTCCTCACCTCTCTTGTCGATATGATCGTAGCCCCAGCTCTGAGAGTGGCTGTTGAAGTCACCACACACCATAAGCCTTTCTTTGTCTGGAATTGTGTCTAGTGCCAATGGTTTATTATTTGGGCAGTAGTAGTTCAGGAGATGGAATTCTGCACTGTCTGTTTTTAGGTGGAGCATCTGGTATTCTGCCCCGTCCATGTATACTTCCAGCTGACATGCGCTGATATTGTTTTTAACTAGTGTCAGAATTCCACCCTTTCGCCTGTCTTTTCGGTCAGATCGGTAGCACTGGTAGCCTCTGATTTTGAAGGCTATGTCGCTGCTGAGGTGTGTTTCTTGGATACAGCATATATTTACTTGTTCTTCACTGAGGACATTTTCAAGTTCCAATTTTTTGCTGTATCCATCTCTTTTACTGTTAACACCCTCAGCATTCCAGTGCATTATTTTTATTGGTCGTTTGTTTGTTTGGCCAGTAGCTCTATTCCCTTGCCTCCTGGCTCCTCGGGGCAATTGAGAAGGACTTCCAGTAACTGAGGTTGGGCCCTTTCGAGGTATAGGGCCCGGCACCGTCCCTGCCTGAACGTCCGCCACAGGGCAGGCACCATAACGTTTATTAGATGCAGACATGTTTCCATTGTGTTTTATGCGTGGCAACCTGATTATCTGTGCGCCTTTTGGCTGGTTGCCTCCGTCTTCAGCACTCTGCTTACTTGGGCCGGACTATGGTCCTGCTCGAGTGGGAGTGCCCGACCAGTCTTAGTTTCCAGCCTCTGATGGCTGAACTAAGCCCCATCACCACTTCAAGGTTCTGGCCTCGATGGGGCTCCTTCCAGTAATCAACATTAATTTATTTCTCAATGACCCATATGCTAATGCTAACTTAACTTTAGTTCTTAATGTTATTTTTGAAGTCACGTTTTCTTAGACATGAAAAAAAATGAGGGTGCTTAAATATTTTGTGCACAGTAAAATTATTCATTTTACTGGTCACTGTGATAAATTTTCAGTGAAATGGTTGTCCCAACTATTATCTAGTGTTTTTTGTTACCACTAAAATTAATGATCATATTGATTGCTGTGTCTGGTCTCAGGATTATATAGTAACAAAACTTCCACTTGTCTATCATGAGAAAAGTATTATCAAATATCTGTTTGTGACATGCATTCTTCATTGTATACATGAGTAGAATAGACAGTGTTTATAAATGATTTAATATCCATAAAAGAATCTACCACACACTTTCTTTACAACGATGAAGAAGAAAATATGGGAAAGTAGATGTTTATTTCTTTAAAAAAAGCCAAAATAAATTTCATGGCCAGTCGCCTTTAATAAAGGTACAAATTTTATAACATTTGCCATAATATGGCAGCCCTGATATGAGTTGTGCCTAAATATTCGAATATCCTATTCAGGAAATGTTTCAATTAATATTATTATTTTTCTATGATCTATCCAGTAATTTCTTATCTATTATTCTTACTCAATCCAATACCGGCATCGCAATCTGTCACATCAGCAACATCCATGCATTGTTACATGATATTTACTGTTGTGGTATTGATCCGTTGACAACCGCTACCATAGTTCTACATACAATAATTCGTGATCTCATCGTGTATTTATTTTTGTGCTAGATTGATTCTACAAGTTTTCTTGTGTCAAGGGCATTTATTATCTCCAGCTTTTATTCTTTTTATATATGAAAATCTCTCGTGCATGTTATGTTGCCGGGAGCACGAAACGAGAGCAAAAAATAGTAGCTCTGACTCTTGTTGTGCATGTGATAAGAGATGACTAAGGAGGTTAGGTTGGAGCTCGAAACATCACATGGCATCTGCCGTGAAAACACCACATGATCTTCGCTGTGAAAACATCACATAGTCTCCGCTGTGAAAACATCCATCACGTGGTCTCCGCTGTGAAAACATTTTATGGTCTCAGCTGTGAAAACATCCATCACATGGTCTCCGCTGTGAAAACACCACATGATCTCCGCTGTGAAAACATCACATGGTCTCCGCTGTGAAAACATCACATGGTCTCCGCTGTGAAAACATCACATGGTCTCCGCTGTGAAAACATCACATGGTCTCCGCTGTGAAAACATCACATGATCTCCGCTGTGAAAACATCACATGGTCTCCGCTGTGAAAACATCACATGGTCTCCGCTGTGAAAACATCACATGATCTCCGCTGTGAAAACATCACATGGTCTCCGCTGTGAAAACATCACATGATCTCCGCTGTGAAAACCCCGCATGGTCTCCACTGAAATGTGGCTATCGACAATAAAGGAACTAAAAAAGCCAATGAGTTTTATTCAGGAGACAGAATTACAGATAAGGCATGTTTCAAGTGAACGAAAGAAGAAGAATTTCCTATTAGTGGGTGACTATAACAGCTACTCCCATAGCTGGTGATACAATAATTAGACAGAAGGGGAGCAGAGATAGATGGCAAGGTGACAACATAATCCTTCTCAATAATCCAGATCACCAGCTTTGTATTTTTTGTAAAATGGCATAGTATACCAGGGACATGGCATTCTGCACACCAGAACTGGCGAAATAGTGGGGAAAAAAATTAGGTGAAACAGTTGGTAATATTGAACATCGATCAGTCATCATTCAAGTGAACTTAACAATTAATTACAAGACAAAATAAGCTAACATTTAAGTACAGAAAAGCAAACTGGCACATATATAAACAGAGATAGAACCTACTTATAAGATACATACAAGTAACAGGCAGCGATATCAACTCAATTGTCAGAGAGTTTACTAATAAAGGAATACTTAAGGCATGTAGACAAAAAAGTTCATTTCATTTTTTTCTCCTGTTAGTGGTGGGCACTTCTTTCATTTGCATGAAATTGTATTTTTGGTGATCTTATTTTAAAAAATTATTTAAACATTTGTTTTTTAAATAAAGGGTGGGGGAGGGATTTTGCTTCAAATAATTGCTTATACAATTATAATGAAAACGGATATTATATGTTTGTTGTTACTGGGGATACTTCAATACCTGTACGGGATGTTAGTTGTTGTAATAGTCTTGATTGGTCCGTTCTCAGTGACTTGAGTGCACAGTTTGAATGTCTTGATAAAATCGCATCTTTTTTTGGAGATGTCAAGTACGGAAAATCTCGTGTACGAGATTTGCTAGGCGATTTGGTGTTGTTGAACGACTGGTTCAATTCCCGTTAGACTAGATAATTTTTAATGTATCCTCTGGTTTCCTTCTCAAATTTACTTGTAATAAATTACAAACAAGTTAGAAATGAGAATTATAAAATACTACATCTTTTCCGTATCGCTCAGAAACATGGACACTAAACAAACACTTAGAAGACAGAATTTATGCCTTTGAGATGTGGATATATAGAAGAATAGGGAGAACATCATAGAAAGAGAAGAAAACAAACAAAGAGGTTCTAAAAACACTTAATATGAAGAAAGTATTATTAAGAGAAATATAGATCAGGCAAATACAACTTTTATGGACACATTAAAAGACATGACACTTTATTGAAGACCTTGCTTGAGGGTAAAGTCAAAGGGAAGCGAGCAAAAGGCAAGCAGAGATACAAATTGGAGAGTAACATAACAAGAATGACAGGTTACAGTCTAGCAGAGTGCACCACCAAAACGAGAGACAGGGGATATTGAAGGTCTGTTGCAGCTAACCTTCATTGGGAGACGGCACTTGATGATGATGGTAATATTATTATTTTCTGATTTTCTAAGTGGCGGGGACTTTCAAACCTCCGCCCCTTATCTACAAGCTTAGCTCTGTGTAACTGTTTTAACTATGGAAATTATATATATTACTCATTCCCTAGCTATTTTGTTGTCATTCTAGCCTCGTGTATTTATTATGGATCATTGTGTTGTTGTGAACACACAATTTGACGCTATTCAAACTGACAACAGCTGTGCTGTCATTACCAAAAACATATGTAAACCAATCCCTTTTCATTATAGTCGCACTAACGCAAAACACCGTCACATATCTTGACCGTTCTGAATTTTCCCGTTGATGTTATTGGATGGCATACAGAGTATACGAAAAATGACCAATGTTCAGTAGCATTAGACAGGATAATTGATGCTGCTTGGGATCAGTATGGGACTATTCTAGTGATGGATTTGGTGTAAATACACGTGACACTATAAACAAAATAGTTTTATGGGTTACTTTTGGCAAACGTGTCTTCAAAGCATTGCTGCAAATGTTACTACATCGCGTTGTTTTACGTATGACTGGGTGTGTTATAGATATAGAATCTTGGCTATTATCATTCGTGGTATTGATATTGTGTTATCGGAGCCCGAAAGTGAAGCAGATATCAACACTGACGTGTCAGTCATATCGTAAGAGGCGACTAAGAAGGTTGTTGAGTGGGCTGACTGTCCCATGTCATAGTGGATCAAAGTGACACAGACGCCATGCTGAAGTCAGGTATGTCAAGCCGAAATGGTGCAAATATTATAGCTTCGCTGTAAACCACGACAATACGCATACCGCTATCCTGATAATCTGCAGGAGTTTGAGAACGAACTGTACGAAAAAGAGTAGACCTGTACTTCAGTTGGTACCACAACCACACTGTGGTGTTGTAACAGTATATTCTTGTGAGGATAATAATGTTTATTACTTTTGAATGAAGAGGAACAGCATTATTATTATTGGTTTTGCGTTCCGAACCCTGGGTTCTATGTTTGATCAACAATGACTGCTAACGTAGATCTCTTCTTGGTTTTAATAAGTGCTTATCAATGAACACAGAGGCACTTCTTATTACATAATCAGAATGTCGTTTAATATAATTTCAAACCAATGACACAAATCAATATTAAACTCTAGAGTAATTGATATCTCCGAGACGTATAATATATCATCAATATAAAATGTACAATGTCGAGATATTCATAAACTGCTCTAGCACTTCCGTTAAGGGCACACGTTATAACATAAGCTTAATGAGATTATAGACAATCTCATTATTCTACTATTTATCTCTATGATATTTCACCAATACAAAATGCTAAGGTTTCACAACTATCCTAGCACATCCAGGAATTTGGCGCACGTCGTGGTATAAGCTTAATGAGATTCTAGACCATCTCATTAATCTACTACTAATCTCACTTTTTGGTCAACTAACTTTGTTTCCAGTTGTTGAAGTCAACAAGGGACTTGTCTCCTGTGAGACAAGTACTAACTCTCCACACCCACCCCGGGGACTCTGTGTGATCCTGTCGACTGATCCGGGATTCTCGACTGCTCTCCGTGGGACCCTCTCTGCTGTGCCCGACTCGGGGCTCTGCTTTTCTGTCTGCCGGTGAGGCCCTCAACCACACCACTCGTATACTCCCCACCTATCCACTCTCTTCTCGTCCGCACGTCACTGCTTCTGACTCCGCCTCTACATTATCACCTGTCAACTCCTGTACGCGTTTATTAGAACATGCGTAACGTTTGATGTCCCTCTCTGGTCGGAGGCTATGCCCTTGGCGTTACGCACTTAATACTCTTGCCACTTCCATCTTCCATTGTCTGGTCGTTTCAAGTATTCGCGAGTTCAAACATCTCATTGTCCTTTCTGGGGTATGGTGTAGTGGCGTCGTCTGCCACCTGCGATCGAGTGCGTGGATGCATTCTTTCTGATAATTACTTTTGCCCTTGGGCCAAACCGTGTAAGCTTGTCTCAGACTTTCTGTCTGACATCTGCGCGACAACTCGTCTGCAATTTAAGGTATCTGTATCAACATTTTCACAGGAGCAAAACATTCGATGTGTTGCATTTCCCCAGTTCATCTCTTGCTAACCGTGAAGGGTTCTCACTTCTTACTGTGAAACCCCCTGCCTGTGAAGGGTTCTGCAACCAAATACTATCACAGTATCACTGGAAATGAGAGGACAGATGAGTTGGCCAAAGAGGGAGGAGAGTGTATGTAGGAAGACAATGAAGTCACATATAAGAAAAAGAAAAGAGTTTTACACACCCAAAAAAATCAATCAAAAAAAAAAATCAATCAGCATAACAATGCATAATATGCATAACAAAACATGTCTACCACTATCTAAATCAACAGGGACAGGTAATCATACTTTGCCTGGGGGCGGGACACAACAGACTGAATATATGCACACGATGTGACTGCATGTCACATGACTGTGCACTTGTGAAACAGAAGAATAGAACTCTGAACATATTCAGCACAACTGCCTCCAGTATGAACAATTGAAAGAGACGTACATGCCCAACAACAACCACGCAAGAAAAGATATATGGAACTGAAGAATAGCTTCAGACAAAGCTGGAGTTCATACATAAGACTTTAGTAGCGAACAAAAGAAAAAGAAATAAAGATATATGGGTGACTATTATATCCCTCCTTCCCTCCCCCATCTACAGATATGTACCACATCACTGCGAGTTTCATCTTCAATAATAATTTTTTTAAACATGCAATAAAAACATATGATTTAATCTTTACTACCTACACCAACTACGTAGCGTATTTACACTACCTGCAATCAACTATGGTTGTCAACCGAGATATGTAATTATGTAAACATGACAATGGTTAAGTTCTACATTTTATTATCGGGAAGTGACATTCTTTGGATGCTCAATATTTTAGTTGGGGAGCTATCAACACGTGAGATAAGCCACACACATATGCAAAAATATTTGTCGTGAATGAGTCAGGTATAGGACATTCTCTTGAACGTTAGGGATGGTGTCATCGCTGTTGAGAGTATGCGGTAAGTGACGTTAATCAGGCTGTTTCTGGTCAATCACCGACTAAGCAGCTGAGAACTTGTGAGAGCTGAGAACTTGTGGGAGCTGAGAACTTGTGGGAAACCTTGTGATGTGACGCTGATTCATAGATTAGTTTACCTTTACCGTTTATGTTTTCCGTCAAATGTTCCTATTCCAATTATATCAAAGTTTAGCTCTTTCATAGATTAGTTTACCTTTACCGTTTATGTTTTCCGTCAAATGTTCCTATTTCAATTATATCAAAGTTTAGCTCTTTCATAGATTTAACTTCCTTTAGTAAGTAGTCTACATAATTGGGCAGGTCATTTGGTGCGTATGCCAGACAATCGTCTGCCAAAGATACTTCTCTATGGTGAGCTGGAGAAGGGTAAACGATCTCAAGGCGGCCAAAAGAAGCGCTACAAGGACTCGTTAAAGACCTCAATGAAAGCCTTTGAAATAGAAAAATATACACGGGAAAAACTTTCACAAAATAGATCTATATGGCGTTCTACAATAAAAAAAAGAGCGCATCAGCTTGTGAAAAGAGGAGAAATGCAGCAGCTCAACAGGGAGAGTAGCTAGAAAGTCACAGATAGACCAAGATTCGTCTAAAGTGGTCATTCCATGTCCGAACTGTCCAAGGACATTTACAGCTCAAATAGGATTAAAAAGAAAATATTTGCATTTTACGAACTCATAATCAAGGACATAACTCTAATTGAATTTTCAATAGTGGATGTAACAAATGGTCACCATCACTTGTGATGGACGAACAACACATAGTTCACATATCATATAGTTCAACATATAGTTCATATATCAGTGCCCTTCAGTAGCCTATATAGTTCATATATCATTGCCATTTATTAGCCTATATAGTTCATATATCATTGCCATTTATTAGCCTATATAGTTCATAGATCATTGCCCTTTAGTAGCCCATATAGTTCATAGATCATTGAACTTTAGTAGCCTATATAGTTCATAGATCATTGCACTTTAGTAGCCTATATAGTTCATAGATCATTGCACTTTAGTAGCCTATATAGTTCATAGATCATTGCACTTTAGTAGCCTATATAGTTCATAGATCATTGCACTTTAGTAGCCCATATAGTTCATAGATCAAGTCCCCTTTAGTAGCCTATATAATTTTCAAATGAATCCCTTTCTCTGAAACTGTCCATAATACTAATTTGTTTACAATAGATTCACCCTGCTATATCACGGGTTCTCAACATTGTTTTATATTGTGACCACCGATAGCATATAATAATAGTAGTAGTATACACCAGAGCTAGGTAGAGCAGTAGGATGCGGAACATGCGTCACAACTTGGGAACCCGTTGTCTTCTGCGGTTAATTCATTGTGTAGAATTCAGGTCCTATCTATTATTTGATACTGTCAATCCATGATTTTCTGTGTTCCTTCACTGCTACTTCTTTTCTCTACTGTTCCTATAAGATTGTTTTAGACAGAGTCGTGTCGGATGAAATGTCCGAACTACATCAGATTTCTTCGTGTAACTGTTAAAATACATGGTTATTAGAATCCTTGGTCCATATGTATTCTACGTGCATCCTTTGTTATATGATCTTTAGTGAAAATCTCTATCATCTGTCTATAACATTTATGTGTACCGTGTGCTATGATTACCGTAGATATTCCTCACGTCTAGATTGCGAGTTTACATATTTTGAATATATAGTCGAAGCATATACACATGTGAAGTCTACCGTTGAAAACATTTTAGAGCGTGCATCAAATATTCAAAATATGTTTCAAATATAAGCCAATGCTATTGCAATATAAATGTCATTATGTGAAATAAAGTGTTATATGCATTCTTCCATGTCCTGTGTTTGAATATTGTGAATTTGTTGGATTTGAATGGAGATTGAAGCACAGACAACGATTCTCATTTGTCGGAAGCAATCGATAACAGGTAATAACTAAAGAAAAACTATAATCTTTACAGACGAATCTTAGAAAAGGGTAACACACTTTTACTAATCACTGGTAACACAGACAGCACAAAAAAATCAATGTTGTAACCAAAAGGCCTATATCAAAATCACAAGATAACACAACGAGACGAGTGACGAATAGCACTGTCTACTTTCACATCAAAATATATAGAGAATTGACTTAATTGTACTCAGGTTACCCCATATGTGCTATATCCCTCTCAGCTAAGCGGCACATCACTTGCCAAGAATACAACTCATAGCACGTGCTCTGTAGCATCAATCAATAATTTTCAGGGATCTCCGAAGAAATACACTTTACAAACAAGATGACGTGTGTAGGATTTGAACCCACGACCTATTGAGCATAAAGTGAATGGTTTAACAACTACACATGGGAGATCACCGACTATATAAGATCCTGGAAGTCACGAAGAGTATGAATGATGCTACAAAAAATAAAAAAATTAAAGGGTATAGATGGAACAAAACCAAACAAAATTGACAGAGCACAACAGTATATAAAACCCAAAAAGTAGGGGGGAAAATGCAGAACATAACATGATATCTACACATAGGATTGATGTATGTTCATTACAAAAGGCTGTAGAGTACCATATCAGCGAATATATCGATTCTAAATCGTATATCGAATCAGGTCATTGAGGAGCACGATTTAATTGCAAACACCTGGACATCGCGGGCACTTCGATGGTCGTCTGTGCCACTGAAAAGCCCAGCAACATGAAGCCGGTACTGTCGATTGATACTATGCAGGTGTTGAATGAATCGCTCTCTGAGCCTCTTATCGGCCTCCCCTATTTACGTCATGGTTACTACGCATGCCGTTAGCGGTGCCAAACGGACTCGAAACATAAGACCATTGACGTATGTGGACCAAAATAACCTGATGTCCTGGTCGCTTCCGTAAGATAGCTATAGAACATTTCACCATTCCTGTAATCAGACAGAAGAAGAGGAAAGTGCCGGAACAGGACACAGTGGGAAGCAGAACTGTAGGGGTGGAAGAGAAATTTGACCTTGGTGATGGAGAAAGTCCTATGAGTTTCCCTGAGGGTGTTTTGCTGGGAGAGGTTGCATACTATAAGCAAGGCAGACACGAGAAGCTAAGTTTTTCATTCAAAATAATAACAGTATTTTTGAAGGCAACTTTTGTAAAAACCCTCTTCCCATTGTCAACAGCTGTGAACATTTTCTCGATCCCGTTCTCCCTAGTTGAAGACGTAATTTATGGAAAGCAAATTAAAAACGCCACGGTTCGTGGAGAGCACGAATAACGGACATGAAGGAAACACGGAGAAGATGTATGTAAGAAGATTGGAAGGATAGATATCTGATGGAGAGAACTTGTGAGAATAACGCAAGAAGCTTGAAGAAGGGAACAAGTTGATGAAATATTCACTCTGAAAGTTTTCCTTGATATTAATATCAGGACTACATGGACGGGTGCACCTTTCGGGGAGGTGAGTCTTAAACGTTGATACCAAACATTTAAATTTTTAAACTAACCTCACTGATCTGACATGGCACTGATCAGCGCAAGATTCTCTATGTAGTACACGAGTTAACGGGGAAAGCACCTTCACCCTTAGTCTTCTTCTTTGCTTTCGTAGTTTGACATGTCTACACAGCAAGTCCCGTTTTCTTAAATACATGCTGTTGTATTTGAAAGCTCCTCTGTGCTCCCATACAACTTTCTGTGGATATCCATCTTTGAGGGCCAGTGTATTCCCTTAACTGGTTAGTTACAACGAATGAATGTTTGTTTGAGAACCCCAGGAATTACGACAACGAAGGAATAATATGTAGATTTAGGACCAAGAAGGCCTATCTGTTAAATTTTACGGATCATGAGCCAGACAGTAGACATAGTGTTTTATTTCAGTTTTATTTTACGGAATATGAGTCAGAAACCAATCGATCCTTTTATTTGCTTCGAACCATTTAAATATGTTATTTACTGTCAAGTTAGGTTTCATATAGGCATATTCCTATTTGTTCAATCCGTTATGTCACCTTACCCCGAAAGTCCTGATTGAATTCAGACCATAGACACTTGGTCTTGCACTTTGAGCACGTCACACAGACATTTGGTTTAATATCAATACATTTAAATTTAATTAGACACCCAACATAGGTGAATGAACTTGTTGAAATTGTTATCAAAGATCCTGTTAAAGTTTCTTTAAAAAAAAAAAAAATATCAGAGTTACCACTAACATTATAAATATAATATGAGATAGCCCTCCCATAACTGCAAACTATAATTCAATATAAATGAGGCTGGGAAAAGAGGTAACATATCTTTAAAAATTGTCATTCATACATTTTCGTGTGCAATTCCATAATTTTCATAACTTTTGGTGATTTTATGCCTAAAATCTGAAGAAGTTACTGATCTTCTGGCTAAATTCCTAGGATATTATGAAAAAATCTCCAGATTAATGCATATTTGATCAAAATAACCCCAAACCCAAGACTCTGTCTCCCCCCCCCCCCCATTATTTTCGCTTTATACCCCTTTATGTACTGCAGCGTCAGGGGTAGAAGAGTTCTCTGGTGATGGTTTTTGTGTGTCCTAAATATATAAAGAAAACCCCCAGATCTAGTGAAAAACCCCAACTGTGACAATGTTAGAAGCTATTCGCTTGTAATGTAATGTTGTTTTATCAACGGCCTTGGCATCGTCATCTTGCTTCATTTTATATGATACCTCACTAAAATGACATACGCATGCGCACTGGCACTATAAAATCATTTAAAAAAAATAAATTAAAATCACCCTGATTTATTGGTTCAGTGTGGCGTTGCATTTTAAGGAGTGCCGATACTTGGCATGAAGTGACGTATTCAGCTCAAGACCATACTGAACGGCCAGGGTTGCTATATTGGTAATTTTGTAACATATTTGACAATCATTGTGACACGTCAATTGCTATAAAATTTATCATATCAACGAATAAATTACCTTATCAAAGAATAAATGTCCTACAAAATGCAACATCAAAGTATATGGGATCAGTTCTGAAGCAAGTCAGCATACTGACATATTTAGGTGCATTAATAACAGTTGGGAGATGTATTAAAGTAGCTTAATGTAGAATTACTCAGGCAAATACATTTCACAAGATGAAGACAATCTTATATGATATATTATTCTCAATTGAGGTGAAAAAGATAGTTATTGGAAGTTATATAGAACCAATTCTGATGTATAGAAGCGAGTCTTGGACACTCAGCAGAACAATGAAACATTATATTGAGGCAGCAGAGAGACAGTTTTATAGAAGAATGTTAAGAACACAGTGGACAGAAAAAAGCGTATTGAAGATATATTAAAAGACGTTGATTAAAAAAGAGGGCTGCTTACCCGCATCAGAAAGAGACAGTCCACATTTTTTTGGACACATTACGAAAAGTTGGAACACATTGTAACAACAGGAAAGTTGAAGAGCAAGAAGGGGTAGGGAAGGACCAGAAGAAAAGATGCTTGGCAATCTAGCATTGTGGAGAACATCGGTATTGGAAATGACTGATATTATACAAAATAGTCCGCCGAAGACGGATGTGTTGAGCCATTGGCGCAAATAAAACGGCAACACAACGCATTTCCATTCTCTGGACTACATTCAACTGGAAATCTTGTAGGATCATTGTCCTGTTACAAGAGAAATCCAGTGGGAGTTTGAGAATGAACGCTGAAGAAGAAGAATACAAAATAGAAGGCAGTGGAAGGACATGACAACTGAGGCCACACGGCCTGGGCCATAAGAAGAAGATACAATTTTCATTTTGACCATTTTAAAAAACATAGAAACGCTATCAATTTTGCAGTTTCTAGTTTAAATTGTAGAAAAAAGTGAACAATCAGTTTGCGGCACCTTGTGCAAGCACAGAGATAAATAACAAGTTTCAGGAATGGCCAAATTTGCTGCATGATACATAACAAATACGGGTATAAATATAAAGATGTTAATATGTTACAAATAGAAACACAGCATACTGGCAACACAATACAGGGACGGAAACGTATTGATTAAAACGTCTTCATCAACACGGAAAGCAAAGGACAAGTAAAGACAAACAGTGTAACATTGTTTTCGTCGGCTCGTCTGTAGACTTGTCTTTTTGGTCTTTATGCAGGCTGTAAGTAGTCCGTTCTTGTACTTCGTTGATAGAATGTCATATTTACTATTGACAACATTCTAACCTGTTACCTTTTATACTCGCAGGTTTATTCGTCGAATTATTCTCTCTTATTTGGTGTCAAAACAAAACCAATGAACAAAATGCTTCTTGATATCCTAGATATAGTTATTAGAATTATAGTTTTTAAATTATATTTTACCGAATGCATGCTAATTCTATTACGTAGTCAGCAGTTTAAAAACAATTGAAGATATTGGTCATCTTGTGTCCATTTTTCAACCTAAAATTTAGCCATATATATTTCCAACTATTTGGCAACCCTGATTAATCATCATCATTAAGTGCCGTGTCGAATGACATTGGCGATCATATTTCTCCATGTACATCGATCTCTCATATTTGTTATCATCTCTGCTGATGTCGTCAATCGAAGCCATTTAGTCAAACTGTTCAATATCTTTTCTCTGGGTCTTCCCCTTGATATTTCCCTTCTATCTTTCCTGTACTCACTATATTCTCAATGCCTCCTCTTCTCATTATGTGCCCAATAAATGTTGACTGTCTTTTTATAATATTATCCATAATGTGTCTTTTCACATCCATTCTTCTAAGGCATTCCTCATTAGTAATCTTTGCTGTCCAAGTAATGCGTAACATTCTTCGAAAAACCACATTTCCACTGCCTCCAATGATTTTTGTGATGTCTTATTTATTGTTCATGCTTCACTTCCATAGAGTAGCGCTGGTTCAATGTAGCATTTGAGGACACGTTTTCTAGTATCCATCGATATGGACTTGTTGCATAGGATATTTTTCATGTTATGGAAAATAAATCCTAATTAGTACTGTATACATACCGGGTATTTATTTTTACGGACTTGAATATGAATGTTATTTACTTCATTTTTTGTGTGGTCACATCTTATGAATTTTGGATGTCCTAAAATGGTTGTATATTGAATAAAATTGCCTTTACCTTTCCACATAACCTGTTGCCAGAAGAAAACTTGTTCTTGAGCATGAATGTTAATCATTGTTTCTATTTTCTCACTTTTCTTGCACATGATGCTGTTCTCTAGCTCCGTGCCACCTTTGCACATACTCTGCGAGCCATGTTTCTCCAAAGACTTACTTATTGACACCTTAGTGACTCTTCGAACATGACAACTCGGCAATTCAGGAGCTGCTGTCGTGTTGCGACATTATTTTGGCTGTGGGGGCCGATTGATGTTAATCGGAAATATTGTTTGTCTCGTGCAATAATTTCTCAATCATCTAGGTTTACAGGTCGCTACAATCATAAAAAAAGTGGTGGTCGGAGTTCTCATAATCTAGTCACACCATCTTCAGTATTTTTACTGTTGATACTGATATATCTTGTGGATCAAAATAACGTTTTATTTATCTTGCTAGAATAGACACATTTCACAACTATTTTCACAGAAAAGCTACAAGCAGTGGCCTCTATGGTTGCCAAGGAAACAGTATGCCCATGGTTACGTGCATTTCCTGAAGAAAAACAAAACTATATTCGGTCGTCTAGCAAACTGGCTTGGAGGTTGGTTGCTGTTATTATTATTTTTATTATTATTGCTGTTCTTATTATTACATTTTTTATACTTTAATGAAAGCAACTGTGCACACATGATTAATGATAATATTAACGACAGACTGAACAGCCGTAGAAGTGAACTTGTTTTACGCACACACGAGAAACTTCAGAAACGCAACCCATGTTGATGTGGCAACGAGAAGTTATGCATAATCGCTGATATCGGGAGTTATAATCATTGATATTATGTACCCAGTAATTAAATTATGGACCAACGCAATAGATCAAATGTAGGGTCATCGACAATTAGCCATAGGAATGAATTCATAAAGTAAGACTGCGTCGTGTGGGGTCCTATATAAAACATAAGATCTTTATTTTCCCTAGTTTTTTACTAATTAAAATATAAAAATATCTTGTTTTCTATTTAAGTATGAAGAGATTAATCACTTGACCCTGACTACACCATATTTATTGAAAGTCTTCGACTAAAGAAACACAATAAGCTATCATTTTGTTAAATGTCAGTGTGTTGATAAGGTTTGAAAGTGGAGCAAAGAATGGCAAGACCGTGACCTGATAAGAGATGAATAAAGAAGTATGGATGTGGAATTGACTGCCCATTTCCAGAGAAAGTCAGAGACCAACAAATTCTATGCTGAATTCAAGAGTGTTTTTCAGAATCCTGCACTTCACAGCAGGTTCTTTTTGGACTTCAAATCAGTCAGATGTTCCTCCGTTGAGGAGAACAGAAACCTGTTGTTTCTGATAAAGCATTTTAATGAGCGATATGAGATGGTGTAGGAAGCCCATGTTTCCTATTATGTTCCATAATTTCTGGTACGATACGCAGTTGAACGCCTTTGAGTAGTCATTGAAACAAGTGTATATGTCTGCTTTGAGATCTGCATTTCTCTATTATATTTCTCATGTTGAAGATGTGATCCATAGTGCCTATGTTCTGTCTAAAACCTGCATGAACTATATTTATTTCTCTGTTGATGTGTTGTTCCATTCTTTTCATGATTTTCTTGAGAAGTATCTTGATGGCATGACTGATCAGTGCAATTATTCTATAATTCATACAGTTTCAAATTTGGGAATGGTATATATAGTGGGCCTACTGATCTTTTCCAATCTTTTGGACATATTTCACTTTTCTAGATCTTAACACATTTTTATCAATTCAGCTACAAATTCATTGCATCCTTGTCACCTGTCAGTTTTTAAGCTCTTAATTGCCCAACATACTTCTTCTATGATGGCTTCTGGTTCAAGTTCTGTGTTTCTATTATTGTTTGAGTCTGTATCTATGTTTGGATCTTCCTACATTTCCCTACAGTATTCCGCCTGCTTGTTCAGAATGTCTTTATTTTATGTTAGTGTTTCCTGACTTGTCTTCAATTGCTTGAGTGACTGGTTGAAATTTTGCTGTCAACGTTTTTGCTTCTTTAAACATTATTCTGGGGTCCCCATGTTTGTTGAGTGTTAAATTTCTTTACACTTGTTATCAATTTTGTGTGTGTGTGTTCTGTCTAGTTTTGCTCCTGATTTCTTCAGTTTGTTTTTTTGTATTTCTCTCTTTGCCATCTTTTAGTGATTTTAGATTATTTTGGTTGTTGATTAGTTGCAATGTATCTACTGATGTAATCTCTTCTTTTTGTCACTCTTCAGGGTTTGTGAGCCTGTGCAGATGATAGTATTGAGTCTCTGATGTTGTTTGCGAGTTCATCTGGCGTGTCTCCTCCGTGAGCGGCCATCAATGTGCTAAATTTTTTCTGCACCACCATGCTGTATGTATTCTGTTGGTATTGCTCTAGTGTCGTATCTAATGAGCCTGGCACTTATTACTAATCTTTTGAGTCTGATCTTCAAATCTGCTACTAATAGCTCGTGGTCAGAATTGCAATCTGCTCCAGAATAAATCTTACAGGACAGTAGACTGGATCTCCATCTGTGGTGTATAGAGATGAAGTCTATTTGGTTTATTTTCTTGTAATCTGGTGATATCCAGGCAAGTAAGTATATAAAAAAAACATAAAATAAATTAAACTCAAAACATATTTACCCGTATATGAAGAGGATTTATCTCTATCCAATATGAATAACCTCAGGTGTGGTTTATGTACCAGTCTTATGGCAAGCTCCAGTTCTAAGAACAGATGACAAATTTCCAGTTCTGATAATATCTCATGGCATTGGAGGAAACAGAACAACCCTGTCAACATACAGTTATGAGCTAGCCTCATATGGATTTCTGGTAGCAGCTTTGGAACACAGGTGATTGATTGTGTATGATATGTTTTAGTAAAAATGTTTATAGGCCTATAATTGTGTATGCCCAACAATAACATTAAATGTCATTTTCTGAAACATTCAAATGTCAATATGGGATTAATATTATTATCATCATCAAATGTCAATATAGGATTATATTATCAAATGCCAATGTAGGATTAATATTATTATCATGAAATGTCAATGTAGGATTAATATTGCTAGTTATTTTACTGGTCATAGTACTCAGGTCATCCAATGTGTTACCAGGGCTCGAAAAAAAGGTAGCAAATAATAGTAGCACTATGAATTACCATTCATGCTGTAAGAGATGACTAGGAATGTTAATTGGATGTAAGTTAGTTAAATCATGAAGTAGAGAATGGAGTCTAGTCAACTGTCTAGGGTTGGAGTCTAGTCAACTGTCTAGGGTTGGAGTCTAGTCAACTGTCTAGGGTTGGAGTCTAGTCAACTGTCTAGGGTTGGAGTCTAGTCAACTGTCTAGGGTTGGAGTCTAGTCAACTGTCTAGGGTTGGAGTCTAGTCAACTATCTAGGGTTGGAGTCTAGTCAACTATCTAGGGTTGGAGTCTAGTCAACTGTCTAGGGTTAGCTAAGTTGTGAAGTAGAGAATGGAGTGTAGTCATCTGTCTAGGGTTGGAGTCTAGTCAACTGTCTAGGGTTGGAGTCTAGTCAACTGTCTAGGGTTAGCTAAGTTGTGAAGTAGAGAATGTAGTGTAGTCATCTGTCACTACATGCCTATATATATTTCTATAATTCTCTCATCCTCTTCTGAGTTCATTCTCAAACTCCTGCATATTCTTCTTATGTTCATGTGACATTGGTTATCATGTCCTTCCATGTCCTTCTGTCTTGTGTGTTGTCAATCATCCAGACTAATGTTCTCCCATACTACATACTCAAGCATCTTCTCTCTTGGTCTTGCCCCACCCCTCCTGCTATTCAATGTTGTTAAAATGTGTTCCATTTTTTCTCTTTTCATGTGTCAAAAAATATGGCCTGTCTCTTTCTGATGCAGGTAAGAAGACATCTTTTTGAATTAACTTCTTTCTTCATTTTATATTAAACTTGTTATTTGTCCATGGTGTTCTTAGCATTCTTCTATAAAACCACATCTCTGCTACCTCTATAATTTTTCACTTTCTGCTGATTGTCAAAAATTAACTACCATACATCAGAAATGGTTCTATATAATTTATAAGAAATCTCTTTCTCACCTCAATTAATACAAATATATTACATAGGATGGTCTTCATCTTGTGAAATGTTGCCTGTTCCTGGGCAATTATACATTAACTTATTTAATGCATCTTTCATCTGATATTAAGGTACACAAATATGTGTATTTGGATATGTTGACTTGTTTCAGACTTATCCCATCCCATCTAATTTCATGTTGCACCCAAGAAAACTGGATTAACAGAATGTAATCCAGAGAATTCAATGTGTTGCATCATGGTTTACAGGTTTGCTGTGATCTCTTGTGCCTTTCGGCCTGACACATCTGACTTGGCTATTGGGTCACTCTGACAATATGTCAGTGCTTCTAAACCTTTGTGAGATCACAGTCCTTTAAACATTCTTTTTTATAATAGAAACTACAATTCAAGGAGAAAAATCTATGGCGCAGTGGTTAAGGAACACTACTCTATGGAATATAACAGCCAACTCCACCTCCAAAACCTTCCTAGTCTCCTATTATGACATGCATGGCAAGTAAGAGTTGCTACTCTTTACTTCTCTTTCAGACCCAACAGCTAACAGGCGATTCTCACTTCACTCCTATTTCTTTCAGGACTATTTCTTCCAGAACTACTTTATTTGTAATCTTCTTCTGTGTTCAGAATAATTTTGGTCTTGCTAGATCTTCAGGCCAGTCGTCAGAGTGAAGCTCCAAGTCTTGTCCAGATCAGAACGGATGCCCCAAAGTTTTTGCCTCAGTTCAGTCTATTGTTGCCATGTCTTGCCTGCAATTTGCTGTGTTCAGGACAGTCCTGAAGTGTGTTGTGTATTCAGGATCTGTATGCCTATTTCACATGGTCTTTCGTTCATGTGGGTCACCTGATCTTGTCAGGTGACTCTGTAGCTTGCAGTGGTCAGTTCTAAATTGAAAGATGATGATCTGTTATTGCCTATGAAGTTGGTGTATGGGGATCTGGTTTTTGGTCAATATCCACATATTTTTTCCATTGTGGTACTTTATTTGTAATTCTATGATGAATGTACTTAACTTTTTGGGGCCATCTTGTTTTGCTTTGCAGAATCAGGTATGGCTGTTTCGACAAGGTTCTGGTGTACAGTATTTTGCTATTTGCCTCTGTCCTAAAATAAAGATAATTTTTCTAGTTCTGCCTCATGGTATTTTTTTGCTACGTCTGAGAGTTATTGTTCTTTGTGCTAGACTGTTTGAAGGTTGACTGAACCATTTAACACTTCTCTATGAGATCTATAACTTAAATAGCAACAACTTAATTCGTTCCCTCATCAATTTTTTTAATCTCATCTTATCACACAAAGTATTCTGCGTGCACATTTAACACTTTCAGATCATGATTTATTCTTTTAGTATTTGTACCAAATACATTTTCAGTAGTAGAAAAAATGTAATCACATGCTTTGTAAATTTGATCATTTATAAATGGTGTGCATATTGTATGAAATATTATCCAAAAAAAATAAAAATTTACATAATCACAATTCCATTGTCTATTGGGTAAAATACCTCCCCATGCAGATGTATCACTTCTACTAGTATAAAATGAACTAGGCATTCTGTCTTCTGAAATAGTTACCTTATCACTGCTCTTTCATGTAACAGAGGTGATGACAGCTCCTGTATAAGCGACCAACATCACAAGTATCTAAATTTAATCCAAGCCACTTGTTTTTTGTTATTCAGACAATTGCAACTATAATTATAATTGCTACTGCAATATTCTGTTTCTGAACAGGCTATAAATAAGAACAATAGCTTGTTCCACATTGTGTACAGAAGCAGTTTTTTGTCAGAAATAAACAACAAATGTTAAATTAAAACCAATGTTTTTAAAGAGAAAAGCCGTTTGTTTTATAATCAATAGAAGTGAAAGTATCCTCGCATGTAGCAGTAAAGTATTGAGTTAACAGGAAGTATTAACTTTTAAATTGTGATTGTGGCAACCAAAATGGATATATCAGTTCTTGGTCCCATAGAGATTCATCAAATAGCAGATATGTCAGCAATTGGTCCAGAAAGAGTTAATCTCTGTTGTTGTTAATTTAGTTAAATATCTTGATGTCTTTGTCCAGTTTCGATATTGGTAACACAATGTTGATGTAAATTTACATTTAAAAAAAAATTAATTTTAGATTTGATAATAAAATTATTATTTTGTTTCTGTGAGGTTCAGTTAAGATTTATTTTTTATATGTTTGTGGTAATTCTTCCAGAGATGGCTCAGCGTCAATGACCATGTGCTTAACTGAGCAACTCAGCAGCATTGTTGAGGAAGTTGATGACCGCAGTAAAGACAATCGTTATCATAGCAGAGCAGATGGCAGCAGTGTTGATGAACAATCTGATGTAAAAGATGATGTAGATGGACATGTCAAGTTTTACTTTAGCAAGAGACGAGAAATTAAAGATCGTGCAGGCGGACAGGGTTCCAGGGTAAGGCAGGTGAGAGAAAACAGGAAGCGGTTATTCCGCCATAACCACTCATGTACAGAAGAATGGCGCCCATTTCAGCACATTGATGTTTGGGATGATTTTGACTACAGAAATGGACAGGTAAGTGAAGAATGGTTGTATAGAAGAATAGTGATCTCCATTAGAGTTATATTTGTAATTAGAAGTTATGTAGAAATTAGATGTGCACAAAGTTGTAAACAAGATGTGAGATGTGTCTTCTTTCCTTTCGGTTCCCTGTGTAAAATATGGCTGCAGCTGTTGCTCTCCAAGATCTCTGTGTTGTCATCTGCTTCAACTGTGTGCAGGAGGGCCTAATTAATTTGTCCTCTTCCTTCACTGTTCTTCTCCATGTGTTTCGCAATCTTCCAACTATCCCCTTTTTCAGTTGGTTTCTTTCCAGCATCTGTCTTCTTATGTAGATATCTTCTTTCTGCTGATGTATTCTATAAATCTCCATTTATAGTTTTTTCTTTTTATCCACTAGGCATGAGATATGTACACAATTTTAAACTCAATGGGAGATGTGTAGAGTTGTAAACAAAATGTGAGATGTGTACAGAGTTGTAAATAAGATGTGAGATGTGTAGAGGTGTTAACAAGATGTGAGATGTCTAGAAGTGTAAACAAGATGTGAGATGTGTAGAGGTGTTAACAAGTTGTGAGATGTGTACAGAGATGTAAACAAGATGTGAGATGTGTAGAGGTGTAAACGAGATGTGTAGAGGTGTTAACATGATGTGAGATGTATAGAGGTGTTAACATGATGTGAGATGTGTAGAGGTGTTAACATGATGTGAGATGTGTAGAGGTGTTAACAAGATGTGAGATGTATACAGAGATAAAAACAAGATGTGAGATGTGTGTAAGTTTATACACAATTCTTCTTCTTCAACGTTCATTCTCAAATCCCGTTGGATCTCTCTTGTAGCAAGACAGTGGTCATACTAGATTTCCAGCAGAATGTAGTCAAGAGAATGAATGTACACTGATTGTTGTACTGTTTAATTTCTGACAATGGTTGACACATCTGACTTTGGCTGTAAGTTTTGTGTTAACACTTCGCTGACCAGCAATGCAGATCATACTTGTCTTCCATTACCAAGAGTGTGTGCAGATTCATTAAAAATCTACACTTTCCATCTTTAAGTATTTTTATAAAATCAAACTTGCGTCGGAAAAGCTTTGAAACTTTCTATATGTCATAATTAATGTTTTCACTTTCGGAATTAATTTAAAAGCCCCAGGTTTATTTCAAGTGCACAATCCTAGTTATTATAATGCTAGGCCTAGATTTACATTAATTTCTATATATCACACAATCTGACCTTTAAAAGCCCTAATTTCTTCATGATTAATACTCATAAACAAACAATGTCTATAGACTGTATTTCATGGATGCCACCATTTTGGAATAACGTACTATCCTGGGCAAGCTTTTTTTAGTAACACTGTCACTATGGTTGTTATATTTCTGAAGCATGAAAGCAGTGTCAGCCATTGTTAAAATTTGCCACCAAGGTTCTATAATGGAAATTCAACGATCGACAAAATTTTTCTGTAATGTGTTAAACCCAGAAAATGTTCTACTGAGACCCCCAAACACTTCATCAGGCTTTTGGTAAACATCAACCATCCCAGAGTATATGCCCTAATATAATTTTTCTGGTGGTTGAATCATCCACAAGTTCTTTTTGAAAACCACAAGTGATGAATGAATTTGAACATGGGTTGCCTGATCAATAGATGAGTGACAGCCATTACACTACTTCTGCTCCAAATTTGAAATGCACCATCTTTCTGGTGGCCTGAATTCTTGGATATTTTGTTACGAACTCTCGTATGTGACATCTCTTATTGAAATAATTACATAATTCCTTTCACAGATGTACCAAAGAGCTGAGGAAATCACAGATGTCCTGAATGAGCTGACTAGTATGAATGAAGGCACACACATCAACAATGCCCTTGGTTTAGCTTTCAAGACCAACCAGTTCAAGGTCAGGCTCTGCGTGTTCTTGTATATGTAAATTTAGCTTGCATATGTACATTATTTACTAACTATAATAAGGACTAATTAAAATACTGCAGAAAGATGAGTTATGGAAATAATTGAGAGGCATAGAAGAAGCTTGGAACAGCTTGTGGTGTTGGAATTTTCATAAAATCTGTTACAATACAGTAGAATCCCTCTATAGCGCATTCTGTTATAACATATTTCATTATATATAATAACACTTTTCAAAATACCCAATTATTTGTTTGTTTGTTAAGTAGGGGTTTATGCCTCATTTGGTAGAGTCCCACCACTTTCACCCTAGGACTGGTGTCCATGCTGGTTAAATCGAGGTGGTTGAGGACCTGTGGTTTTTGTGGCTTGTCTGCCTGGTTGTTGCTAGGATGTGGCTCTGTTAGCCGGGTTCGCTGTTGAGCCTCCTAGCGGCAGTCCTTATATGGACTATGGCGTGGCTCTGCCTGTCTCCGGTATTATTGATGAGACTATAAGGTGATAGTCCTTAAAAGGACTCTTTTTGTTGGATTGGTTGGAGCTCTTTCTTCTGCTATTTGCTGTGATGTTCCTTCTCTGTGTCTGTCTGGATTATAAGGTGGTAGTCCTTAAAAGGACTTTCTATTGATTTGGTTGGAGTTCTTTTCATCTGCTATTTCCTGTGTTGTTCATTCACTGAGTGGGTCTGGATCACATGTTGTCTGGGCTGACATTGGTTTGCAGTATAGGCTGCTGATTGTACCTGTGGAGAAAGAATTTAAAAAAAAAAATATCCAATTATATTTATTCTCCATTGTTTATACAGTATGAATAGGGCCTATATATATATAAATATATATGGCTGCAGCTGTTGCTCTCCAAGATCTCTGTGTTGTCATCTGCTTCAACTGTGTGCAGGAGGTCCATATATATTATATATAATATATAGTGAATTTCTGTTATCACATACACATTTTGCTGGTCTGAACCAAGTTGTTATAACAAAATGACAGTATTGAGTTATGATTTACTGACCTTGTGTAGTAATATTTATTCTAGTCAGAAGAAAATTCTCAAATAAATTCAGAGCAAACACAGAGGCACTAAACATAGAAGTAAATCTGTTGAAGTGCAAAGAATATGCCAACAAAAATACTGTGTTTTTTAAGGACTCTTTGTCAATTACAAACTACTCCGCTGAAGATGGATGTGTGGGCCATTGGCACAAATAAAATGGCAACACAACACATTTCCATTTTCTGAACTACATCTTGCTGGAAATCTAGTTGAACCATTGTCCTGCTACAAGAGAGATCCAGTGGGAGTTTGAGAATGAAAGCTGAAGAAGAAGAAGAAGAGGAAGTTACAACTACTACCAAGTTACATGTTGTGAGCAATAGTTGTTAGGCAACATACAGTTCTGTTGTGAGAGATGGAAAACATATGTTGTACAATGAAGTTTATCTTCTCACCTTTTGTGAAATTGCTTCCTTAAGTTGTGGGAGAAACATATTTGAATGACATGTCTATGGAAGCATTTTTAGTCTTATTTTGGGGAAAACATGCTGCTAAAAACGAGATGGATGTGATTTGAATCATGAATCGTAACTTATGATTTTCACATGTAACTAGTGCTTATCTTAAAAATGTATGAAACCATTTCAGAACCGACTTGATACATCTCGAGTTGCAGTCATTGGACATTCCTTTGGTGGAGCAGCAACGCTGGCTACCTTGACACAGGATCCGAGATTTAAGTATGAATTTGTCCAGTTCACTTCATTTTTCAATGTTTTATTGAATCTGTAATTTGGTTTTTAATGCTTCTTTGGAATATATCACCTAAGAATTTTCTGTTTGAAATCTCATCTATTAGAGGCACAATTGTCCTGAATGAAGTCCATGCTATAAAGGGTCTATAATTGCATAATCTTAAAGCCATGTATAGATAGATCTTCTGCTTTGAACCTTCACCACTCTATTCTATGCATCTACTGAAATATAACTCATGATAATTATACATGCCAAGTGTGCAAAGCAAAGATAAATAACTCATGTGAATCTGGACAAAATTCAACCTGAAGTCAGTGTGACTAAATGGTGTCAGTGAATGATGGTTCAAATCCTAGTACAGTTGAATTATACTGACTCATTTCTGGAAATAGTGTTAAGTACTTTGATGTAATACTTTCAGCTAACAGCAAGCTTATTGAAAGGGACTGAGCTCAAATTTGGCCTTAAGTGCATTTTAATTAGTACTATCTAGTCTCTTTCTCTTTCAGTCTATATAGTCTTAGATGAATCTAGTGTCTTAGAAATGCAGACATTCAAAGTAATTATAGAACATGGTTATGATCAAAAGCATCTATATGTGGTGCATTGGAGATAAAAGGATGGAAATATTACTGTTGCATTTTCTGTTTTTTAGATAAGGATGCTGCTCTTAAAGGCTTATTTTTCTGTCTCAAATGGAGTTAGACAGGGATGTGTATTAGCACTAACCCAGTTTAGCATCATGTTTTTTGCTATGTTGGATAATGCTTTCAGTTTTCTAGAATTCAGAGCAGACATTGTATATTGCATTAGTTGAAAATTATTCAACCTGTGCTTCAAGAAAAATCCTATGGCAAATCACACACAATCAGGAATCTATTTGCTGATGACTGTTCAAATGCCAACTCCGAGGCTGATCTACAAAGTATTATAGACAGATTTTCCAAATCCTGTACCAACTTTGGGCTTACTATTAACACAGTGAAAACAGAAGTCATGTTACAACCAGCACCTGGCAAAAGCTATCTTAGTCCTGCATAAAAGTAAATGGTATAACACAGAAAGTCGTGAATAGATTCACATACCTAGGTAGTACTTTTATCACAAAATGTCACAGTTAATGATGAAGTGTATACAAGGATTTCAAAGGCAAGTAGCACTTTAAACAGATTGTATGCAAATGTGTGGCATAGCAATGGCATTAACCTACAGGCTAAGCTGAAAGTTTACAGAGCAGTAGTACTTCCAGTGTTGTTATACACTGATGAAACTTTATCTGTGTATAGATGACGTGAGGAAACTCAAATCACTTTCACACAACTTGTCTCAGAAAAATTATGAACATCATATGGCAAGACACGATTCCAGATACCAGTCTTTGACATATCTGGTATCTCTAGCAATGACACTATTCTGATGCAGACAGATTTGTTGGGTAGGTAATCTGTTACATATGCCAGATCATCGCCTGCCAAAGATACTTCTATGGTGAGTTGCAGAAGGGCATACGATCTCAAGGTAACAAGAGAAACTCTACAAGGACTCATTAAAGATCTTACTTAAAGCCTTTTAAATAGACCACGATACATGAGATGAACTTGCATAAAATATAGCTGCATGGCACTCTACAGTAAAAAAAAAGGCATTAATAACGCAGCTTTACTGTAAACCAGCAGCTCAAAGTACTTCATGCTCCCTGTGGAAACCATGATTTCATGCTGGTTATCAGAGAACGAACACAGAAGAAAAAGGATAATGCAATGTTACTGCTACTAAAAAGTTAATAAATACCCGGTAAGTAAAAATAATCAATGTAAAACAAATGTAAATGACACAAACAAAAGAAAAAGTATGTTTTCTACCGTGCAGCTGATGCTGTTATCAACATAAACAAAAAATATTGAATTACAATTTAATAAATATCGTATATGCACTAAAAAAGACCACAAATTACAAATCTATGGCAAGAGGTAAACAGAAAAACCAAATTACAGCTATTAAAAGATATATCTCTCCAGTGATAATATCAGGTTGTGAGACGGGAGCAATGACACCTGCAATGGAAAAGAAAATATCAACATTTTCAACGAAATGTTGTAGAAATGTTCTAATAATATAATGGACAGAAAGATAAACCAATGCAGATGTCCAGAAAGACCTGAACATAGAAGAAGACTAGCTTCTCAAGACTCAAGACTCAAGACTCAAGACTCAAGACTATCACAAAATGCAAGCCAACACATGTGGGACATATAAAGAGACACAATGGTTTAGAAAGATTAATGCCCCATCGAGGCCAGCACAGTGAAGTGATGATGGGGCTTAGTCTAGCCATCAGGTGCTGGAAACTAAAACTGGTTGGGCAGTCCCGCTCGAGCCACAGTCCACAGTCCTGCCCAAGTAAGCAATGTGCTGAAGATGGAGACAACCAGCTAAAAGGCGCACAATTAATCAGGATGCCATGCACAAAATGCAATGAGAACATGTCTATATATACAGATATAGACATGTTTCAAGTGAACGAAAGAAGAAGAAGAAAGATTAATCATGGAGGGAAAAGTTCCAGGAAGAAGAAAAAGAGGCAGACCAAGACTACGATGGAGACATGATAATGAAGACATTCTGAACATGAGACTAGAAGAAGCTGGGCAGCTTACACAGAACCAAGAGGCTTACAGAGTGGCAGTGAGGATAACGTTCTGTAAAGGACATGTCACATAGATAGATAGAAAAATAGTAAGTGTTGGACGTTTGTGAATTTGTATGGTTGCCATGACAAGACTGTGATGCTGACCCACTCTGTAGTAACTAATAATACCTTAATTAATAATGCTATATATTAATTTATGGATGCAAAGCATGGACACTTAATAAACTCTTAACATATCTATGGCCCTGGCTGAAGAAGAATACCGGGTATGAATTTATTTTCATATTTTTGTTGAAGTCTTTGAGATGTTTTATTTTGTTGATTTCTCAGGAACATTATTTGTCATTTTTAGGGTTGGAATTTGTTTGGATGGGTGGATGCATCCGGTGGATTCACATATATATGAAAAAATGATACAGCCTGTATTACTTTTGAATATGGAACAGTTTCAGTGGGAAAAAAATGTTAAGAAAATGATTCGGCTTCAGGAATCGAATAAAGACATTGATAGGCCCATGATTACACTGATGTAAGTGTTTGTATTTGTGTTTAGTTATACTGTTTCCTAGTAGGATATTTGTCTTTGTGTGCGTCTGTGTTTATTGTATTATTGGAACCATTGCTTTCAATAGTCAAATGATTAAAACTAGCATGGTTTGGACATGTATGCAGACAAAAACAATTCCTGTCAAAAACAATACTGCAGGGAACCATCAAGGATGGAAGAAGAAGAGGGGGACAAATAAAGACATGGACAGACAACATCAAGGAATAGACAGGATAAGGTTTCTCCTCACTCAACCGCATCAGTTGAAGTTAGAAATCACTGTAGAACTCTGTGTGCTGAAGCATCCATTGCAGTACCCCTACAACCCTGATGGGTTAAGGATTTATATATCAACACCCTCAGCAGTATGTAAGCTAGATGCAAATGTAGAACCACTGAATATCAGGCGGAAAAGAGCATTGACAGAAGCAGTAGAAAGCTACAAAAAAACAAAAGAATACCCTGTAATTATTCAAATAAATTAATTATTGACACTTGTAAACAAATAAAAAAGTCTAGAACAATTGTCTCTACTGGATATATCTAGAGAGGAAGATGACAAACACCATCTACCACAAGAGAGAGAACTAGAAAATAAATACCTCGGACCACCTCCTTGGGAGAACTAGCACCAACCAACTATCCAAACAAAATTACTAGATGAAAGGCCAATAATAGAACTTCTTCTTCTTCTGCGTTCGTTCTCAAACTCCTGCAGATTAGCAGGATGTAGTCCGGAGAACGGAATGCGTTGTGTCATAGTTTACAGCACTGCTGTGATATCTGCGCCTTTCGGCCTGACACATCTGACTTCAGCATGGCTTTGGGTCACTGACCCTATATGGGATGGGACAGCAAACTCCATCCCATAACCTCCTTAGTCGCCTTTTACGACATGTGTGGAAGGTAAACAGTGTTGCTATTCTTTGCTCCCCTTTCGGGCCCTGGAAACACACTGGCAAATAATAGAACAATATTAAAATCCTGAGGACATGCGCCCTAGAAACCATAAACAATTATTTTGGTTTTTGTTTGGAACTTGTGTCCCCAATTTGATTATTTCCCTTGGCAATGTTTGTCAGTTTAGGTTTATCCGTTATTAATTTTATTAATTTAGTTAGGGTTAGTTATGTAAAACAAAACCTCTCCTAAGCTTCTAACCCTAAAATAAATAGTTAAATTAATAATTGATACATTTCAATTGGTAAACATTCACATAAACTGACAAACATTGCAAAGGGAAATAATCAAAGGGTCACTGATTCCAAACAAGAGCTGTTATTTCAAATGCCATGAAATAACTTTTCCAGACACCCTTAACAGTCATTAACTAACGGTATGGATCACTAAGTCAACTTCAGAAGATCTGCACTATTTAAAGAATGGTATTGTGGTTCTATAAAAGAATGCTGAGAATACCATGGACTGCCAGAAAAACTAATGTGGAGGTGTTGAAGGAGTAAAATGCAAAACAGACTTTAATAAATAATATAAGAAAAAAACAATCTTAATTTTTTGGCCACTTCATGAGACAGGCAGGTTCGGAGAACATAGTCACAACAGGCAAGATTGAAGGCAACAGAGACAGAGGGCGACAATGTGAGAAAATATTAGGCAGTTTGACAACACGGCATGACAGGGAAACAACAACGATCTTGATACATAATACTGGAGACAGAGAGCTGTGGAGAGCCATGATCGACTACACCAGCCGGCATGGCACCTGATGATGATGATTGTGCTGATAAGAGTAGAATTACTCATCAGCATTTATATATCAACAACAACAACAATAACATAGATAGATTGTATTAAGAAATATATGGAAATCAGAAGACATATGAAATGAACAACTAAGAATACTGCAATTCCATCTTTGCATAAATGTCTAGCTCATTCTTTACAGGGGAGGATGCCATCAAAGCATGACAGACTTTCAGTTCATCCTTCCACCACTGGTCCGGCGATTGATGGATGTATGTTATACTCTAGCACCATCTGCATGCATGTCTGCTTGTGTGAATACAACCTTGGCCTTCCTATACAAGCATCTCGGTAAATACTTGTGAACAGTTGTTATTTTTCTTTCCTGATTCATTAGTTTTGTAGTTTAATAGTTATAATAATAATACAAATAATAATAACAATCATAATTATACTGCCATTTAATGAGTTAGCGTATGAGTGCTGTAGGCTAAGGAAGTAAGTAGTAGGCAGATTTTCGTCTTTCCAGATGATAGTATTATTGTTGTACTACAAGAAATATAATTTGTGACCAATGGTGATGATGGATGTGACTCACAAGACCAGTATGTACATGGAATCACAAGCTGCTTGTGTCATCATGTACTGCTGTATGTCTTCTTTAGACGTGCAGCCAGTGAACTAACTGCTATCACTTTCTCTTTTGTCTTTATTCCATTTCTGATCTTTCCCCTCGGGCAATATGATCATTGATATCTTGTTCCCATGATTCCGTGTCAATTTCTGTATCATGCATATTGCATTTGCACACGTTTTTGTATCAAGTAGAGGAAGACTGAGATATTTTCCCAGACTGTAATTCTTCATAAAGTATCTTTTGGTATTCTGCCTTCTTCCATTCTCCTAGTGTGTCCAATTCCATGTCTATGCTCAGCAGCATTTATGGCACGAATCCGAGCGAATGACTCTTGACTTTGATGACTCAACCATCTAGCTTTTTGCTCTTTTGTTTTTTTATGCTTTCTTGCGATTGGATCATCTTCATTCATCATTTAAAGCAAATTATATGTATATTTTTAATATAATGTATTTTAGATAACACCACAACAGCATGAATAAATGTTATAGATTAACTTTACTTTTTGAACATCTCATAGACATATCATAGACATATCATAAGTTGATAGGTTATATATTGACAGACTATGGATATCATAAGTTGATAGGTTATATATTGACAGACTATGGATATCATAAGTTGATAGGTTATATATTGACAGACCACGGATATCATAAGTTGATAGGTTATATATTGACAGACCACGGATATCATAAGTTGATAGGTTATATATTGACAGCTCATGGATATCATAAGTTGATAGGTTATATATTGACAGACTATGGATATCATAAGTTGATAGGTTATATATTGACAGCTCATGGATATCATAAGTTGATAGGTTATATATTGACAGCTCATGGATATCATAATTTGATAGGTTATATATTGACAGCTCATGGATATCATAAGTTGATAGGTTATATATTGACAGACTATGGATATCATAAGTTGATAGGTTATATATTGACAGCTCATAGACATATCATAAGTTGATAGGTTATATATTGACAGCTCATAGACATATCATAAGTTGATAGGTTATATATTGACAGCTCATAGACATATCATAAGTTGATAGGTTATATATTGACAGCTCATAGACATATCATAAGTTGATAGGTTATATATTGACAGCTCATAGACATATCATAAGTTGATAGGTTATATATTGACAGCTCATAGACATATCATAAGTTGATAGGTTATATATTGACAGCTCATAGACATATCATAAGTTGATAGGTTATATATTGACAGCTCATGGATATCATAAGTTGATAGGTTATATATTGACAGCTCATGGATATCATAAGTTGATAGGTTATATATTGACAGCTCATGGATATCATAAGTTGATAGGTTATATATTGACATCTCATAGACATATCATAAGTTGATAGGTTATATATTGACATCTCATAGACATATCATAAGTTGATAGGTTATATATTGACAGCTCATGGATATCATAAGTTGATAGGTTATATATTGACAGCTCATGGATATCATAAGTTGATAGGTTATATATTGACAGCTCATGGATATCATAAGTTGATAGGTTATATATTGACAGACTATGGATATCATAAGTTGATAGGTTATATATTGACAGCTCATGGATATCATAAGTTGATAGGTTATATATTGACAGCTCATGGATATCATAAGTTGATAGGTTATATATTGACAGCTCATGGATATCATAAGTTGATAGGTTATATATTGACAGACTATGGATATCATAAGTTGATAGGTTATATATTGACAGCTCATGGATATCATAAGTTGATAGGTTATATATTGACAGACTATGGATATCATAAGTTGATAGGTTATATATTGACAGCTCATGGATATCATAAGTTGATAGGTTATATATTTACAGCTCATGGATATCATAAGTTGATAGGTTATATATTGACAGCTTATGGATATCATAAGTTGATAGGTTATATATTGACAGCTCATGGATATCATAAGTTGATAGGTTATATATTGACAGCTTATGGATATCATAAGTTGATAGGTTATATATTGACAGCTCATGGATATCATAAGTTGATAGGTTATATATTGACAGACTATGGATATCATAAGTTGATAGGTTATATATTGACAGACTATGGATATCATAAGTTGATAGGTTATATATTGACAGCTCATGGATATCATACCCGGTAAGTTGATAGGTTATATATTGACAGACTATGGATATCATAAGTTGATAGGTTATATATTGACAGACTATGGATATCATAAGTTGATAGGTTATATATTGACAGACTATGGATATCATAAGTTGATAGGTTATATATTGACAGCTCATGGATATCATAAGTTGATAGGTTATATATTGACAGCTCATGGATATCATAAGTTGATAGGTTATATATTGACAGACTATGGATATCATAAGTTGATAGGTTATATATTGACAGCTCATGGATATCATAAGTTGATAGGTTATATATTGACAGACTATGGATATCATAAGTTGATAGGTTATATATTGACAGACTATGGATATCATAAGTTGATAGGTTATATATTGACAGACCACGGATATCATAAGTTGATATATATTGACAGACCACAGATATCATAAGTTGATAGGTTATATATTGACAGACTATGGATATCATAAGTTGATAGGTTATATATTGACAGACCACGGATATCATAAGTTGATATATATTGACAGACCACAGATATCATAAGTTGATAGGTTATATATTGACAGACTATGGATATCATTTGTAAGTTAACAGCTCAGCAAATTACGTCAATTCTCATTAGCTGACAGCTTCTACATTGACAGTACCTACATTATTAGTCAATATCTTGAAGTCCCTACATTGGCAGCCTAAGTTGACATCCCTATGTTAAGATCCACACAGTGACAACCCAATGTTGATAGCACCTATAATGATAACTCATGTTGAACGCCCATACACAACCCCTATGTTGAAAGCCCCTACATTGACAACATGTAAGTTAATATCTTGTAGTTTTTAGTAAGCAGCAGTAAGTAAAGCACTCAATGAGCATCTTCATAGCATAATGTTTAAACTCTTTGTCTTGTGTTGAAAAGCTCATGAAATGTTATCAGGCAATAACATTTTCTTTAGTAGTGCATGTTTTTAATGCCAGGCAGTAAGTTTTACTTGTGGCTCCAATGTTGCCATTGCAATTTTATATTTGTGGGGAGTTTTTCAGCTTTTGCAAATCCCAGATGATTCTTTGACTCAGTGGATGATTCTTTGACTCAGTGGATGATTCTTTGACTTGATAGACGATTCTTTGACTCAATTGATTACTCTTTGACTCTATGGTTGATTCTAGAATCCTTAGGGATTATCACTTGAAACTACAGTGTTACATCCTATGAGTGGTAATCTTGACAGACTGTGTGTTGCTCTGTTGAGTGTGGCAGAGTGCACATGGGAAGTGCTGAGCACAATGGAGTCAATCATTTACATCTTTAGAGTTTTTGTTTCATCTAATTCATGTTACAGTATACTCCCCGGTCTACCCAGCTAAAATTGGTACACAGACTTTCTGAGTTGTAGGAACATTTATAATCATTGTCAGAACTACTTTGTAATTCTGCTGCTGGCATTTCAGTTATTTGAAAGGGACAAGGAGCCAATTATATTGACCAAAGTGTAAAAACAGAATTGTCTCAATTTCCCCACAGCTGATATATTTCAATAACTCTTTTTTCAGATCTACCTCTTGAGCAAAGACACAAAGATATTTTGGAATGCAGACATCCTCATTTGATACGTGGCACAAATGTAGACCTAACAATCCCAAACAGTGGTCCCTCTCCACCATAACCAAGCGACTTCTGCTGACATCTATAACAGCTGTGATGATTATCTGAAATGTCTATATGTTAACATTACATGGCCCACAAAGTGTTAAATATAGGCTACCGATAAATGTTCATTGAAATATATTTGTACATCTGTACAGATAATAAATAAAATAATGCAACCATATCCTGTATCGGATATTTCTTTTCAAAAATTGTTGAATTGGTAGGCACCACCTTACATTTCAATCAATTTGCTAATGAAATAATACTGGATTGCCTATTGGAGAATGAAAATAGAGAATGGTTACAGAGAATAAAAACATAATGTTTAGAGAGTATTATTACAGAGATTAAAAACAGAGGATGGTTACAGAGAATGAAAACAGTATGGTTACACAGAATGAAAACAATGGTTACTGAGAATGAAAACAGAAATGGTTACAGAGAATGTTACAGAAAATGGTTACACAGAATGAAAACAATGGCCACAGAGAATGAAAACACAATTATTACAGAGACTGAAGGAATTTCGGATAAGCAGAGAAGGGCAAGAAAATGGTCGGATTATGTGTATGGAAAAATCAGTACGCAATGGGAATGATAAGCATACATGCTGTTCACCATCTGCTAAAAGAGACTGAGCACCTATGGGTTTGCCCAGAGTGCAATGACGTCCGTTCTTAAATACCTGAATGTACTTGCCAATGAAGTGGTGCCACTATTCAGTACACTTGAACTACAACCAAGTTCACCCATGTTGCTGCAGTAACACTAACTTCTCTGCTATGGAAGCCAGCTGTCTTGACATATAAAGTCATATGAAATGATAAAGTTTGGTAGTTTGACATTGATATGAAATATTTGATATTTTCATGTCCTGGTACAAATGATAAATATGAATATCATTTTAGAAATAGTTATGGGAACATGTTAATATAATAGGCCTATCACGCAACTTTGAAAATGTAACCCACTCAGACTTTCACAGAATAAGTTGTGGTTTCATGCTTAGAAAAAATGTGAGTCTTCATAATATATATGTCATTATGTTCAGCGTCAGTTCTGTTAAAAATTGTGAACACACCTGCGAATTCTAATCATAACCCATCGTCATGAATTATGACACATTATTGAAAAATGTTCAAATGAAAGAGAAATGCTAGTGTTATGTTGATTGTATTTGTATAAAAAAATACTAAATACATTCCTTCATATTAATAAACTGGGGGGGGGGGTGCAAAGGGAACGCATTGCTCTAAGCGGACTCAGGGTTAGCAGATAACCAAGATCCCAAATGTACCTCCTCGCGGTGCACCCTGGTAACAGAAAACATCAGCTCGAGCTGATTCTGGCCAAATCATTTGGGGATCGTGTCCGAGAATGTGGAGGTAGCAGATGGAAAGAGATTTGACTGCAAAAGAGACAGACAATATCTCAGACACCATTTCATTACCACATACAGCGACACTGTTGACACACAGTGACACCAGTTAGTCCAGTCAAAACATTGGAGGGGCGGCCAATGTAAAAAGGCACGTAAAGGTGGATGCATGGTGAGAAACAAATATATGTCATAATGAGTACAATGACACAATGAAAGGGCAGAACAGCGCCAGAGGGCAGCGCGAACTGCAAATAGAAAGTGAAAAGTTCCTAGGAAAGGGGAACTACAAGCTCTGTTAACTCGAGATGAGCTTCTAGTTACCTGTGCCCCTTATAGGCAGAGACCCAGACCCAATCGTGGGCGTTCGGAAAAGCAAGAAGACCTAAACCAACTCTAATGTCGAGCCTTCCAAAACCGGAAATATGCTCGCAAAGAGAAAGGGTTCCGTACCCAATGGGCTTAGGCAAGAAAGGGACAACGATGACAATCCTGGCCCAACTCTACTGTCAAGATTTCCTATACCGGAAATACACTTGCAGAGAGAAATGGTTCAGTACCTGGGCTCAGGCGTTATTGGAACAAGGTCGCTCAGCTCGAGAATGCCTTGCTCTCAAACGCATGGTGTGAGACTCGAACTTGGGTGAGGGGTTCACGATGTCTGTGAATGACGCCTCGGGTAGGAGGGCGAACGAGCCAGGGTCCAACTCTTCTGGCGAGTTCTTCCTCAAACGGAACCAGGCTCACGGATGAGAAACGGTTCAGTACCCGATGGACACAGGCAGAGTATGTCCAATTGCATGAGATGGGTTCATAGACGATGGAACACCTCGTGCCAGATAGACGCACTCGACAGGCGTCTTGGCGAAGAGGCACTACACACCAGCATGCCCGTTAACAGATAGAGGCTATCATGGACTAGGGACTAAACCCAAAATAAAGGAATGATGAAAACGGATGTGCTGGACCTCAGATGTCCTGACCACAAGTGGCCAACCGGGGTGCAAATAATCACAGTTCTACTGTGGAACTTGCAGCACAACGTACTTCACGCTCCCCGGTGGAAATCACATGAAATATTCATTGTGGTTATATGAGAGCGCACGCTGAAGAAGAAGAATAAACTGGGAAATTCCTTGAGTAACTTGCGTTCTACAGATATTTTTCTACATACAAAAAACATGATGGAAAAATATTATGTCATCTGTGCTTTGCCAATAATTTATGCTATGGACACCCATTTACACATTTCATAGTCTGGTGTTATTTTGGGTTTCATATACCGCTATATGAATTATTTGCAGATGGCAAATGGATTAGAGTGCCAGTCTCACGATTATGAAATATTGAGTTTAAATTACTATAAGGACTGAATTTTAAATAATTATTTAAGTTTTAAAAAAAGTAGTCTTCATTACCATAGCCTACAAAATCTGTTACTTCAGTGTAGAGTTGTTAGTTGGTTAACCTCAGAAACCAAACTACATTAGCCTGTGGTTCAAAAGTTGACTATCCACATTGTAGATACTAGTGGATGTATTTGTTGCACCTAAAAAATTCAACAATATTTGAATAGCAATGTTCGAAATAGGATATCCTACAAAATCAGGTTACTTTTCTGAACAGGAAAGATTTATCACTTACATTGATAAATGATGAAAATATATGCAATATGATATATTTATATGTTTGGACATACAGATCTTTGTTATTATCAGTTATATGTTTTATATGTTTATGTAAGGTATTGGCAACAATGATTGTGTTTATGTAAATATATCAACGTTCTATCCTAGCATTTGTGGTAAAGTTATGTCCCATAGCAGGAACCTGCTGTTGGGGATGATGATAACTCGTTATGCTCTAAGCCACAGAAACTATTAGGTGGGATGGCTAGTTCCTTTCCTTGTTGTTCTCCAACCCATGCATCAAGTATTCATTTACAGCTGGGTTGACTGAGGAGCAGTCATGTCAGGCGAGAAATCACAATCTGGTTGTTTTTTATTTATCCGGTTATGGTTTCAAACCTGGCAAGCTTAGTATCAACTAGGCTATCACTCTCTACTCTATTTTTGCATTTGTAAATGATATGAAAGAGTTATTCCAATACTTCATCCTCCCATACATGAATGGTATGATAGAAATATAAGTAAATAAGTCAGTGCAACATATACTGCTGGAATATTGTCTAACTGCCTGCCTTCATTAACTGCCCTCTGCTGTCTATAAAACTGCCTTCAGGGTGAAGAAAGTTGTTACAAGACCACCCTACCACATATGAAAAAACTCTTGACAACATCACACAACAGTTAGAAAATGTTTTAAGATTTCTGAACTTGGTTTTGTCTGCTAAAGAGTTAGTAATTTTTTTTTTTACTATTAGTGACTTAATTTGTCTATGTTTACACTTTCATATATGTTACTTCAACCCCAATATTTCCATCTTTTGAGTTATTCATGATAATCTGGTTATTTATTTTTCTGTAAAATGTTAAGCTCAGTAGCTCTAGAAAATAAACAACAAATCTTTCTATACCATTACTCTTCCACCAGGAAATAGGACCTCAACAGTCTTCTATCTTGTCCTATATTTTGCTGTTGCTTCCAGCTCTTTTCATGTTCTATCAATCAATTTTGTATCTGTGTCTCTTTGCTCCAGATATTTCTCCCTTTTTAAGGATTTTCTACTATTCAGCAGGAAAGGTTAAGTTTTCCTGTTTCATTATAATAGTCGCGGTTTGTTGGTTGAGTTCTTCTGGCTTTGCTTTTCAAGGGCAGCCAACCTCAAGCTAAACCTCCTTAGTCGTGGTTTGTTGAGTTCTTCTGGCTGTGCTTCTCAAGGGCAGCCAACCTCAAGCTAAACCTCCTTAGTCATGGTTTGTTGAGTTCTTCTGGCTGTGCTTCTCAAGGGCAGCCAACCTCAAGCTAAACCTCCTTAGTCGTGGTTTGTTGAGTTCTTCTGGCTGTGCTTCTCAAGGGCAGCCAACCTCAAGCTAAACCTCCTTAGTCGTGGTTTGTTGAGTTCTTCTGGCTGTGCTTCTCAAGGGCAGCCAACCTCAAGCTAAACCTCCTTAGTCACGGTTTGTTGAGTTTTTCTGGCTGTGCTTCTCATGGGCAGCCAACCTTAAGGTAAACCTCCTTAGTCACGGTTTGCTGAGTTCTTCTGGCTTTGCTTCTCACGGGCAGCCAACCTCAAGCTACACTTCCTTAGTCGCAATTTGTTGAGTTCTTTTGGCAATGATTCACACGGGCAGCCAACCTCAAGCTAAACCTCCTTAGTTTTATCTTACTATATGCATGGCAGGGAGTATGGTTACTTTTCTGTGGCTCTTTTTCTAAGTCTCTGTAATACACATTAGAACAGAACATAGTCCATGCCAAAATTCTTCTCTTCTCTTCTTAATGTTCAAACACAAATTTTGTTATATTACTAGAATGTTTCCTGAGTATAGTTCTATCAATGCATACTTTGTCTTTCTAGTTTCTAACTGTTTTTGTTGTATTTTAGTTAAAGTTTGACTAATTTTACATAAAATTATCATGCTTTAATAATGTATATTTCTAACTAATTTTACTATTATTTTCATGACTACAATTATATTTTTTTTCACAACTTTTATTTACATTGCATAGTTTCAGGAGTTTTCTGTATAATTTTGTTGTCTCTCCATGAATTTTCTGAAGAATTTTATGTTAACAAGTTTGTTAGACAAATGTATAATATTTACTTGTACTTTCAGATCACGTCAGATCTTGTCAGATTTTTTGTAGGTCCTTCCTTATATATCATAAATATATTTACATAATATATATGTCATAGATATTGGCATGTCATTGGTGGAGAATACCTTGTTAGAAAAATAGTCGTCCATCACAGGCAACGGGGACAACAGTTTCAGACTTGTTGCATCTCTTGTGGCATGTGTAGAGATGACTGAAAAGTATCCCGAGATAGAATCCCACTAATCTGCTTGGAAATTGATAATAGTACAAACTGATTGATAAAACACAAACATAAAACACAAAGTCGATCAGCTTTACATTGAACTCGCAGACTATCAGATTATAGGGTCTGATCAATCTTGTGTTTTTTGTAAGTGCTATTGTTATACAGTATTTAGCAGTTAGCATTTAGCAGCATTTTATCATGGTTTCAATATATTGAACAAGAATAGTTGAGTCAGTCATTTGTGTTTTTTTGTGTGTGCATTTTTCATCATCTCCATTATCTCACATATCAGACATCATCCATACACCAACATCACACATCATACATACACCAACATCATACATACACCAACATCACACATCATACATACACCAACATCACACATCATACATACACCAACATCACACATCATACATACACCAACATCACACATCATACATACACCAACATAACACATCATACATACACCAACATCACACATCATACATACACCAACATCACACATCATACATACACCAACATCACACATCATACATACACCAACATCACACATACACCAACATCACACATCATACATCATACATACACCAACATCACACATCACACATCATACATACACCAACATCACACATCATACATACACCAACATCACACATCATACATACACCAACATCACACATCATACATACACCAACATCACACATCATACATACACCAACAAAACTTAGATCTTTACATTCTGTAATTAATCCTTCATTTCCATGAAAATAAATATACAAAAAAGCTCCAAAAACAAAAAAGTTATCAATTTTTCATGCACCAACCAAAAATAATGCAAATTGTTGAAAAAGTATTTTTCTGCAGGGGGAAATTGTGCAATTTTTATTTTGTCTTGGTAAAATGAATTACTCATAAATTCCGGGGGTTACAAATGAACATTTATAAACAGTTGGAAATGGTGTTCATGATTAGAAGGTCTTGTTTATGTTTTTTTTAAGAAGCCAAAATTGCAGTTGTAATGGTCCAGGTAATTTTTTTTTTCGAAATGCAAAATTCTAAAAAATGTTATCATGAAGTGAATACTATAAAAGCACACACACACAAAAATAAGTTATCAAAAATCAGACAATGGTAAGAAATATTAGACAATTAAAATAAAACACAAACAGTAGATGAGCAATAAGAAATCACCAAAATCATAGTGCAACTGCAACCAAAAAATACCTCCAACAAATTAATGGGCCAGTGAAAAGAAATATCATAGATATACTGAACCAGCAACAAGAAAATAGTGATCAAATAATAATAAATCACAAATTAGTGGACCAATTAAAAAAAATTGGTTTGGAACAAGAAAACTTTAAAAAAATTGTGGATCAGTGGCAGACACTAATAAATAGTAGACCAGCAAAAGATACCAACAGACAATCAAGCTATAGCAGATACCAAGAAACAGTGGGTAAAAAGCATATAAACAAACAAAAACTCAATTGTAACAACTTATAAAAAGTAACAAGAACACACAGTGGATTTTTAACAGTAAAATAGAGTAAAAAAACAATTGTTTTGATTTTCATTCCACTTCATAACAAAGTGCTAAATACCTGATATAGAATTAACATTTCTCAATTTGCCAGGGAAAAGTTTCAAGTGTCCTTATGCCAAAGTTTCAACATTTATTTGTGTTAGGCCCTATATGTTATTGTTTAATTCTTGCACACAATAATAATTCAATTTTTTTTCAAATTATACAGTTTTTACTAATGTACATGTAAAAGTTGAATCAACTTTTTAACTTATTTATGTGAAACCCAATCAGCTTTCATAATAGTGCAAGCAAGTAACCAAATCTGATTTGCTTCTTGTTTTTGTTTTGTTTTGTTTTGTTATTGATATTGAAACAGCATTCATTTTGTTGTATGTAAAATTAAAAAAATTTTCTTGTGTATGATTGTTTGTGTATGATGGCCTTTTTGGTCAAAAGAATGATTTTTTCTATAGCTGTTCTTTGTTTATTTTGCCTTATTTTTGTTGGTTTATCTTTGATCATGAAATTGTTCTTTGGAGATTTAACAATGACATCTACGAAGTTCTTGAACTGGATAGGGACACAGAATGTAACTGTCATCTGCATTCTCTGTGATTTGAAATATTTTTGCCAGGTTGCTTCAGACTATATTTAAAAAAAAAATTTACAATTAATATTTAACTTCATATTTTTTTCATGTCAATTATGAATCACAATATTGAAGGATTTACCCATAAACCATTTCAAGCGACTATTTTTTGAATGCAGCCATTTTTGAATGATGTTCTATCCTGGATGAGCTATTTTTAGTAATTAAATCGCTTGGGTTGCTGTATTACTGAAATGTCACAGTGCATTCAACCTTTGTGAAAGTTCCTCACCGAAGGTATACACAGGAAATTAGAAGATCACCAAACTTGGTCAGCGCTAGAAGTATTAAAGAACAAAATGATACATTTGTTAAAGACTAAATAACCAAAGCTTTCAGATAAACAGGAAGCACTTTTCTGCAGAAGACGGATGTGTCGGGCCATTTACACAAATAAAATGGCAACATAACACATTTACATTCTCTGAACTACATCCTGCTGAAAATTTAGTAGTCTTGCTCTAAGAGATCAAGCAGTTTTTATAGAAGGAACTGTCAAGAAGATGTAGAGAACAGAAAGTATGGTTGAGAGTGGTGAAATTACATAAGATTGTGTGGTTTGAACTGACACATCCCCGCCGAAGATGGATGTGTCGGGCCATTGGCGCAAATAAAACGGCGACACAACGCATTTCCATTCTCTGGACTACATCCTGCTAGAAATCTAGTAGGACAATGGTCTTGCTACAAAGGAGAGCCAGCAGGAGTTTGAGAATGAACGATGAAGAAGAAGAAGAACTGACACATCAAGGAGTGTTTTGAGCATTATTTTCTCTATTTATCTATGGCTGGGGAAAGGAACACTTGGTGAGGATTTTTGTATGCTAATAGCTCCAATGTGACACTATCACATTTTGTATGCTAATAGCTTCAATGTGACACATGTTGTGTGCTAATATCTCCATTATGACACACTCACATTTTGTGTGCTAATAGCTTCAATGTGACACATGTTGTGTGCTGATAACTCCAATGTGACACTAGCACATTTTGTATGCTAATAGCTCCAATGTGACACCCTTATGACTCTAATGGGTTACAGAATTAATTATAATAATTATTATTGACATAACCAGTAATGAGACAGAAAATGTTGATCTGTTATATAGCCAACACTTGTTTCAGAAACACCATTTTATCTTAAATTTGAAATTATGCAATTTATGATGTAGGCCTATATTATATAATATGCCATTTGTAAAAATTCTCCCCTTCCCTCTCAAAAAGGACCATTTACAGTCTCTATTGTGCATTATGTCCTCTAGTGTAAATCTATGCAATTTGTGGTTTACATTTGAAATTATGCCAGTTTGTAATACACATGTTAAATTGTGTCTTCTGCTGTGTATATTTATATGATTCAACCAATAGTGCCAATCTTCTGACACATTTTCTCAAACTCATAAAGCCAACAGTAATTTTGAATATGGTACTCTGTAAATAGAAAGGGAGTATATACGATGTAGTATAGTGTAAATTCACTTGCCCACTTATCAGCAGACTTAGATTTTGGGTTCACTCATTAGTTGTGGTTTGAAATAAAAATTTCCGCCAAAGATAGATATGTCTGGCCATTGGCACAAATAAAATGGAGACACAACACATTTCTATTCTCTGGATTACATCCTGCTGGAAATTAGTAGGGCCATTGTAATGCTACAAGAAAGATTCTGTGGCAGTTTGAGAATGAATGCTCAAAAATAAATACAAATTGCTGCCTTGGTTTATCTAGTCACAAAGAAATATGGTATCAGGGCTCATTCTCTGGGATGGTCGAGGAAGGGCATTATTACTATTGAGCAAGTGTGAAGACAACACTTGTTGCATGGTTTCTGGTCAACCACTGACTAAGCGGCTGAGCACATGGGAAAACATTGTGCTATGACGCTGCTTCACAATTTATATTATATTAGAGATGTGTTTAAATATCAGAAAGTCTTTGAAGTGAAATGGTTGGTTGCTGATCCAAACTTTTGTGGGATCATACCCTTTGACCCAATGTCATTGTGCTGTACATGTGAAAGAATTAGAACATGCCATCTGTGATATACATTCTATGATGTACCATTTTCTTATCTTTTTGAAATTATGTCATTATGTACTTTTTTCTTCAATAAATTATGCCTTATGTGGTGCACATTTTAAATTGTGCAGTTTGCTGTATAAATGTTATATTATGCCTCAGCCAAAGTTAGATGTGTGAGGCCATTGGCGCAGAAAATGATGACACAGCGTATATCCATTCTTTGGACTACACACTGCTGGAAATCTATAAGGACCATTGTCATGCTTCAAGAGTTTTCCCAGCAGAAGTTTGAGAATGAACGCTGAAAGGCCACAAAGGGTTTAGCGAATAGATAGATAGATTTGAATACTGCAATTTGCTTTGGACATTGATAAAACTGGGATGTCTATACTAAAGTTATCAAGATATTTGTCCGTCCCATGCATCTTTGAGTTAAAAAGTATGTTATGGAATTTGATATCAGCTCTCTGGCATTTGGTCTACTGCCATATTTTTTAAATTTGTAAGCCATATATAATTATTTGTACATGTAGTAAATTGTTTACACATTGAGACATTACAAACATTGACACAAAAACAAACATTGAATCAAAACAAACATTGAATCAAAACAAACATTGACAAATTATAAAGTGCTAACCATGGTTGTGTAGTGGCTACTATACAGACTTCATAACCCAGTGTTCTAAGATTAGATTAATTCAAAGTTGATGGAAATTTACTTTTTTTAAAACCAAGAATAAGTTCAGGTTTACCCAGCCTTAGAAAATGAGTACCAGAATGAATTGGCAAAAGTAAAGGCAGCATATCCGCCTGGCTTCACATTGGTCAAATAAATTACAGATCTAACATCATAGTTCCCATAGTCCTCATAGGGACATCACTTTACTTTCTTTACAGTACAAAGTGCATCAAAAAGGTTGTCGCTTGGTCCACTACGAGTTAATGGTTTTAACATTTCTCCTTACCAACACCGAATTCTGCTAACATTTTATGAGACTATAGGCCTAATAGCCAATGTTAACATTTATCTCTGCAATTTCTAGTAACAAATTTTGTGAATTTGTGTCATAATTTCTTGTAGATTTTGAAAAACACTTTTAAATATTACAGAGTACCATAAGTGCCTTGAATATGGATACAGATGATATATTTGTAACTGCAAGATTGTTAATATACTTGGAAATCTGTTATCCACCTCCAATACTTGTTAATATACTTAGAAATATGTTATCCACCTCCAATACAATGGAACCCATTTGTAATGCTTACATTTATAACAGAGTCAGACAGGGATGCATCCTCTTAACACACCTGTTCAACATGTATGCAGAAAACATCATGCAAAATGTTCGAGAAGACTCACATTATGAACAGTTTCAACCTCATACTGGTAATATCAGAGGACATGAGATTTCAGAAATTAGGTATGCAGATGACATCACGGACATATAAAGAGACACGTCACATAAATAGACATTTGTAACCAAATTCCTGATTTAAATCATTTCAAAATTCCCAATTAGTTTATTCTTTCTATAATTGTATATAGCGAATTTTGATAATTACACAGATATTTTTTGTCGCTCCGGACCAATTTGTTATGAAGGGGTTCCACTATATATCTGTCCAGTTTTCACTGTACTATGTGAGACTAAGTGAGGCTAATAGTGACTGTACCAACTGTTGTTAGTAATTATAAGTTAAATCCGTCCAATTTTCAGTGTACCAAATGTGAGACTAATAGTAACTATACCAACTGTTGTTAGTAATGATAGTTAAATCCGTCCAATCTTCAGTGTACCAATTGTGAGACTAATAGTGATTGTACCAACTGTTGCTAGTAATGATGCATTAAACTTCTGAGGCTAATAAAAACAGTACTGACTCAAGAATAACACTGATGTACCAACTCAGTACAATAAACTGTCAATGCTGCATTTTTTTTCTGTTAGAGAGTTTCAGGGAGTTTGTGAGTGTGATATTGTGTGATAAAGTTGCAGGAAGTTTGTGATATTGTGTGTACAAGTAAATTTAAGTAGGTAGCCAGAGTCAATTAAAAAAATAAATTCTTGAGATTGAACCAGTCCGTTATATTGTGATATTGTGTGATAACGTTGTAGGGAGTTTGTGAGTGTTGATATTTTGTGATAACGTTGTAGGGAGTTTGTGAGTGTGATATTGTGTGATAAAGGGATAAATTGTCCAGTGTAGGGTAACAACCCTAAACAGGAAGTAGGTGGCTGGGGTAACACTGGGAAAAATGTCAAGATATACAAAAATAGGTAGGTGTGTTACCAAAATAAAACAACGAGATGCAGGGACAGACGACGTTTTGACTATAAAGCCTTCATCAGGACAAATAAATGACCACAATAAAACAAATCTAACATGGAGACAAATAGGGTTATAATGAGGAGGACAATAGCAGATAGGTAATGAGGGAAGAAAAGATGTGGAAGCATGACAGGTGAGAAAAACATATGGGGAGAAGTTAGTAGTAAGTAGGGAGGAGAAAGTAGACTGAAGAAAGTGAGATGGACAAAGAAAAGATATGGTAGCAAGTAAATTACATTAAAAATACTCACCTCAAAAGTGGCAACAGAGAATGAATGCTATAGACAAGCAATCATGATGTAAGGGAAGAGCAAAATGAGATGGTACAAGGGATCAGGTCCTCTCATATATCACCATTATCTGCTCATATTCTCTTCCTGCTGTTCGCTCTTTCTCTTCTGTTCCTGCCTTTTTTTTGTCTCTTTCTCTCTCTCCCACCTGATCCCTCGTACCATCTCATTTTGCTCTTCCCTTACATCATGATTGCTTGTCTGTAGCATTCATTCTCTGTTGCCACTTTTGAGGTGAGTATTTTTAATGTAATTTACTTGATACCATATTTTTTCCTTTGTTCATCTCACATTCTTCAATCTACTTTCTCATCCCTACTTACTACCAACTTCTCCCCATAAGTTTTTCTCACCTGTCATGCTTCCACATCTTTTCTTCCCTCATCTGCTATTGTCCTCCTCATTATAACCCTATTTGTCTCCATGTAAGATGTGTTTTATTGTGGTCGTTTGTTTGTCCTGATGAAGGCTTTATAGTCGAAACGTCGTCTGTCCCTGTAACTCGTTGTTGAAGTTGTTTTATGTTTTATTTTGGTAACACACTTACATTGTGTGATAAAGTTGTAGGGAGTTTGTGAGTGTAATATTGTGTGATAAAGTTGTAGGGAGTTTGTGAGTGTGATAAAGTTGTAGGGAGTTTGTGAGTGTAATATTGTGTGAAAAAGTTGTAGGGAGTTTGTGAGTGTAATATTGTGTGATAAAGTTGTAGGGAGTTTGTGACTGTGATAAAGTTGTAGGGAGTTTGTGAGTGTAATATTTTGTGATAAAGTTGTAGGGAGTTTGTGAGTGTAATATTGTGTGATAAAGTTGTAGGGAGTTTGTGAGTGTAATATTGTGTGAAAAGTTGTAGGGAGTTTGTGAGTGTAATATTGTGTGATAAAATTGTAGGGAGTTCATGTGATATTGTGTGATAAACTTGTAGGGAGTTCATGTGATATTGTGTGATAAAATTGTAGGGAATTTGTGAGTGTGACAAAGTTGCAGGGGGTTTGTGAGTGATAAAGTTGCAGGAAGTTTGTGAATGTGATATTGTGACTGTACCACTATCAACGACATGCAGTAATAAGAGAACAGACAGGCTTACATTATAAGCATCTACTGTTGAGTCGATGAAGATAGATGGGGCTGGGGGTGTGAACTTGCTGCTATTGCTTGATAACTGCCTTTTGAATGATGGATACAGAAATTGATGATACGAGTCAGAATGTGCTTAGCAGGTAAGCCATAAGAACCATCAACATGCATACCATTTAAGATCTGCTGGGGAGAACAAGTCCCCATGTACCTGTTGACATTGCTGCTGAAACACTAACCAATAATTATATATTCTCTCTTTATTTGGAAGAAGCGGTTGAGTAGTAGCTGCTAAGTCACATCCTCAGACAACTCTGGTTTGATTTTTACCAGCAAAGGTGGGGATCCAAAAATGGTGTAAAAATATTTGTGTGATAAACCCAATCACCAGAAATACATATTGCTACTCACATTTTGGAAGCCTGAGGAATGATACAATTCCTTCATTCTGTGCTGCACACAATACTAGTTGGGTGGTTTCTAGTCATCAACTGACCACAGACAGCTGAGTACTTATGGGTAAAAACCATCATGTGCTATGACGCTGTTAACCTAACTTACCTCTGTCTTTAATTTTACTGCAATTTACCCAAATCATGAATGTCTTATAAGTTCAATATTTTATTGTGACCAGCCATGATTCTGTCACCTTTAGTGTTGCTACAGGACAGAGCATTGAGTGCTGGAATTGCTCATGTGTTTCAATGGCCAAAGAGGGGAGCAAATAATAGCAACACTGTTTACCTTTCATACATGTTGTAAGAGACGAATAAGGAGACTATGGTGTATCTCATATAGGGTCAGTGACCCAAAGCCATTTTAAAGTTGAACGTGTCAGGCCGAAAGGCACAGATATCGCAGCAATGCTGTAAACCATGACACAATGCATTTCGTTCTCCGGACTACATCCTGCTAATCTGCAGGAGTTTGAGAACGAACGCAGAAGAAGAGTGGTGGAATATAATGATCACTCTTCAGTTATATTATTTAATGTGTGAATTTTATTGAATATTCATCTTGCATGTCTGAATATGTGCTGATAATAGAGAATTCAATATTTTTTTTCTACGCAACAATGCAAACACAATCATAGAAACCTCAATGTTTCTCTGTTGTTGAAATTTATACATTAAAATAATAAAGTTTTTATTGGTATATTTTTAGAAAGTGTTTTGTTACATAGTATTTTGTAAAATAAGTTCACTGTTGACACCTTCTTGTGCATTCTTACTTAACCTCCTGCAGATTAGCAGGATTTTGTCAAAAAACATGGTGCGTTATGTTATGGTTTACAGCTAGGCTGTGATATATCTGAACCTTTTGACCTAGTACATCCAACTTCAGCATGGCTTCTGGGTCACTTTGAACCATTATAGGATAGGGTACTCAGTCTTGCATCCACAGTCGCTTTCTTATGACAAGATAGTGTTACTATTATTTTCTCTCATTTTGTTCCCATCTTAGTGTCAACTAGTACGGATTTTCCATATTAAAATGGATTTTGGACCCCCCTCCCCCCAAACGCATGTATTTATGGGCAAAAAATAAGGGCTTTTGATGCTAAATACAGATGTTTTTATAAATTTATATATAAATTGTAAAATATGAATGAATAATTCTGTAACGAGTCAGTGTTGTAAGGGTACCACATTGGGTGCTTTAGCACACAGAGTCCTCCAGCGATTTCTATCTTAAACGATGCTGAAGCATGGGGAAAAATCTTGTCCTGTTCACTCCTTGATGTTATCTGTCCATGTCTTTATTCAGACATATAAAAGATACTGATTTATGAAAACATAAGTGGACAGCTATGGGTTTCAGTAACACATGAGCGGCATAAATTGTTAGAAAATACTTTACTGTCCACCGCAAAAATAATTGGAAACTGAAAGGTATGAGATAGGTCCCTATTCACATCTTGTGATGCCAAGCTGTAAACCATGACACAACTCATTGCATTTTCCAGATTTTTAACCAAATGAATAACATAATATAGAAGCATCGAGGATTTATTCATAAAGAAAGGTCATGCAGCAAATGAGATTTGAACCAGATTAGCTTAGATGGTACCATCTCGCCTTGCAACTTGAGTCAACAACACATTTTACATCTTTGACTGTGTGTTGTTGTCTGTGTCAATCGACTGGTCCATGTTCAAAGTAGCTTGAGAATATACACGCTGAAAGTCTGAACTAAAAACACATCTTTTTAGGGATACAGTCTGGTCAAATATTCAAAACGTGTTTTGACTCCAGTTGCGAGGCGAGTGGGTGCCATCTGAGCGGATCTTGTCTTATTAACACACAGGAGTGGATGTCTGTGGCTATATCAATAGTAATACATACAGCATCAATACCTACAGCAGAAAAAAAGGTCAAGCATGCTTGACTGTGGCTAGCTTTCAGGTATGTGTTCAGTGTACATTATGGAGAGCCAATTCTCTTGTATGGTTGACCTACTATTGATATGCTACAGACATACACGGTTCAATGGAAGCGGTAAAATACTGAACACATTAGTTAACACGATTAAGTCAGATGTGTCAGGCCATTAGTGCAAAAAACATGACAATGCATTTACGTTCCATGGATTACATACGGCTTCCAATCGAGGTCATCAACTTGAAGTGAAGATAGGGAGTAGTCCAGCCAACAGAGGCTGGAAACTGAGATTTATAGGTCCATCCTCTATATCGAGCAGGACCACAGTCCTGCCCAAGTAAGCACAGGAACTGAAGTCAGAGATACTTGATTGAGAGGCACACCAGCAATTATGGTAATTCATGCAATCCGCTGCAATAATTATGATGCAGAAATCCAGGCAATTAGTGTGGCAGCTAAAAAACTGCTGAACTCCAACTATGGCCTACAGCCTGTGGTATTCCTGACAGATGCAAGTCAGTGCTTCAAGCTCTCCAGTCTGGAAAACTAACAGACTTAAAAAAAATACTTAGCAAATTGTCTTACCAGTATAGGGTAACCATGCAGTGGTTACCAGGAAATGTATTACACTGTGGAATACCAGGAAATGAAAAAGCAGACCAACTGGCTAAGGAAGGTGCTGCCGAAGACCAACCAGATATACCAATCACCTACCATCAGAAAAAACAGATGATAAAGTCAATAAGAAAGCCACAAACACCAACACAAGATGACTATCACATTATGAACAGATCAGAACAAGTTATAATTCTACATCTCAGAACAGGACACAACCGACTCTGCAGTCACATGTATACAAAGTTCAAGATTGGCAACACGGCCATGTGTACATGTGGACAGGCAGCACAGAGTGCCAAACATATACTTCAAGAGTGTTCTGAGCATGAAACGCTGAGGCAGACATATTGGCCAGAGGAAACAACACTGGAATCAAAGCTCTATGGGACACTGTATGAACTACAAAAGACAGTGAGTTTTATTAAGGAGACAGAATTACAGATATAGACATGTTTCAAGTGAACGAAAGAAGAAGAAAATGCAATCCGCCTACTTAACATGTCTGCATGACAAATTATTTGCTGTATTCTTGATTAGGAACAAGCGTCACAGCACTGGGGGCATTCCCATATATGCTCCGCTTGCAGTTCCATCAGCCATCTAAAAGTAGTTAAGCTCAGTGTCCCAGTCAGTTGCTGATTACGTGTTCTTCTTATCTTTCCGGAGAGGGAGCACTTTCTCCCATCACCTCTAGTCACTCCCATTTCTACCATTCTCTGAATATGTACATTGTCACGTATGACTTCCTCCTCATCTCTTCGTATGTTATCCATGACTGCTCTAATCAATTCAATCCTTCTCTTCTTATCTCGGTACCGTTCACCAAAGCTTTACCAGCCAACACATCGGCTCTTTCGTTTCCCCTGACCCCCAGCCTGACCAGGAAAGTAAATCCATGTAATGTTCAGCGCATTGTTGAGAAGAATAATCCTTTCAGTTCTGATCATACACTTTTATATCTTGCGCAGCATACTTTGAGAGCCCGATAGAATCATTGAGTCTGTTGGTGGTTGCGTCGCCAGCCAAGTGACAGCTGCTGTCACCACTTCTATTTCCATTCTTATACTCAATGTTGCAGTGGGGTACGCAGCTTACTTGCTATATAGATATGTTAACCTGTGCACGAGAAGAAGACATTATGCTGGAAATCTAGTAGGAACATTGTCCTGCTACAAGAAAGATCCAGCGGGAGTTTGAGAATGAACCAAGAAAAACAAAACCAGCAGGAGTTTGAGAAAGAGTGCTGAAGTAAAAGTTGTGGCTTTTACAAAAAATGTTTTAAGTTCATATAATTCTGTGACAAAACATCACTCTAGGGGTAATTCTGTGACAAAACATCACTCTAGGGGTAATGTGGTCTACACCATGCTGTCTTTTATTTTCCGTTTGTTCTGGTACCCATTTCCACAGGCTGAGTCAACCCTAAGGTCCTTTGCAATAAAACAAATCAAACATTGACCAGATGCCAGTTTACTAAATACTACATGTACACAATTGTAGCTGACATAAAAAAGTCAGTCATTGCTGGATATTTTTTTTGGACCTTTGACACAAATAATATGGTGGCAGCACATCTCCATTATCTCGATTACATCATGCTGAAAATCTTGTATGAACATTTTCTACTACGAGAAAGAGATTCATATTTCCTGCTACAAGAGTAATTCAACTAAACTTCCAGAACAAATTCTTCTTCTTCTTTCCTTCCTTTTTTACCCTTTACAGGTGTTGAGGGAGATACAATGTTCTTGTTCTCGTTTTTCTGGCAGCTTCAGATGTTATTTGGTGTTTGTGTAATGTCTCTTTGATGTTGTCGATCCAGCGTACTCTAGGTCTACCCTTGGCTCTTCTTTCTGCTTCTCCTCTCTTCATATATGCTTTATAAACTAATGAGTCACACTGCATTCTTTTCAGATGACCAACCCATTGTATCTGTTGGTTTTGTATGTATTGTAGAATTTATATGACACCCACTCTTTCTCTTATGACATCGTTTCTAATTCTGCATCTTCTGGTCACTCCTGTGGCTTTTCTCAGACATCTCATCTCTGCTGTAACCAGTTGTCTCTTATGTTTTGTTATTAAGGACCAGAACAAATGCTTTAAAAAAAACCCACAAAAAGTTGAACGGAATATAAATGGAAACAATTTATTTCACAGATGAATATTCTATAATCAAGTGATTACAAACAAAATATTCTTCTGATGACAATGTGTCAGACAAGCAAACATAAAACTTCTAAAATTTGTTTGTATTGACATTGAGCTGTTGTACAAAATGAACTCTTGAACTTTTCTAAAAAATATATATATATTTAGTCACATCAAATAAAACACCTTAAAAATGAAAAAAAATTATTGGCACAGATAATAGTCTTCAAAAGCAACATTAAAAAAAAAAAATCAACATTTTGTTACAACTAATAAATAATTAACTTCTGCGAGTTAACTTCACTAGGTAAAAATGTATGAACAGAAGGGCAATAACAACTACCACCAAACATAGTTTACCAGGCAGCGGTAATATCATTACTTCTTTATGCTTGTGATCTTGGATGGTAGATGCCAGACACGCTAGAAGACAACCATTTCCTCCTAAGCTGCCTTTGTGTACAATGCTGAAGATCCATTGGTGGGATAAAATACCAGACAGTGAAGTACTGATTAAATCTGTATATACACACAATTTTGATGAAGGAGCAGACACGCAGGACAGGACACAAAGTCGGCATGAACAATCATCATCTACCATAAAAGTTGTTATTTGGAGAACTCTAGACTGGCTTCCGCAACATTAGAGGACAGAAGAAGCATTTTAAAGACACACTTAAGACATCACTACTCATTTCTACATAGACACTAATTCATGGGAGTCTTGCACAGACAGATCTGAATGGCGTCACAGAATCAAGAGTAGTACGGCAGCTACAGAGAACCTCAGACATGATGCAATAACATGCTAGAAGAAAGACAAGAGCTGCCGAATGTCAAACAGACTCCTCCCACACATGCTCAGAGTGCGATAGAAAATCCCAGGCACACATAGGACTCATTAGTCACAGCCACAACACAAATCATTATCATCCCATTCAGCTGAATCGTGTCAATTACAACGAATGAACAACTTCTACAAGATAGCATATTTTTGTTGAGAAATTGAGTCGATTTCATAACTCCAGGCTTTATTTCTTTCTTTGACATTCAAAATTGCATGTAACCAGAGAAGCTATTTTCTTCTACATTCAGAATTGCATGTAACCAGAGAAGCTATTTTCTTTGAAATTCAGAATTGCATGTGGCCAGAGAAGCTATTTTCTTTGACATTTAGAATTGCATGTGGCCAGGGAAGCTATTTTCTTTGACATTCAGAATTGTATGTAACCAGGGAAGCTATTTTCTTTGACATTCAGAATTGCATGTGACCAGAGAAGCTAAGAACAGTAAAGTAAAATGTGATTGAGAGAATTTAGAATTAAGCATGGCTCGAGTAGAACTAGTCATCTGATGGGTAGAATGAGGAGTGTGTTTAACCAGCGAGCTATGGGTCTAAACCATCAGGACTAAAATAAATGTTTTGGGTCCCATACAACACAAAAAAGCTCAATCCTGTCCACCGATCCATGAAAGTTGCAGACTATTGCTCTAAGCATTGGTCAGGCAAATCACAAAAACTTGGATTTAGGTGGTTCCAGGATGCTTTCCATGGAAAGCCTTGGTCTAATTTTGAAGCTCACACATGAGCAGTGTGGACCCCTTAATTGGATTTGTGTTGCCAGCCTTGAAAAGAGAGCACAGAATAAGAACATATGAACACTCTTTACCTTCCAAGCATGTCATAAAAGACAACCAAGGAGATTATGGGAGGATGGAGTTGGCTGTCCCATATAGGGTCAGAATAACCCAGAAGCCTTGCTAAAGATAAATGTGTACGGCCGAAAGGCGCAGAAATCACAGCAAAGCTGTAAACAATGACACAACACATTCCATTCTCTGGACTACACCCTGCGAATCTGCAGGAGTTTGAGAACGAATGCCGAATACCCCCTTGATTTAGCGCATGATGTGATAAAAGTACTCAATATATTTAATAAAACAGTAAGAACAAATGAGAGTCATATTTTTTTGGTAATGTAACGCAATAAATATGTACATAATTTTATCTATAAATAAATGAAATGCCATCTCAAAATTGACATTGTAAATGTTTTACAGTAAATACAATAAATACTCCAAAACATAGTTTTATCTTTTAAACAAAAAAATACGGCATAGTCTCTAATATTTGTAATAACACAAATCTATTTACTAAATTCTTGCTTAAGTCATACTGGGAAGCCTTAATGGTTTATACTTCATGTGCCATTAGGTGTCATATAGGTCTCTCTGTGTATCTCCACATATATCTGTGCCCCATGAAGCTGAACCCCATAGATTTTGCCTCAAGCCTGTATCCTCTAGCCAGAACCTCTGTCTTTGCTCTTTGTATATTTAGCAGTCCTGAAGTATGTGTTTAGGAGTTTGGGTTTTGGATCCACATGGACATTCATCTGTGTATAAGATTCCCAGTTAGTAAAGCTGACACATGCCTATCTTATTTTGTATTAGTATGTTTGTTTAAATCTCCAGTAATTAGCTCTTACCTTTTATGTGCATGTGCAAGTGGGCTGTTTTCTCCAGAGTGTTATTTCATACCTAGCAGACTCCCAACTCTCAGCGGTGTGCACCAACTCTCAGTGGTGTAAAATGCTTTGAGAAGAAGTCTTAAACTCAGAAGGGGGGGGGGGGAAATTATATGGATTTTATGGCTTTTCTATCCTTCAGCAACATGCAGAGGTGGAGCAATATGTTTGAGCTCCTCTACCAAGCATCCTTTCATAGGTTATTGATTCTAGATTAGGAACCAGCATAATGGCACATGAAACATTTGTCTTCCCAGCAGCAATCCCCAAGAGTATGCAGACTCTCGGATGTTGATTACATTATCTTCTGATCTTTCCAGAAATGTAACACTATTTCCCCTCACCCCTGATCACCCCCACTTCTGTGATTCTTTGAATGTGCACATTATCACCCTCAGCGTCGTCTTCTTTGACCAGTAGCAAATCAAAACCTTGTTTGATGTTTCAAGATGGTGGTGTAACTGGCCATATATTCATGGGATGTGCCTGTGATTCTGTTTATCTTGAAATTTCCCGTAGTTGTAACCTCTAATAACTCTTACTATGTTGCTCCAGTGTTTCTGAAATCAAAAGTTCTTTCAGAGGTGTCCAGAGAAACTCAGCCATGGTCACTAGGATGTGTGGGGCAGCCATTTATGTATCCCCTACCATTCAAGGTGGCACTCCAATTCTACAGGGCTAACATGTTTGTCTGATTCTGGGCTCCCACAGAGAATTTCTCATGTCCTGCACAGATTTGCATTTCACCACACTCCCATGTGCTACATGGTCATAGCCAGGGCACCACGTACACATTGACAGATAGGATGGTATTCAGATCTGGAGCTCACCTAGTTTCTCCAGCACTATGTGCAATGCTAGGCTCTCTGACTGTTGCATCATAAAGGGAAAGAAAACTACACATAAAATGCTGTGGGGTTTCCATTAGAGGAAAACACCACTATATTGACATATCATCTACATTATTGGAAAACACCACTATATTGACATATCATCTACATTAGAGGAAAACACCACTATATTGGAATGCCATCTACTCAGAGTTTACTTTTGCATAGTAGTTGGTCTGATAGGACATTAGTGAGAACTTCAGAGCTTCCATGTCATCTGCTGATAGTTTACTGTTGCATAATGCTTTATCTGATAGTCCCAGCAGGGAAACCTTCAGTATGTCATCTAGTGAGAATTTACTACTGAATGGTGGATCTGATAGCCCAATACTGAGACCTTTAGTATGCAGATGAGACTATTGGTTGCATGCAAACTTTTCCCATTTCTGGGGTAATGGCAATCATTAAATTGACACATTGTATCTGTTTTAAATTAAGAGATAAATCTGAAGTGTCTGGGAACAACCCAACACATTCACATTTTTAAATATTTATTGCTGAATGCAAGGGCACAAAATTTAATTTTTGTGACAAGACTAAATATTACACACCGGTTCCTATAGGTAGTTACAGAGAATACAATATATAGCATTATATAACTTATGTAAAGTTTTGTAGCACACTAAACAGACTCAATCAAATTAAAAAATATAGTTAACAACTCACAGAAAAGATTAAATTAAATAAAAAAAATATAGTTAACAACTCACAGAAGAGATTAAATAAAATTTTTAAAAGTTGTAACAGCTCACAAAACAAACTGAATTAATGTTATACTACACTAGCTCTTCAGATCTGGAGTGTTGAATGAATACAAGGCTGCAGTAAATCTGTGTGTCACATGATCAATAAATATATGTAAAAATAAACAAATAATTGGCTGAATTGCTTTCAGCCAATGTTACTGAATATCTGCTTACAGCCAATGTTTCAGCCTGAGTTACATAATAATACACGGAATCGGTGTTTTGACCAAAAGGCCTTTATCAAGATGTCGAGAAAAAACACAGAAGGGGAAAAAAGTGGGATTGAAATGAAGAGATATGGGTATAAGCAAGTAACAAAAAGGAAGCAATGGATATATACAGTTACATATCAAGAAACACAGGCAGGTCTGGGGATTGGGTGTGAGGCCAACACCCTCTCCATGAGACCCATATAGGGATGACTAATGTTTATTACAGAATTTCACAGGAATTAAAACACTGGTCCACTAATATCAATTTACAACAGAATAAAAAGATACAACAAATGAACAGTAATGGTTTCTATCCACTCTGGATGCCTTCTCTTTGATATCTTTCATTTAATACTGTTTTCATTTAAAAGTGACAGCACTTAGAAGTTGTGTTAAAGATTATACATTTTATGTTACAGGATCCAGATCTATAATTTAGTTGGGGACTACAGAATTTGATTAAATTAGAGAACAATAGAGTACAAAAATAAAAATAGCTAAGTTATAGAACAGTGGAATAAAAAAAATAAGAATACCTAAGAGGTGATAACTATCTTCTTCTTCTTCTTTCTGTCCTCATGTACCTTTTCGGTGTTGATGGGATAGTGAGTGGGTGATAACTATGATAAAGTATTATTGTCACTGATTACTAATAAATAGCAAAAAATACCAAATATAATGTCAATGAGAAATAACAACAAGCAAAGGAACAAAAACTTTACATATTACGGTCCAATAGGGACCTGCATCAAGAAACAACCATGAACTAGAAATAAACACAAGCAATAACATGGGATGATCTTACAGCTGCATGACACTGGCTGTAAGACCATCCATTTGTATTGATCCTATTGTTTGTGTTTATTTCTAGTTTATGGTTGTTTCTTGATGCAGGTCCCTATTGGACTGTAACTGTAGAGTATCTATTTCTTTTTGTTTTATTGTTATTTCTCATTGACATTAATTTACATTGGGTATTTTTATTAGTTACTAGAGGTAATACCCAGCATTGCCCAGGGTGAGATTTAAAAAATAACACAAATTTTTTCCAAAATTCATCAGGTTTTAAAATTAATAGATCCAACAAAACATATATCCCATTCCTGAAGAGCGCCAAGATATAACCTGCGTAGAGTTTAATTTGTTAATAATTCATTATTCCAAACTTTTAGAAGTGGCCTAGGTCTAAACAAACAAAAGCTATTCTATTAGGCCCTTACAAGTATATGTAGGCCTAATGTGATGTGATGGATATGTTTATTAAAAAAAAAGAAACCAACAAACGTTCTTCAGATATTTAAACTTAAACCCTTATAATATAGCCATGACTGTGTATTATTTTCTATACATGCTCGCCAAAAAAAAAAACCCCAGTTTCTAGGATCAAACATCGAACACAATAGTCATGTCAAAACAAAGGTTTTTTTTGCACTTTGGCACCACAATCATTTTTGAGTGCGTAAAATATTATTAATATAATTGTTTAATCTTATTATTACACAACTGTCACTGGGAGATTATTGCATTTCTTCTCAATCTATATGGAGTTAGGACAGCAATTATGATCTTTTAAGATTTCTCATATTGACTACAGGTGAGACTATGACCTAATTAGTCACTGTGTCAAATTTCATCCGAAACGATCAAATCATTTACATTATACCGGGCTGACACAATGGACTTATTCATTTATATATATATAGATATTAGTAATTAGTGACAATACTTTATCATAGTTGTTGTCGCTTCTTATCTTTGTTACTGCAGCAATCTCTACCGTGTCGGATATCCTCAGTTTGTTACTGCAGCAATCTCTACCTTGTCGGATATCCTCTGTTTGTTACTGCAGCAATATCTACCGTGTCGGATATCCTCAGTTTGTTACTGCAGCAATCTCTACCTTGTCGGATATCCTCAGTTTGTTACTGCAGCAATCTCTACCTTGTTGGATATCCTCAGTTTGTTACTGCAGCAATCTCTACCTTGTCGGATATCCTCAGTTTGTTACTGCAGCAATCTCTACCTTATCGGATATCCTCAGTTTGTTACTGCAGCAATCTCTACCTTGTCGGATATCCTCAGTCAGTTTGTTACTGCAGCAATCTCTACCTTATCGGATATCCTCAGTTTGTTACTGCAGCAATCTCTACCTTGTCGGATATCCTCAGTCAGTTTGTTACTGCAGCAATCTCTACCTTGTCGGATATCCTCAGACAGTTTGTTACTGCAGCAATCTCTACCTTGTCGGATATCCTCTGTTTGTTACTGCAGCAATATCTACCTTGTCGGATATCCTCAGTTTGTTACTGCAGAAATCTCTACCGTGTCGGATATCCTCAGTTTGTTACTGCAGCAATCTCTACCTTGTTGGATATCCTCAGTTTGTTACTGCAGCAATCTCTACCTTGTCGGATATCCTCAGTTTGTTACTGCAGCAATCTCTACCTTATCGGATATCCTCAGTTTGTTACTGCAGCAATCTCTACCTTGTCGGATATCCTCAGTCAGTTTGTTACTGCAGCAATCTCTACCTTGTCGGATATCCTCAGACAGTTTGTTACTGCAGCAATCTCCACCTTGTCGGATATCCTGTTTGTTACTGCAGCAATCTCTACCTTGTCGGATATCCTGTTTGTTACTGCAGCAATCTCTACCTTGTCGGATATCTTCAGACAGTTTAGTTATTATTATAAGAATATTTAAATCAAATATTATATTGCCACCGCTGCTCAGAAACAAGGACAACAACAAGAAAGACAACCAGAAAACTATAAACATTCATCTATGGATGCCACTGTACAACATAAAGTTTCTTCTTCTTCGGCGTTCATTCTCAAACTCCAATCAGATCTCTCATATAGCAGGACAATGGTCCTACTAGAATTCCAGCAGGATGTATAGTTCAGAGAATGGAAATGTGCAGTGTCACCATTTTATTTGTGCCAATGGCCCGACACATCTGGTCTTTGGCGGTCAACAGAAGGGATATGACCATCAATGCCGCCCGTAAGTTGCAAGGACCCAAAAGGGGATCAAAGAATAGCAACACTGTTTACCTTCCATGCATGTCATAAGAGGTGACTAAGGAGGCTTTGGGGTGGAGTTGGCTGTCCCATCCCATATAAGGGCAAAGTGACCCAGAAGCTATGCTGACGTGGCAGGCCGAAAAATGCAGATATCGCAGTCAATCTGTAAACAAAAATATTGCATACTGTTCTGACATCCTGTTAGCCAACAAAACATCCTGTTGGCCAGCAAGACATCTGGACATCCTGTTAGATAGCAAGATTTTTAGAACAAATACAGAAGAACTCTTTTATGCAATGGAGGGATTGATTCTCCAGTGCTTTAGTTCACACCCAGAACTCCCAACTCAGAGTGATGGAGTCACACAGTGGTGGAGTCACACATTTATGTGCAGTGCTTTAGTTCACACCTAGAATACTCTCAAACACACAGTGGTGGAGTCACACATTGATGTACAGTGCTTTAGTTCACACCTAGAATACTCCCAAACTGACAGCAGTGGAGTCACACAGTGGTGGAGTCACACAGTGATATGCAGTGCTTTGTGATAAGAAGCTTAATACTCAGAGAGAATAAAATATACATTGAACAAAAAAATAAAACAAAACTATTTTTCACATGGAAAAGAGGGAAAACAACATAAAAATACAGTAAACATGCCATTATTTTAAACAAGGTGTACATATATTTGTAAATACAGAAATTTAGTAAATTAAAAAGTGGGAATGTTGTGATACTTCAAAGAATAAAATATAATTAAATAAAATCTATGCAGGAAACATTGATTTTAGAATATTGTACACAGATTTTGTAACAAGTGGCTATCAAATGATTTAAATATTGGTTTGTATAATGTAGAAAACACACAACTAATACGAATTGGTAAACATTTACAGCTAGGGGCTGGACTAAGGAGTTGACAGTACATGGATGTCACTGACCACTGCAAGTTTTACAAGATCTCATGCTTTTAATTTTAAAATTATACTTAGTTGAATATCTACAATTTAAAAAAAAATTCAAATTTGTTTAATATCTACAATCGTCTATTTAAAAAAAAAACTACTCATTTTCAAATATCTACAATATTCTATTTTTTAAAGAAAAAAAATTATTTGAATATCTATAATCTTCTATCTTTTTAAGTGGTTACCTGTAAATGTCTACAATCCTCATTGTTTTTTGAGTTATCATTGTTTTAATATCTACAATTTTCTATTTGTTGTTCTAATTTATTAATTATCTACCTAATTTTCAATGAGTTATCATTGGTTAATACTGCTCAAGTCAGATGTTTTGGGCCATTGACGCAAATAAAACAATGCTTATCCATTCTCTGGACTACAACTTGCTAAAAATCAATCAATACCATTGTCTTGCTGCAAGAGAGTTCAGCGAAAGCTTGAGAGCCAATGCTAAATAAAAAAATTACACAATCTTTACTTCAATCAATCTTTACTTTTCTTAGAACTGAAATATCTACATGAACAAAATCTTCAGTTTCCATAGCTTTGGTGTGTCAATATTAACTACTTTGAACTACATCACTACTGTCTCTAGCTTGGAATCTTTAACATCTCACACCCCTACGGCATTAATGGTTGGTTGGTTGTTGATCCAGCGGCTCTTGCCCTTTAACCCAATGCCATTAAAATGGCATTATATTGCTGGGAAGGACGGCATTAATAAATGCTATGTGTTAACTTTACTAGTTTGAGCGCTTTTAGAAGCATGTTTACTGCAGGGTGCAGGTCAAACTTGACACTGCCTCTCCAAAGTTGGCTACTGTCCTATGGCCATGAAGCGCAGGTATAATATGAGAATTTACAACACTCATACAACATTGATATACAAGCAATGAATAAAATATATACAGAACAGAGATGATACAAAATATGGAACATGATAGTTTGATATATATGCACTTAAATTGCTTAGAAATTTCTGAGCCTATTCAGCTGGCGTAGTGCAGACATTTAGAAGGTGCTGAGCCGTATTCAGCTGGCGTAGTGCAGACATTTAGAAGGTGCTGAGCCCTATTCAGTTGACGAAGTGCACAGACAATCGAGAAAAGGCAATCGTTACCAAAAATAGACGTTATTTCAAGTTCAGTATATACCAATCCCTTCTTCATAATAGCCTTGCACGATGATCTCACACCGTGTCACTATCTTGGGTAATGTGACGGATTATTTGTCCCTTTGCATATAACTTGTGCCGCTAGCCAATGACAAGCTTGGGAAAAGTTGGATATATCAAGATAAGTTATGTTGCATGAGATCAGTGCATAAAACTATCCTGCAGAAGGACGTGTTATCAAATTACAGTGAGAATTGTTGAAAATGGGAATCCCGAAGGAACACCCTCCCCGCCCTAAGTGTGACACATGCTTAGTCCTTGTACCTAGATCTTTTTGCATAGTGTCACATCAATGAGTGGTAGATCTTGCACACAAGATGAGGAATGTTTACCCAAAGTCTTCTCTACCTACTTTCAGCTGGGAAAATTAACAATATGGGAATTGAACTCCAAACTGAATAAAACCAATGCAAAAATAGTTCAATGAAACTGGACAATCATTGTTACATGTGGTCAGATGAAACTGGACAATCAATGTTACATGTGGTCAAATGAAACTGGACAATCAATGTTACATGTGTTCTGATGAAACTGGACAATCAATGTTACATGTGTTCTGATGAAACTGGACAATCAATGTTACATGTGTTCTGATGAAACTGGACAATCAATGTTACATGTGTTCTGATGAAACTGGACACTCAATGTTACATGTGTTCTGATGAAACTGGACACTCAATGTTACATGTGGTCAGATGAAACTGGACAATCAATGTTACATGTGTTCTGATGAAACTGGACACTCAATGTTACATGTGTTCTGGTGAAACTGGACAATCAATGTTACATGTGTTCTGATGAAACTGGACACTCAATGTTACATGTGTTCTGATGAAACTGGACACTCAATGTTACATGTGTTCTGATGAAACTGGACACTCAATGTTACATGTGTTCTGATGAAACTGGACACTCAATGTTACATGTGTTCTGGTGAAACTGAACAATCCATTACATGTGATTCGATGAAACAAAACTGAATACCTGAGGCATTAGTAGTTACCATCTCAAAGATGAAATAATTTTGTGGGGATCATTCGTTCTCAAACTCCCATCGGATCTTTCTTGTAGCAGGATGATACTACTAGATTTGCAGCTGGATGTAGTCCAGAAAGCAGAAATGCATTATGTCATAATTTTATTTGTGCCAATGGCCCAACACATCACACTACAGTGTTGGTAACTAATACATTTAGTGATTTTAACCACTACCACTGAATGGTGGACGTCTGTAACCATATTGCTAGTAGACCAGACGTACGTGAGAACTGGTTCGCATACTTACACACTAGCCACCATGCTCAAAGCTAAGAACGGTCAAGCATGCCCGTTAAAAAATGCTTGTAATTTTTGCTGCAGCCTGTATCACTAATGACGTGGCCACAAATGCCCACATGAATTTATTATCAGTGTTGAAACGAGATGCCCACAATGAAATCATTATTTCGTTAGTGTCTGTCTGGGCTTGAGCTCACAATGAAATCATTATTTCGTCAGTGTTTGAAACAAGAACAAAGAATTACAACACTGTGACCTGTCATGTATGTAATAAGAAAAAGACATCTGTAATGATCACTAAGGAGATTATTGGCGCAATTCAAATAGTGGCACAACACACTCACATTCTCTGGACACAATCATTCTCTGGACACACTCACATTCTCTGGACACACTCATTCTCACAACACACTCACATTCTCTGGACACACTCATTCTCACAACACACTCACATTCTCTGGACTACAATCCGTAGAAATCTAGCAGGACCATTGTTCTGCAACAAGAGAGATCCGGTGGGAGTTTGAGAATGTTGTTCTGCAACAAGAGATATCCGGTGGGAGTTTGAGAATGTTGTTCTGCAACAAGAGAGATCCGGTGGGAGTTTGAGAATGAACGTAAACAGAAACAGACTCCAGAACACATACTTCAGGACTGCCCAACATACAAAGAGCAAAGACAGCAGACCTGGCTAGAGGATACAGACTTGAGGCAAAAGCTATGGGGCAGCCGCTCTGACCTGGAGTAGACAGTGGACTTCGTCTTGATGACCACATGCTGAACGCAGAAGAAGAGCGTAAACAAACAAGCAATTATTGGAACAGCAAGAACAGAATACAAATGAATGATGGAGAATGCTGGTATTTCTCACACATGTAATACTATGACCAATACTGGGATTTAGACCAGGTGACTACTTGGCATATTCATCTATTATGCTCATACAGTTTATACTGCTATTGAAAATTACCACACTCATTTTTTAGAGTTAAGTGTCCTTGGCATTGTGGTTAAGGTTGCAAGTTTGATTCTAAGTTGTGATATTGGTAAATAGTTATATCAAGAAAAATTCCATGAACATCCACTTAAGGGGTCAGAAACTGGAAAAAGTTACTAACTTTAAATATCTCAAGTTCCAAATATGTGATGATAGCAATTTGGAAAATATATTAAGTTAAAATATATTAAGACTTAGGATAATGATGGTTGCCATGGCAAAGTTGAATATGATATGGAAAAGTAAGATCAGTATTACAGTAAAGATCAATCTATTTAGATCACTAGTGCTAAATATATTTTTATATGGAAGTGAAAGTTGGACACTCAATGCAGACACAGAAAGAAGGATTCAGGTTTTTGAAAACAAATGCTACAGATGTTTGTTAAGAATTAGTTATATTGAACACAGGACAAATATATTTGAATGACAGCAAATAAAACACTAGCAGCTTACCAAGAATCACTTTTGGCAGTGGTGAAACGGATAAAAATAAACTTGTTTCTTGGACATGTAACGAGACACGGTTCACATTTCAAAACTTTTTATCAAGGAACGTTTGAGGGTAGAAGAAGAAATGGAAAAAAGAAAATTCTGGAATGATAACATCAAGGAATGGTCTGGACATGATTTTTCTGTCCTACTTCTGTGAATAGCCGCGGATAGAGGTGTTTAGAAGGAATTTTGTTCTCATGTCACTATTGTTGTACCCGTACGACCCTGATGGATTATGGGTGTTATTATTATTTTCTTGATTCCTTTTGATTGCTGTATGGAGTCTCATCATCATCATGTGCCATGCCGGCTGGCATAGGTGATCATGGCTCTCTCTCTCCTGTATTATGTATCAAACTCGTTATTGTTTCCCTGCTGTGCCAGGTTGTCAAACTTCCTAATATTTTCTCACATTGTTGCCCTATAATCTTGCCTGTTGTGACTATGTTCTCTAAGCCTCCTTTGTCTCATGAAGTATGGCATCTACATCGTCATTTTTGAAAAGAACATGCTTTTGGAGATTCCTGGGGGTTTATTATTCGAAGCCACAGGGTGACATGTTATGAGAGGGGTACTTTTGGCCAGAAAATGCCAGAGTGGATACAAGAGTCCAAAATATCTGATATTGAAAAAATGAGTGTGGATACACAGGTCCAATAAATCTGATAATGAGAATGGCAAGAGTGGATACAAGGAGTCCAATGAAACTGATGCTGGAAATGTCAAAAGTGGATATAAGAAGTCAAAGGAAACTGATACTGGAAATGTCAAAAGTGGATACAAGGAGTCCAATGAAACTGAAAATGTCAAGAGGGTTCAATAGACTTTCAACTGTTCAGGTTGTTTTCTCAGCTAACTTGATGCTGCACACTGACAAACTACACAAATACATAAATAAGGCTTGTATCTACAACTAATGGCAAGACTGTCTTCGTATTAAAATCTGTGTTACTCATGTCATCAAATGGACAGATCAATGTTCACAAAATGTCTTCACAATCTGTATTTTCAAGCGTGTACACAGATTGTGGTTGGCTTGCTTGGTCATGTACATCGCAGCACAGAAGAATGTCACATATACTGACATCCAAGCCTTCAAGGTACAACCAACATGTACTATTCAAGCATTATGAAAACCCCCATTTGTTATTCAAATGTCATCCCAACCTTTTTTATTATAAATCTCACTAAAATCATTTTGTATATAAGTCTTACTAAAATCTTGTTTACTATAGAAGTCTTACTAAAATCTTGTTTACTATAGAAGTCTTACTAAAATCTTGTTTACTATATATATATCATTAAAATCTTAATGTATTATGCAAATCTCACTAAAGTCTTCATATGTTATTTTACCATCAATTTATTTTACTATTCAACATGGCCACCAAATCCTTTCTTTGTGTTCCCAGAGTAAGACTCTTTACATTGAATTTCCCATTGGTGTTCTTGTATTTCTGTCTATGATCGTTATAGTGTTTTGTGGTTTATTTGTGCATGTATGTACATTTGTCCATACAAGTCGTTATCTCGATGTTTTTAGAAAGCAAATAGGCAGATTACACGCATCTACAATCGAGTACCATTAACAACAAACATACCACCTTTTTTCTTGTCATCAGACCCACTTTTTCTTTTATCATTACCCGTATTTTTCTTTTTATCTTCTCCCATGAATTTATGTTTATCTTCAGATCCACTTTTCCGTTTATCTTCTGACGCATTTCTCCGTTTATCTTCTAATGTATTTTTTCGTTTATCGTCATTACTACTTTTAACTTTGTCTTCCAATTTCTTCTTATCATTCGAACTAGTCTTTTTCTTATCTTCTGAATTATTTTTTGATTGAGAACTAGCCTTCTTAACTCTGTTCATTTCAGATGTCTTTGCTCTAACTTCAGTAAGTTCCTCATACATATGAGACTGCACGGCTCTCTCTCTTTCATCATTCACATTTAGAACAGTTCCAGTCTCAACAGTAATAGAACTATGGTTTAATGTATTATGAAACAAGGATGAATTTGCATGATTTCTGGAGGACGGCGGAGAAACTGGTGATGAAGGGGGACTTAAATCAACTTCCTCATAATCATGGTCTAATCTTCGTCGACGCTGCCCACCAGTCAACAATTCATCTTTATTTCCGATGGAGTCTGTCGAAGAAGGTGTCATAGAATTGTTCACAGTGTCAACTTTAAGAGAATTGATGTGACTACTTGTACTAGCTAGAGAGGTGAGCTGAAAAGTTCTTGAATCTAACGAGGAGGCTGTTCTTGCTTTCAGAAGAGCTACTTTAGCTCTGGCTTCATCTACACTCTCGTAATTTGGATCATTCTCTGTTTCCTCTGTTATTTCATTGTCAGAAATGCAATCTTTAACTTTTTGGTAATTTGGAACAAGTGTAACCTCCCCTGAATCCTCATCAGTAATGAGAGTAGAGTTGGGAATATTTTGCAAACTAGAATGTTCGGGAGAGTATTCAAGTTTTTTTAAAGTGCTGTAACCATCTTCAGAGTCGTCATCATCTTGGTCTTCTCCCCATAGATTCAAACTCATGCCAGAATCTTCTGGGGAAGCTAAATGACGATCACTTAGTCGGTCCCCCTCACTAGATGTCTGTGATTTTGTCATGAGGTGAAGAGAATCTAATGATGGTGGAATGGGAGCAATGCTGCTGCTGCCACTGTTGTTATTGTTACCACCAGTGCTGCTGTTGCTGCTAATGATGCTGGAACTCAAACCACCACCAGATATACCTGAAGAAAGCAAACCATGTTACTACTTACACAAATAACTGCAGCATGATTGTCAACAATAGACTACAATAATCAGTCTAAAAAAATAATCAGTCTGTCAACAAAATACAACAATAATCATTCTGTCAACAATAGACTACAATAATCAGTCTGTTAATAAAATACTACAATAATCAGTCTGTCAACAACAGATTACTATAATCAGTCTATTTACGGTCATGCTAACGGATGCACACCATAGTAATGAAACAGCTGGTATAATGATCAATTACATAACAGATGGTGGTCTTTTCAATTTAGTCATCTAAAATCAAACACGAAAACTGAATCTAGCACTATTAGGGAATTACTTTATGCTGACAACGGTGCATTGTATGCTGACTCTGTCGTAAACATGCAGAGCACCATAGACCGCTTCTCACAGGCCTGCAACAACTTTGGTCTCACTATTAACACAAAAAAAACAGAAAACACCAAGCAACATCAAATAGCCAACGTACTGTTACTTCCATCATCGTCAATCAGGAAAAACTGTAAGTAGTCAACAATTTCACTTATCTTGGAAACACTCTCTCTAGCGATGTCAACATCGATATGGAAATTAACAATAGACTAGCAAAAGCTAGTGCTGTATTTGGTAGATTACACAACAATGTATGGGACAGATGAGGTATAAGAACAAGCACCAAACTACAAGTATATCATGCTGCTGTTATACCAACCCTACTATACGCTTGTGAAACGTGGACAGTGTATGCTAGACATGCAAGAATATTAAATTATTTCCATGTTACCTGTCTACGTAAATTACTAAACATCCATTGGTGGGACAAAGTACCAGACTACGAGGTCTTGGAAAAATCAACCTCAATAAGCATCTACACATAACTTATGAAACATCTTAAAATTGACATAAGCACGTGGGAGAGCCTCGCTCAGGATAGAACAGCATGGCGTTACAGCCTTAGAATGGGAGCACTAGCGGCGGAAGACACCAGGCAAGATACTACAAGGCAGAAGTGGGCACATAGAAAAGAAAAAAACATCTCAATGTCCCATAGACACCCTCTACAGTTGTCAATTCTGTAGAACAACATTTTGTGCGCCCATTGGACTTGTTAGTCATTTAAAAAAGCACTATTAACTTTATTGATTTTTATTACTTATTGTTATTATTATTATGGTTGAATTTTTAGTCGGCGATTACGATGGATGAACATCATAAATAGCCTGTGAACAAAAGACTACAATAATCAGTTTGTCAACAAAAGACTAAAATCCGTCTGATTAATCACTTGTGATGGACGAACAATAGCAATCAGTCTGTCAACAAATGCCTACACTAATCACTGTAGCCTGTAGATGACAGTAATAATATGAGAATGGCTTTCTCAAACAATTCGGACTGTCTTAAAAGCAATCAATCATATGTGTCTGGTTAGCTAAATTCCAGTTAATTCATCAAAAGATTCAGGAAATCTATAACAAATATCTTTAAAAGGATTACCTATAAGAAAAATAACATTAAATGTTCTGACTTGACAACTGTTTGTTTTGCATTCAACCATTCCAGGTTGTATTTCTTCTGAGCCACAAAACAATGAGTAAACTGTTTGCTATTCAGATCATATACAGAGAGAAATCGAGTTTTATAACAAATGTAGAAGAAGAAAATGCAGAACCAATAGTTTCAGATGTCAATCTGTAAACCATGACACAACATATTCCATACTACAGATAACTGGCCAGAGCTTTGGAACTAATACAGAAATAAAAATTGTTGCTCAACAAAAAACAAATATCACACTGTTTTGTTTGTCTAACCTATTTCTGCATATGTATCACTGGCCTGGCTAAGTCGTTTTTCTACAGTAGAATTAGTGACTCCGCCTCGCAGGACAACTCCGTCCCCTGATCCGCCTTCGACCTGAAAATATAAAATGGTAATGTAAATTGGTCTGTCTTTTATTGCAACAAAATTTGAATAACATATTTAAGTTTCATTTTTACACTGCCGTCAATAGAAGCTGGATGGCAGAACATGTTCTTTTGTATCTCTATAAGGTTCATTGACTAGCTGTCTATTAATAGCTGCTGGATTCTCATCTGATGCTGTGTGGTAATGTATTACAATGAGTATTAAATTAGAAATCTGCCCACAGCAAGGTTTGTCTCTGTGTTATATTTCTTAAGATAAAGTCGGGATATCTAGGTTGTCAGTGGATGGAGGCGAGGACATAGTCTGTGATGAAGAGAGTTACCTTCAGTTTTGCTCCTGGACATGTGGGTGTTAGGGGAAATGAAAGGGCTTGTAGACTTGTCCACGTGGCAACATTGACTAGTGGTAATTCTATGCACTGAGATGATGTCCTCAAAACTGGAACATAATTCAACGTACTTGTATATCAAAGCGAATTTTCCAATTGGAAATAATGGAAACTGATGATTTGTTCTACAACACAAAATAATACAAGCACATTTTTTCATATAAAAATTGATGAATACAAAATACAGCACATTACATGTACACACCTGTTTATATTATTATTACATGTGCCTGTATTTCAACTCGGGAAATGAGATTAGGCTAAGACTCATGATGAGATGGCTGCCATGGCAAGGTTGAATGTAATTTGAAAAAATAAGATCGGTATTACAGTAAAGATCAATCTATTTCAGATTGCTAGCACACTTTTATATGGATACAAAAGCCTGACACTAAATGTAGACACGGAAAGAAGAATTCAGACTTTAGAAAACAAATGTTACAGATGTTAAGAATTAGTTATATAGAACACAAGAGAAATATATTTGTATTTTACTATGGCATATATTTTAATATGACAATACGGATGTCATTATTCTGAAGTATTATAACGCTTTAGACCATCGCTGAATTGGTCAGCATATAGAATGACCAAGGCCAGATAAGGGAAATTTGACGACTATTGAATTTAATCAGTAATGTGTTAAAACATTGAACACTATAAATGAGGATAAAACAAAAACCAAGGATGGACATACCGTGGCATATGTATTCTCAGGCAAATCCACAACTACTTCATATGGGTTCAAGGCATTGCGGGCTGACATGCTTGCTAATGACTCACGAGCTGTCACTTTAGAATATTTGTGTTCTGAAATTAAATGTTACAAATTTGGTAAAAAAATGTAGTAGCATATTCTGTTCAGAATTAGTTAGTCATCAGATCATCATTATTGTACTTCAAACACATCCATAGGTAATCCGATGTCAAAACTGGGCATTGATATTCAACATTGTAAATTTATTTCTGCTGTCGTCTTCCAAAAACTATTTATGAAACTTTTGAAATGCTGTAATCAGCTTTTAGAGAGTATTGTCTCAGTCGATCTAAAACATTTGAGATGTTTCCATTTCAAAAGTGAATATAGATCCTTTGAAGATTATCCATGTCTGGGGAGATTATCCACTTTTCACACCAATGACATTCATAAGACGTATACAAGAAATCATATGCTCTCATAGGTTTCAGAGTATATCAGGGCCATACAACTGGGTTTGAAATACAATGTTGCCAGAAATGTCCAGAATAAAAGAACTGGGTTTGAAATGCAATGTTGCCAGAAATATCCACAATAAAATAACTGGGTTTGTAATTCAATGTTGCCATATATGTCCAGAATAAAAGAACAGGGATTGAAATGCAATGTTGCCAGAAATGTCCAGAATAAAAGAACTGGGTTTGAAATGTGATGCTGCCAGAAATGAACGCAACCGAGATCTTCAAAGAATGTTTGTCAACCAACAGAGAACTGGAACTGTTGGTCATTGTGTAATGGTGGATACAGATACACTCACATGCAGATCAAAGAACCTATAGATGTGTCCGGAATGCAATGATGATGATCTGATGGCTATCTACCTAGCAAAATAACAAGGGAATTACTTTGAAGGAGATTTAGTCTATTTTTTTAATGTCAAAGGTGGTCAGATGAAACAAACTGGAAGTTAATGTAAAAGGTGGTCACATGAGACAAAACTGGAACTTAATGCCAAAGGTGGTCAGATAAAACAAAACTAGACATTTAATTTCAGAGGTGCTCAAATCAAGCAAAGCTGTACACTTAATGTCACAGGTGGTCAGATGAAACAAAACTAGATAATTAATGTCAGAAGTGGTCACATAAAACAAAACAAGATAACTGATGTCATAGGTGATCAAATCAAAACTGACATCTAATGTCAAAGTTGGTCAGATGAAACAAAAAAACACCCTTTACGGGTGTCGAGGGAGCTACAATGTTCTTGTTCTCGCTTTTCTGGCAGCTTCAGATAATGTTATTTGATGTTCGTATAATGTCTCTTCGATGTTGTTGATCCAGCGTACTCTAGGTCTACCCGTAGCTCTACTTTCTGCTTCTCCTCTTCATATATGCTTTATAAACTAATGAATCACGCAGCATTCTTTCCAGATGACCAAACCATTATATCTGTTGGTTTGGTATGTATTGTAGAATTGATATGACACCCACTCTTTCTCTTATGACATTGATTATGAAATAATTGACAATTAATGTAAAAGGTGATCACATGAAACAAAACTGGACAATCAATGTCAGGTATGGTATGATGAAACAAAGCTGACAATTAATGCTCAGCAAAACAATTTATTAAAGGGGTTTATGATAAAACAAAATATTTAAGAGGGGTCATTGACAGAACACATTTTTTTAAAGGGGGTCTGCAGCAGAAAAACATATTTAAATGGGGTCAGGGAAGAAAAAAAATGTTGCAAAGTTGGGGCCTGCCACAACAATAGGTGTAAGTACCATTAGGCTAGACAATAGACAAAAAAAATAAAATGAACACTGAATAATATAGTATTATATATAAGTTCTTCTGACCTCTTTTGTAACTGGTAGGTGTTGCAGAAGTAAATGCACCCTCTGTGTTGTCGTAATCACTGTACAACCGTGGAGGTTCTGGTGGTCCCACACCATAAGGGGAAATATCACCCTCGGTGTATGTCTGTCCATGATTCTCTGCCGCCTGTTCCACACCTTTGGCTTTCTGAACTACAGCATACTCTTCTTCTACATCAGCATCATCTTGCGGTGTAGTTGGAGAGCTGAGCATTCGGTTGGATGTTGTGCTTGTGGTGTGAGGCAAGGTACCTGTTAGAAGGATTAAAATTGTAAGTAATTATGTCTTTGCCGGCCCTGCAATTGCAGCTGTTGTAATTATAAAATAATCTCTTTAGCTGTGAGCAGGGGCAGCTCTTGACAGCCCATAGCTTCTCTGATAATAAGGTTGTTTCAAAAGAATGTTTGTGTTTGAAGGTTTATGGATGTATCTTTGGTCTCAGAAGAGAGACAAGTGCAGCTGTATCACAGGATCGATCTAGAGTGGTCATCCAATGCTCAAACTGTCCAAGGACATTTGCGGCCAGAATATAACTTATTAGCCATCTACGAATTCATAATAAAGACATAACTCTAACTGAATTTAAAACTGGATGTAACTAATGGTCATTATCACGTGTGATGAACAAACAAGAATCTCAAGATCGTCACACTCTGGAAGGAGTGTAGCATATACTTCTGAGCCAAGTAGTTCAGCCTTCTTCTTCTGTCAGATTAGTTGACCTTGATGATACATCTGGCATATATATTTTCATCACCTATAGAGATTATTTGATAAAAGAGTCTGTATGTTGATGGGCCCGGAGTGGAGCAAAGAATAGCAGCACTGTTTACCTTTCAAGCATGTCATAAGAGGTGACTGAGGAGGTTATGGATTTAGAGATGACTGTCACATACCATATAGGGTCAAAGTGATACAGAAGCCATGCTGAAACAGATGTGTCAGTTCAAAAGGAGCAGATATTGTAACAAAGCTGTGAAACATGACACAATGCAATTCATTCTCTGGTCTACATTCTGCTAAATTGTAGGACTTTCAGAATGAACAAAGAGGATTTGATAAAAGTAAAAAATTAAGACAAGATGTGTGGCGGTCAAAAGGACATACAATATGAAACAAATAACGGTAAAGATGAATTTTGGAGGGATTTCACTGGAAGAAAAACCTGGTTATATCATCTAGTAGATGTATAATGTAGCATGCTGGTTTGTCTGGTAGGCTACAGATTGTTTGTGTTCGCTCTCTGATAACCAAAATGAGAATGTGTGTGATTTCCACCAGGGAGCCTGAGGCACATTGTGCTACTGTTCAATTTGCGTTATGTAGGCAGAACACATCCGTTTTCGGCACTAAGCTACACATAAGAATTAGTATGCAGAAGAAGCTGCTGTATATGTTACAAAATATCTAAATAATATCCTGCTGTAAAACATTTTTTGTAAGTGACACTATTAAAACACTTAATAATACCTGTAAATGATACTGTTAAAAACACTTTATAACATCTGCAGCAACGTTAAAATAACCCTCTTCTAATCCAGTTATGTCAGGATATGGATTCTTCTTCAGTGTTCATTCTCAAATTCCCACTGCATCTCCTTTATAGCAGGACAATGGTCCTACTAGATTTCCAGCAGCATGTAGTCCAGAGAATGGAAATGCACGTGTCACCGTTTTATTTGCGTTAATGGCCCAACACATCCATCTTCGGTGAGCTTCTGCACTCTGGATTCTTTTGGTCTTGCTAGATCTTCAAGCCAGTCACCAGGATAAAGTTCCGTCTTCTCCAGGTTAGAGCAGCCGCCCCAAAGTTTTTGCCTCAGTTCAGTCCAGTGTGGCCATATCTTGTCTTGCAGTTCTTTATATTTTTGAGTCTTGGAGTATGTGTTCAGGGGCTGCGTATGTGTTCTTATTGTATGCCTGATCTGCATGGAAATTCATTTGTGTGGACCACTCTGATCCAGTACTAGGTGGTTCTGTAGCTTGCAGTGGCCAGTTTTAAATCTAAAGATGATGATCTGTTGCCGATGAGGTTGGTGTATGGGATATGGTTTCTGGTCAATATCCATATTTTTCTACTACTGTGATGTATAATCGTTGTGGATTAGTGTTTTGTCCTCACTGTATGACAGAGGTAGATCCCTTCAAATCAATGGATACAACAGATATGTATTACCTCTTGCAGTTTCCCTTGATTCCATGATACTCTTCATGTCACTCCCAGAGTCATTCTGTGCGGCAGCATAAGTATCACGAAGGTCTCGTGACTGCCGCAGTTGATGTATGAATGATGATGACACATTTCCTCCCGAGTCACCAATATGGTTGTACGGGTCTTCTTCTTTTACCTGTTGACAGAAAATTTGGAGAATCAAATGAAAAATATGTTCATATGTTTAGTCATAAAATGTTTTTCGGATGTGTTGATACACTTTTAACATCAGATGGCTAGTGCCCCATTGAAATAAAGAGCAGGACAGCACACATCAAATCAACATTTCAAAACATGAGAGACATTCTATGCAATGGAGCATTATCATTGCATATGCAACTTTATATTTATTATTTGCAAACAATTATTTTCTACAGATGTGAAGCTTGGATGGTAAACAAAAAATCTCTGTCAACTGAAGACGATTGAGATGTGAAAGTCAACTGGAGACTATTGAGATGAAAGTTAACTGGAGACTATTGAGATGAAAGTTAACTGGAGACTATTGAGATGAAAGTTAACTGGAGACTATTGAGATGAAAGTTAACTGGAGACTATTGAGATGAAAGTTAACTGGAGATTACTGAGATGAAAGTCAACTGGAGATTACTGAGATGTGAAAATCAACTGGAGACTATTGAGATGTGAAAATCAACTGGAGACTATTGAGATGTGAAAATCAACTGGAGACTATTGAGATGAAAGTCAACTGGAGACTATTGAGATGCGGTTTTTAAGAATGATGAAAATTCAATGGACAGTTAATATAGAAGTCCTCAGAGATGCTGGAGTTGCATGCAGTTATAAATGACCAAAATAAACTATTATCTCACCATTTACAATAATGTAGCAATCATCTATAGATGGATCTAATTTAGGTTGTTATATTATGATTGGATTTATACACTGAACATATTTAGATCGTAAGCAAATTAATGTTTTGTCATTCAGTATGCATGCAACGAACTTAAATAAATGCTTTAATAAATGCTATGGGTTAACCGTTTATCCTTTGGAATTTTATGTTTGTGCCCCTTGAATTGCAATAATGACAATTGAATGGTCTTGCTTCTCACCCTTGAACTGAGCTAATGACACATGAATGGTCAGAGGGTGTGTAAGGGGAGGGGGATAAATCCTGCCAGTTTATTGTAAAATTGACCAAGAGCATTTATTCATGCTCTCTGGTTTATTAACATCTTGTGAAAAACTAAATGTTCACAAAGTTCCAGGTGTGACATTGAAACAACACTAAAATTCAATGATAGAAACAACACTAAAACCAATATCTATAATAGAAACAACACTAAACCCAATATCTATATGATAGAAACTAAAGCTCTCTGATAGAAACAACACTAAAACCAAAGCTCTCTGATAGAAACAACACTAAAACCAAAGCTCTATGATAGAAATAACACTAAAACCAATATCTATGATAGAAACAACACTAAAACCAAAGCTCTATGATAGAAACAACACTAAAACCAAAGCTCTATGATAGAAACAACACTAAAACCAAAGCTCTATGATAGAAACAACACTAAAACCATAAGCTCGATTGACTACAATGTGTATGAGCTACAAAAGACGGTACAGTATATTGAAGAGACAAAATTACAGATATAGACACATTTTAAGTGAACCAAAGAAAAAATGGATATTACTGTGGTCCACTTCTGATTATCGGATCTTCTCTAGTATTTATACATCGGTAACAATCTAGTTTCCCCAATACTCAGGTCCACTCATGTAGCTGTTTAAAGGTGGACCTGGCAAGGACCACACAGCCCACTATCTAATGTGTAAAGAGTTCAGGTAACATTTACAAATGTCTTCATAGTAAAAAAAAGTGTGTTATTTCAATTCTGTTACCAGAGTTCCATCAACTTTCTATACAGAATAACTTTTCAGGACCACAATCCTCTTTCAGCATATGTCATGCAGAATAACTAAATTGGTTGGGGTGAGAGTGAGTTCAAGATTGGAGTAAGAGTGAGTTCAAGGTTGGGGGTGAGAGCTAGTTCAAGATTGGAATGAGTTAAAGCCTCATTTCGGATAGACACAACTGATTTAGCAGATATAGTGATGCAAATATTAACCCACCTGACTGTAATAATCTGAACCTGCGTCATCTTTGTCCTTCACCTTGGAATAAGGGTCAAACAACTCTTTAGCCTTAGCTTTCACATCTACTACTACAGCATAAGTTCTCTCCCTCAAAAGAGAGTAATGACCATCTAATCCTCCACCTGTTTCTGACACTGGAGTTTCACCATCTGTGCTCTCTGGCTCCTCATCATCGAGGCTGTCGTAGTCTGCATTAAAAAAATATAGCCAATTATATTGACATTGTAGTTTCCTCATGTGTGATCTCTACAACTCTCTGTCATGTTTGACAATAACTAGTTTAGTTGATATGCAGACAATAACATAGATGGGCCACAGAGTTGAGCAAGGTTGTCATAGTTTGTGTTGAAAAGAAATATAACAAATTATATTCACATTGAAGTTTCCCTATCTGTACTCTCTGATTTATCAACACGGCTATTATAGTTTGCACAGAAGAGAAACAATGATTATATTCACATTGGAGTTTCCCTATCTGTGTTCTGTGGCCCATCTATGTTATTGTCTGCATATCAGATAAACTAATTATTGTCAAATATGACAGAGAGTTGTGAAGAAATATGATCTTATAGCACCACATGACATGGTATAGGATTGATTTAATTATATCAACTGAACTCATTAATGTCACAAGTGACAGAGTTGTGGATAAATATGACCAAGTACGGCCACATGATATGGCACAACCACCATGAGGAAACAGCCCTGCTGCTTCTAAGTCCAAGAACTGACTGACATTCGACAAAATCTGTTTTCAACCATTCATAATTCTCTACAAATCTACATCATAACTAAGAAATGCTGATGACTGTGCATTGTATGCTGAATGATTTGTGTATTGTAATTTGTATGATTTCTTGTGTGCGCATCATTACCTACTAGTTTTAGTTATGGTCTGTCATGCCTCATTGAAGCGATATATAAACCTGTGTTTTACGTAAGTCTAATTGTTGTTACGTTTCACGCAGTTACCTTGTATTGATTATAATAACTAAGGAGGACTTGTGTTTTGTTGTTTTATTGGAAAAACTATGGGCTGTCAAAAGCTACCTACGCACAGCTGAAAAGACTATTTCATCATAATCACCACCATCTACTTCATCCTCAACAACATCTACTTCATCCTCAACAACATCTACTTCATCCTCAACATCTACTTCATCATCACCACCATCTACTTCATCCTCAACAACATCTACTTCATCCTCAACAACATCTACTTCATCCTCAACAACATCTATTTCATCCTCAACAACATCTACTTCATCCTCAACAACATCTACTTCATTATCACAATCATCTACTTCATCATCCTCTCCATGCCACAGACAATATATTCTTCTTCTTCAGCATTCATTCTTAAACTACTGCTGGATTCTTGATTAGAAACTGGCGTCACAGCACGTGGGGCATTCCCACAAGTGCTCCGCCCTCCGTTCCAGCAGCCATTCGACTTGATGGTGTTTCGAGTCTAATGCCGCATAAACAGATGTCGACATCAGGGCACAACTCTGGCCCTTGCGACAGGTTTCTTTGTTGTTCTGCCCACCCACGCCATGCCCGTAACTAGTTCAAGCACAACGTCTGCCTATCGGAACAACATGGTAACTGTTATCGAAGGTTACGACTACAGGATTGTATAGATGACGTGCCATGAAGCTTCTATAAGAAGATAACCTCAATATAAAGGCATGTCATCTACTAAGGTTTTCTGTTGCATGGTTGGTTTGTCTAGTGAGCCATTGGTGAGACCCACAGATGCAATTGCAAGCTAGATTTTTCTTGTAGCAGGACAATGATCATACTAGATTTCCAGCAAAATGTAGTCCAGAGAATGGGCAATATATTCAAAAACAAAGTATAAAATTTAGCTTTGTAAATACTTGAATAGAAACATTGCAAATAAAGTTAACAGTTCACAATACTAAAGCATTATATCAGCAATACCTGTTGGTTTGCTAGTGCGTTTAGGCCCCAGATGGTCATAACCATCACTCTGTAATTTGACTTTCTCCTTGCCAGATGGAACACTACCAGGTGCAGCAGTTTTACTGTTGCGGGAATGATGAGCATGTTGATGGTAGGGGTAGTCACCACTTCCTGCACCAGCTGTAGCACTAGCACCTCCAGCTTTTGTGGATGTATTGGGTGACTCAACTCCGCACAAAGCTTTATTTGTGGTGGAGACTGGTGGAGCTGGTAGCTCTCTAAGGCTTGTTGGACGCATGTGAGCAGAGCCAGAACTAGCCTGGCGACTGTGACTAAGATAGAGAAGATATAAAACAGGACTGAGCTTAGTTTGCAAAATAGATTAAATAATAACAGAAATAAATTAACAAAATAGTCTAAATAAACAGGAATGAACTAACAAATAGCCAATAAACATGAATGAACTAACAAATAGTTCGAATAAACTAGATTGCACAACTATACACATATACAAAAATGTAAAGATTATAACTATCAGATACTATACCCCTGCTTAATTCTAGAATAGGAACCAGCATCACAGCACTGGTAGTATTCCCATGAGTGCTATGCTTGCAATTGCAGTCATCTAATTGTATTGTAAAGGTAAGTTGAGTTATAAACCAGTGTCATAGCATATAGTTTCCTAGAAGTGCTCAGCAGCCTAGTCAGTGGCTGTCCTGAAAATGTCTGACTAGCGTCACTTACCGCACTTACTCAGTAGAGATACTGCCATTCCTCAACTTTACCAGAACATAAGCTCTGGTACCATACTTCTGGTGGCTAGGTGTTAGGGGTTTATAGTTGCATGATTAGTCCCAGAAGAGTGGTATACTAGTATGACAGCAGCCCAGTATAGACACATCTTGTAAGGTGCATAGCATATACTTCTGGCTGACTAATCCATCATTCTTTTATCAACTTTGTTGCTCCATCTGCAGTGATGGTATATCTGGCATTCTCGCCAGCTAGGACTCTGTCATCTGTTACAAAAGGACAATAGTGCATCACTGGCCTGCGTCTTTTCGCAATTCATAGAGATTATGTGATTCAAGACAAAACTAAGAACTTACGGCCAGACATGCATTTAATCCATGTGGAACAACAAGAAATACAATATGAAACATATAAAACTAGAATGTTGGAGGAATTTCCACTGCAATAAAAGTTTCAGTATATAGTCATATTCTCCCATAGACATATACTGTTTTGTGGTGGTAGTTCTGGTAAGTCACTGGTAAGACCCAGAGATTTTCCTCATGGGAGAAAATTGATGCTTTGATTACTGTTTGTTTTCCTGTTAAGGCATGCAAAAGTTTATGTATCAGGATTTAAACATTGCAATGTTGGTATCACCTTACTCAAAGTTGATGAATCAGTTTAAATGTTGCAATGTTGGTATCCAACTGATGCAAAGTTGATGCATCAGGTTAAACATTGCAAAGTTGGTATGATCAGGTTAAACATTGCAAAGTTGGTATGATCAGGTTAAACATTGCAATGTTGGTATCCAATTGACGCAAAGTTAACAAATGGCATTTTAAGGACACACAAAACGAGACAGATAATTACCCAGGCAATGTACTGGAGGCTTGAGGCATACTCCCATTTACTGTCACTGTTTCCAGATCTGCTTTAGATTTGATGTCAGCCCCATCCTGATGCAACTGAGCCTGTAAAGAAGAATTAATTTGCTATTGCATGCACAACAGATCACAAAAGAGAAGAGCAGTTGTCCCTAATTTACATCATCATCAAGTGCCACCAACGCAAAGAAGATTGGCAGCAATGGACATCCAATATTCTTTGTCTCTTGCTGTGGTGGTACAGAAAATATCTATTACAAAAGTTTCAATAGCAGTTTTACATTAATACACATGGTACACAGTCATACACATGATAAATATTTCGACCTAAAGGTCTTTAGTCTCTATTTGATTTTGTGGTTCCATTGTGTGTTTGTTTGCCCCTACCGTAACAAAGACCTTTCGGTTCAAACATCAATCCTGTGATTTGCTTAACATAAATCTGCTATTCAATGGGTTTTGAAGATTGCCGAAGGCTCCTACAGCACACTAGCTCATAATTCTACTACGTAGAAACCTAGTTTTACTAACACCACACTTTAAAGAGAGGAATTTATTATGGTTTTGGATTAATATTAGGCTGTACTTGTAGAATAAGCTAATAAGGTTGGAGATTAAGAGAGTAAACCATTAAGTTTAAAATTAGAATGTATTATTTGAAGAATGAACAATTAGGACGACAAATTCTGGAAATTAGTTTTTTCACAATGAAGCCAATTTTTAAAGTGTGCAAAATGACAACCTATTATTGGTACATGACATAATACTATATGTAGAATGTTTGGTAAGTGCAATCATGTTATATTTAGAATTGGGGAAACCCAAGAAATACAGTAGGCAGAACCCTATCACCTGCTTGTTAAACACACAACCCACTTTAGCATGAAAGAAGCCCAGTCTTACTTGTACAACCTTTAACACTGAATCCTACATTTGTTGAATAGATACATTACTAATTGCAGTGTCCACTTCTTACAGACAATCATTTAGCAGCTTTAATACTTCTTTATCTATCAACTCACTGACTATAGATGTCTTTGATGGATACAACCCTGTCTGCTATCTCATTACCATTGTGACCAGAACAGCTGATCAGTGTTATGTCCTGGAGGTTGGAAGACACCACAGACTGTATCACATTATACAAACACTGGCCAGTTTTGAATCATTCAAAGCATAGATTGAGTCAAGACACAATATCCATCTTTGTAAATCTTCTTCCTCAGCGTTCATTCTTAAACTCCCGCTGCATATCTTTGTAAATGAAGTCTAAGAGTGTCATTGGTGCGCTGCCTTCATTCTCATGATCGAAGTAATTATCTTGCATGTCACATTACAAAGCAATGCTGCCCTTACCGCTAGTGAAAGCTACACACACAAAAATATCTGGGTTGTAATTTCTCGCCTGACATGACCGCTCTTCCAGTCGATCCAGCTGTAAATTGGTACCTTGCGCATGCGTTAGGGGAGGTAAAGACAGCAATGAAAGGAACTGGCCACACTACCTAATAGTTGCTGCCGTTTAGTACATGAAGAGTTATCTTCATCCCTGACTGCAGGTTGCTGCCATGGGACTTACCTTACTACAAGAACAAGTGAATGCAGAAAACAGAAACTAAAATTGTTATCTCACCATGGATTTCTTGTCTCCCTTCTTCGAACTTTGCTGGAGTTCTTGGCCTTCATGTTCATGTTTACGCTCCCTAGAAAATTTCATGACTATGTTACATGAATATGTTACATGAGCGTAAGCAATCACTACAATAATAATATAAGATGAACACAAGTAATCACTACAATAATAATATAAGATGAACACAAGTAATCACTACAATAATAATATAAGATGAACACAAGTAATCACTACAATAATAATATAAGATGAACACAAGTAATCACTACAATAATAATATAAGATGAACACAAGTAATCACTACAATAATAATATAAGATGAACACAAGTAATCACTACAATAATAATATAAGATGAACACATATAAAAATTGGTAGCATATCCTATACAACCTTATTTGGCTGTAGTGATTTTCTTATCAGTATTTACATTCAGTAATTTGCCATTGCTTTCTGAACGGTCCAGATTGCCAGAGGCAAGTATCTAATTCTGTACCTTGGCTGTCACAGACGCGCTTATACCATGACTGCCATTTGTCTAACTACTTGACTATTCACGACTTTACTGTACTATCTTTTTAATGCATTGACTACCATCTTTCTAGCTACTTGGCTGCACCATCTTTCTAGCTACTTGGCTGCACCATCTTTCTAACTATTTGACTCAACCATCCTTCTAACCACTTGACTGTACCATCTTTTTAACTCTGGTTTCTGTTCACACCATCTCTCTAATTACCTGACTGTACCAACCTTCTAATAACTTGATCACACCATCTCTCTAATTACCTGACTGTACAGACTTTCTAATAACTTTATCCCACCATTTCTCTAATTACCTGACTGTACCAACCTTCTAATAACTTGATCACACCATCTCTCTAATTACCTGACTGTACCAACTTTCTAATAAATTGATCACACCATCTCTCTAACCACTTAATCACACCATCTCTCTAACCAATTTACTGTACCACTTGATCACACTATCTTTATGACCCTTGACTCTTCCATCTTTCAAACCACTTGACTGTACCATTCTTCTAACCACTGTTTACGTTTACCGTTAACCATTATTATTATTATTCTATATGAGTTCAGTCCAGATCTGTATGGTGCAGTCAAGGCTTTAGAAAGATAGTAGCAGTGTCAAGCAGTTAGACAGATGGTGCAGTGAAATAGTTAGAAAGATGGTGCAGTTAAGTAGTTCGAAAGATGGTACAGTCAAATAGTTATTGCACGTTTCACTAGCTTTGCCCTCAAACAAATGTAATTATCTTCTTCTTGTTCAGCGTTCATTCTCAAATTCCCGTTGGATCTCTCTTGTAGCAGGACCATGGTCCTATTAGATTTCCAGCAGGATGCAGTCTAGAGAATGGAAATGCGTTGTGCCACCATTTTATTTGTGCCAATGGCTCGACACATCCGTCTTCGGTGGAATGTAACTATCTGATTAGCTGGTAACCATTTAACGTATTGCCATTTTTTTGTATATGATGTAATATTTGGTTAGACCCAATAAATATATACTTTATATTTGTGCTTGATTGTCCAGTTTGGTGTACGTGTGGTATCTGTGATAAACTATAAACTAACATCTCTGACTAGGTCTCCAATTTTGGTGAAAACTTCAGACATATTCAATCTGGGATGCATGCCTCTTACTAGGCCTAGATTACTCCACCGTTATTTTATAATCAAACTACTTGTTCATATAACATTTGTCTTTCTAAACAAACAAATCATGTCAATCAAACTAAAATAATTGGCTACGCAAAAGAAATATAAATATAGAAAAAAAATCATTAAAACAGGTTGTAATTATGAAATATTATGACAGATTATATCGGTGGCTGAACAGTCACAAATGATCTGTAACGCGTTGTATTTAGTTAAACACTAGTGGAAACGAAAGCTAGTTAAGTATACTTTCATTTCCTCAGTTAACCAGTTGAATAATGTTTGTTTACAATCGCAATATTTTTTAAAAAAAAGGTATGGCTTCTACTGCGACTATAGTTGCGGACAGCTATGGAAAATACATATCTTTCAATTATAGTTGCTGAAAGTTATATAAAGGTTAAACACAGCCTGTCTTATGTTCGAGATTACAAATAAGTGCAATTTCATGCTTAAATCATGCTAATTGTATGATAAACAAATCATGTGAAAATGATATCGGATAACTGACTGCAAAATATCTTTAAAATGTGTGCTGACAAGTAGACTTTTGATCTACATGCATAGAAATTAAAATTGAAACCAATGGCTGCATTTTAATGCAAAATTTAATTTATAAGGTCAATACCATTTCAAATTCACACACACAATTTCAATTACATGCATTACATATTTGCTGAGATGCATCATTTTGAAGTTGAGCAAAGCTAGTGAAATGTACTATAGAAAGATGGTGCAGTCAAATAGTTAGAAAAATTGTAGTCAGGTAGTTAGAAAGCTGACATGGTCAAGTAGTTAGAAAGCTGACACTGTCAAATAGTAAATCAAAACCTGCAAAAACAACTGTTACCATCAAACCCCTCCATCACTAACACCCTTTGTATAGACACAACACAGTTGAAGAAGACATGCACCTACCACCACCTGGAACAGGGAAGAAAGAGTGAAAGCTCGCAACCCCAAGGATTGGATATGTATGTAGTAAGATAGATGGTACAGTCAAGTAGTTAGAAAGATGGCAGTCAAGTCTTTAGAAAGATGGTAGTAAAGTCTTTAGAAAGATGGTAGTAAAGTCTTTAGAAAGATGGTAGTAAAGTCTTTAGAAAGATGGTAGTAAAGTCTTTAGAAAGATGGTAGTAAAGTCTTTAGAAAGATGGTAGTAAAGTCTTTAGAAAGATGGTAGTAAAGTCTTTAGAAAGATGGTAGTAAAGTCTTTAGAAAGATGGTAGTAAGGGTTTTTAGATAGATGGTGCAGTCAAGTAGTTAGAAAGATGGTAGTCGAGCCTTTAGAAAGATGGTACAGTCAAGTAGTTAGAAACTCATCAGGGTCACAGGGGTGCTATACTGGAGACTTTCATTACTGTATGTTTTCCTGTGAAGGAGTGCAGCGAGGTTTTCTATGGGTTGTGGAAATAAAGGCCGCTTTGCCATGACATGTACAGGAAGGATTTTGATTGCACCTCCGAAAGAAAAAATACTGTCCCAGCCATGGATTGAACCCGGGATCTCAAGGGTCTGAGAACAAAATTCTAACCACACGGCCATGAACTCCACTTATGCAGGCACGATTCCTTGTCAAAAACAATACTGCAGGGAACTGTCGAGGGTGGAAGAAGCAGAGGAGGACAAATAAAGACATGGACAGACAACATCAAGGAATGGACAGGGCTAGATATTTCCACACTCATCCTCATCGCTGATGATAGAATTCGCTGGAGGACTCTGTGTGCTGAAGCATCCAATGTGGTACCCCTACGACCCTGAAGGGTTATGGGTTTATTGATTGATTGAACTCCACTTATACAGTACAAATAATCATCATCATGGAGACATCAGCACAAAAAGCCCTACAAACAACTCTGTTCTCAGACATTCAGAGCAGTATAGAAAAATCCCGCCTCCAGGATTTTCTTTTACATTTTCTCCAACCCTCGACCTGCTCCTTGCAAAATAAGGACCTCGACCTGCTCCTTGTCATATTTCATTACATGTCCAAACCAAACAAGTTTATGCCATTTCACCACTGATATACCCTGTCACAAAAACAGTGCTTGGGTGCTTTGTGAAAGATTTTGTTACCGTAGTTCTTCAAAATGTTAATGAAAGATCTTCAAAATGTTAATGCAGTTACAGTCAGATCTTTGGAGGAGTGGTGGAGCTATTATTAGTTTTCTGAAATGGTGCTGGAGTTATGTTGGTGGAGTTACTGTAAATTCTTTTGGTGGAATTATTGTTAATTCTATGAAATCGTTTTATAATTAGTGTAATTTCTTGTGAAATAGTAGTGGAATTATTAAATTCTAAGGTACATAATTTTTGGTCACTTCTTTAGGATACTGGTGGAATTCCTGCTATTTCTTTAGAACAGTTTTCATAAATTCTTTATTTGTTGCAACAGTCAGAAATTATTGTTAGTTATTTGGAAGAAAGTTGTTGATTCCATTGGCAAATTAGCATTTGTCAGCTCTAACAGACAGTGAAGTTGTCTATGACATATACTGAAACATCCTAGAGTAGTTAGTAATAGATCTACGTACTTACCCATCTTTACAAGTACACATGAATATGACAAAGATCACACACATCAATCCTCCAAAAGCAAACACAGTTCCCACAAAAGTATATATGCCCGAAGAGTCATCTGCATCATCTGTTGGGGAAGTTAAGGCCAGAAGAAGACGCTGACCTTGTCTCTCCATGGTAGAGATTTATTAAACAAGTATGGATGAGGACATATGTGATTCATGTTTATATGCCATTAAATCTTGAAAGCTGCTATTCAACTTGGAACTGGTGACCATGTTGTTAAGAGGAGTCCAAGGAACAAGGAATCCCCTGTAATAAAAGTAATAAGAAAATGGAAGCACACTAACATATTGTAGGCCTACTTATATAATTATAGTCTCAGTCATTTTTCAAACATCACGAGAGAAGACTATACACCTAGAGGTCACCGGACGGAAAAACAAAAAATCAAATTGATTATATACTAATAAAATAAAGATGGACAACAAACATCCTTCAATCCAAGACACTACCAGACGCAGACTGTGACACTGATCACGAGTTACTCATCCCAAAGTTCACGCCAAAAATAAAAAAAAATATGCAATCATTAGATACGATATGACGTCTATACAGAAAGAATACATCAAAATTCAAAACAAATTTGAAAAACTACTTGAAATACAAGAATACACTCCAAATGAACTTGAAAACAATAAGTGACATTTTCAATAACTGTGCAAAAATTTTTTATTCATTCATTCATTTTCCTTTTGCGCTGAAGTTAGCGCATAGGGCAGATCTCTCCAATTCTGTCTGTTCAAAGCTATTCTGTGCAGTTCTTGAATAGTATGAATATTGGTTGTTTTACTTTCTCTAAGTATTGTTCTTCTGAGTGTTTCTTTTGGTCTACCCCTTGCTCTTTTGCCTGTAGGTATCCATTCAAGAGATTGGTGGTGTATTCTGTTGGTGTCTGCGCATAGGACATGCCAGATGTAGGACCAACGGCATTTTCTGATAACATCTGTGATGAAATTTTGATGTGTCTCTTCTCTGATTTTATCATTCGATTTGAATTCACTCCAATGGGTGTTCGTTATCCTATGAAGACATTTGTTCTCGAAACTCAGTAATTTCTTTTCTGAAGATAAAGAGCTTTTCCAGCTCTCATATCCATATGATAGCACCGGAATAACTCAGGAATTAAATACCGGTAAGCGCATTTTCGTGCGTATGCTGATTGACTTTGACTTCCAGATGTCTGTTAAATGCAAAAAATATGCTACACAAAAAGAGCAAGAAGAAGAAATAGAAGAAATTAAGAACATGATCCAAGAGAAGACAAATTAAAAACAGGAGTAAAAATAGAGCAAATTATAGAAGACTGTCAAAAGATATTCAAAGAAGAATTAAGCAAGACAAGCAAAACTACATAGACAAAATGTGCCTTAACACAGAAGGGAAGAAAAACTAAGGTAACAGTAAAATGTACAACACCTAAGAGACAACAAACTTCAACCATCATTAAAAGTTCTAAAAGATAAACAAGGAAACATACTAATGGAAAGGAAAGATATCTTGCATAGATGGAAGGAATACTGCAATGAGATGTACAATGACCCAAGTAAAAGAAAAAAATAAATAAATTAGTATGAAAAAGAGCCAGAACCTAAAAAGGAAACAGTAAGATACGCAATAGAAAGTTTAAAGAAAGAAAAAGCCCCAGGAAACGATGGTTTAACAATGCAGGAGAAGGCCGGAATCAAGATTTATCATAAACTCTGCTGCAAAATATGGGAAAGTGGCACATGGCAGGAGGAATAGAAAAAAATCATTATATATACCCCTCCACAAAAAGGCAACCTTCAGATTTGCTCAAATTACCGAACTGATGATGTTCCTCCTTCGCAAGCAAAGATGAGCATGGCATGAAAAACAATTAATGCAATAGGAAAATAATAATAATAATAATTGGTAATTGTCTAATTTGGTTTGTGAGTTCGTAGATGTCCGATGAGTCCGATTCGTGCACAGAAAGTTCTATTGCAGTGCATGATGGAGTGCTGAAGGTTCTGGGTAGGACAATTTTCGGATTTTTCCTTCCGCTTCTTGTGCTTGTAGATTGCTCGCAGTGTTCTTTCTTTTTCAAATTTCATGATGCCAGCAGCGATCTGGGTGTGCCAGGCTGAGCGGTCAATTATCGAACTATAGCGCTTATGTCAAGTAAGTAAAATAATGCTAAACATCATAATGCAAAGAATCAAACAAAAATTAGAGATGGAGATAAACGAAATGCAGGCTGGATTCAGAACGGGCAGAGGAACAAGAGATCACATCCTTAACATGAGACATAAAATGTGTAGGGAATTCTCAATGGATCTGCACATGTTCTTCATAGATTACTCAAAAGCGTTCGACTGCATCTAACACAAGAAACTATGGGAGATAATGAACAGCATGGGTTTCCCAAGACATCTGATTCATCTAATAGAAGAACTTTACCAAGATCAAAAGGCTGCAGTGAAGTTAGACAGCAATCTCTCAGAGTGGAGTATGGCAGGGATGCACTCTTCCCATACCTGTTCAACATCTTCACATAAAATATAATGAGGAATGTGAGAGAAGGCATACACAATGCTGACTATCATGCTTTTAACATTGGTGGTTTTGAAATCCTTGAATTGCGCTACGCAGACGACACTATGCTTCTTTCAAATGATATAAAGGGATTGGAACAATAATCAGGAACACAATGAAATACAGCGAATCATAAAACTTATAAATGAGCAAAAAACAAAAATCATGTCAACAGATATAACAAGACAACAACAAAAAATCAGAATAGACAATACCAAGATAGAATGTGTGGATACATTTGAATACTTAGGAGTAAACATCAATTGTGCAGGAGACGGCATTGCATGATATAGGGAAAAGATTGGCAATGGCATATTGTAAAATAACACAGTTGAAAAAATATATGAAAAACAACAAAACAGAAGAAAAACTGCCAATGCTACAAACTTTTATTTTTGTGGTTGTAACATACTGCTGTGAAACTTGAACCAAAGTAAGTCAGCGACAAAGAAGATCAACATCTTTAAGATGAAATGCTACAGAATGATACTTAGAATATCATGGGAGGAAAAAGAGAAACTCAGATATTATAAACATATTGAAGATTCCAAAATGATGGTTACTGAACACAATAGCAAAAATAAAACTACACCTATTTGGTCATATAAAGAGACAACTATTTAGGAAGACAAATAATGGAGGGCAGAGCACTTGAGAGGAGGAAAGGCAGACCAAGAAGACGATGGACTGACGACATTAAAGATAACATGAATACATCGTTGGAAAATGCAAGCTGCATGGCCCAAGACAGAGGAGGGTTCAGGGAGTTCATTGGGAAAAGAAAGTTTAAAGAAAGAAAAAGCCCCAGGAAACGATGGTTTAACAATGCAGGAGAAGGCCGGAATCAAGATTTATCATAAACTCTGCTGCAAAATATGGGAAAGTGGCACATGGCAGGAGGAATAGAAAAAAATCATTATATATACCCCTCCACAAAAAGGCAACCTTCAGATTTGCTCAAATTACCGAACTGATGATGTTCCTCCTTCGCAAGCAAAGATGAGCATGGCATGAAAAACAATAAATGCAATAGGAAAATAATAATAATAATAATTGGTAATTGTCTAATTTGGTTTGTGAGTTCGTAGATGTCCGATGAGTCCGATTCGTGCACAGAAAGTTCTATTGCAGTGCATGATGGAGTGCTGAAGGTTCTGGGTAGGACAATTTTCGGATTTTTCCTTCCGCTTCTTGTGCTTGTAGATTGCTCGCAGTGTTCTTTCTTTTTCAAATTTCATGATGCCAGCAGCGATCTGGGTGTGCCAGGCTGAGCGGTCAATTATCGAACTATAGCGCTTATGTCAAGTAAGTAAAATAATGCTAAACATCATAATGCAAAGAATCAAACAAAAATTAGAGATGGAGATAAACGAAATGCAGGCTGGATTCAGAACGGGCAGAGGAACAAGAGATCACATCCTTAACATGAGACATAAAATGTGTAGGGAATTCTCAATGGATCTGCACATGTTCTTCATAGATTACTCAAAAGCGTTCGACTGTATCTAACACAAGAAACTATGGGAGATAATGAACAGCTTGGGTTTCCCAAGACATCTGATTCATCTAATAGAAGAACTTTACCAAGATCAAAAGGCTGCAGTGAAGTTAGACAGCAATCTCTCAGAGTGGAGTATGGCAGGGATGCACTCTTCCCATACCTGTTCAACATCTTCACATAAAATATAATGAGGAATGTGAGAGAAGGCATACACAATGCTGACTATCATGCTTTTAACATTGGTGGTTTTGAAATCCTTGAATTGCGCTACGCAGACGACACTATGCTTCTTTCAAATGATATAAAGGGATTGGAACAATAATCAGGAACACAATGAAATACAGCGAATCATAAAACTTATAAATGAGCAAAAAACAAAAATCATGTCAACAGATATAACAAGACAACAACAAAAAATCAGAATAGACAATACCAAGATAGAATGTGTGGATACATTTGAATACTTAGGAGTAAACATCAATTGTGCAGGAGACGGCATTGCATGATATAGGGAAAAGATTGGCAATGGCATATTGTAAAATAACACAGTTGAAAAAATATATGAAAAACAACAAAACAGAAGAAAAACTGCCAATGCTACAAACTTTTATTTTTGTGGTTGTAACATACTGCTGTGAAACTTGAACCAAAGTAAGTCAGCGACAAAGAAGATCAACATCTTTAAGATGAAATGCTACAGAATGATACTTAGAATATCATGGGAGGAAAAAGAGAAACTCAGATATTATAAACATATTGAAGATTCCAAAATGATGGTTACTGAACACAATAGCAAAAATAAAACTACACCTATTTGGTCATATAAAGAGACAACTATTTAGGAAGACAAATAATGGAGGGCAGAGCACTTGAGAGGAGGAAAGGCAGACCAAGAAGACGATGGACTGACGACATTAAAGATAACATGAATACATCGTTGGAAAATGCAAGCTGCATGGCCCAAGACAGAGGAGGGTTCAGGGAGTTCATTGGGAAACAACATCTTGGAGAGAATACGTCATATGACATAGTAGTAAAGGTCTAGTAGTTATTATTAGATGCTAAACAGACTAATCAATCAAATGTCATGTACAATGGTGTAGGTGATCATGTTTCTCCACAACTTTCTGTCTCTTATGTTGTTAACAAGTTCAGTTGGTAATATTCTCTCACGAAAATGACAACCCATTCTGCGATTTCTCTTGGTCTTCCAGCCTCTTCTCTTCTATCCTTGATTTTTTTGGTGGTTACTAAATATAAATGTTCAAGTTTTGCTCTTATCTACCTAATTATCTAGTCTTTTCACTGCTTATACTGTGAGGCGTCGCAGGATTGAATGACGATAGGTTTTTGGGTTTGGTCATTTGGTATGCAGAAATACTGTGCCATGTCAGAATGTTGGTTACTCCTTCAATCCACCTTTTTCTTGGTCTTCTTCTGTATCTTGCTCTTTCCATTTTCGTATATGCTCTTGTCGCTGGCCAATAAGGTTTCATTCTCATTAGGTGGCCGAACCATACAGTCTGTTTTTCAATATACTTGACCACTGATATTGCTCTAACAGTTCTTGTAATCTTCTCATTTCTCACATGATCTCTTCTTGTTTTATCTGCTGCTTTTCTTAGACATCCCATTTCACACGTGGTAAGCTTTCTCTCTTGTTCTTTAGTTAGTGTCCGTCCATGTCTGACATTGAAAAGATAATGTTGAGATGCATATTGAATTTGTGCTATGTCTTGTGGTTTCCATCGGGATTGATGTATGTTTCAAAATTGGCATATATTCATGTAATTGAGGCAGCTTTCGTTTGGTAGGGTTATGTGATCTTGCATCTTGTCATTGGAACTGTGGAGTGGATACAGATCATCAACAAAGAGTAGTTCAGTTAGGTCATTTGGATGGTAAGCTTCTAATAGTGTTTCTACCGCTTTTGTAATATTATCCATATAAATAATAAACAATAATGATGATAAGACACATCTCTGTCTAATTCATGATATTACTGAAAATCACTTTGTAAGTCCTGCATTTGTTCTAACTGTGCTTTAACTATTTTTGCATATGGTCCTTACACAATCTAATACTGTTCATTTTATTCCGCCTTTTCTAGAATTGATGTTCTACTCCAGAGAAGTTCTCTATTTATTCAGTCAAAAGCTTTCTCTTGATTTATGGGCGAATCTGTCGTTTAAGTAACTGCTGTGACCTTTGTTCTACTTTCGGGGTATTTCCTAACCTTTCGAAGGTAATATGGGATGTGATGAAGGTCAAGGTAGGAATTGGTGAATGGAAGGATTTTTTTTCATTTTTAAAGAAAAGGGGGTGGGGGGGTCCCGCCCAAATTATTATTTAAAATTATAAAGTGATTGCAAAACAAATAAATCTTGAGTCTCTATCAAGAGTTGATCCTGTGTTTCCGATGTCTTTGCGCATGCCCTTTTCGGCAGTTTCAGCCAGTTTCCAGCGCGAGCTCGGAGATTGAAACACAGTAGTGAACAAAGGAAGCATATGACTGTTTAAATGATGTACATATGACAGTTAATCATAGCATACAATTTTAAGAATCCAGAAACTGGGGCCCTACAAACACTATTGAGGGTATATGGGTTCTTATTCAAAGACAATTCAGAAATCAAGGGATGAGATGCACAGGACAAATTCCTATCTATCTGTGCGAATATATGTGGAGGAAAAAACATTTTAAGTCACCTGATATATTAATGGATTTTTTGTGTGGCATTAAACAAGTTTATCCGCCATGCAATGATGAATAAGGTAAGTGATTCATTTAATATAACACTGTTTACATTTTTAACTAACCGACTATGGTTTTCCATGTAAAACTATTCAAATTGATTGATGCAGAGACGCAGCAACCACATAACAAAATTTATTCAACGCAAAAATTAATTTGTGTGTGTGTGGGGGGGGGGGGAGAAGAATGTGACGTCACAGCATCCTTCAACAATTTCATTGGTGTTACATGGAAATCCAGGTTGGGAAACAATAACAAATGGTCTAGTTAGTTAAGTCAGCTGAGAATGGAATCACTCACTGAATGAGCACTTTTGTTTATTTACACTGTAAAAAAACTTAAACTTAAACAGCCCGTGCTTCACAACAATAAAAAAGAATTGGTTCCATGTAACATCATAGTACTCATATTCGCAAATGCATTGATAGTCTTTACAGACTATAGAACCTTATTATAGTATACGACTATAGACTCTAGTATAGAGGTATGCCTACTAATTTAACTAATTGAACTTGATTAGGTCTAGGCCTAATAATTAATTTGTACTATCGATAATACGTGATATTTTCAATATCCTTGTAGTTTGCAATTTTGTGAGCTATAATGCTTTTATAAAGGCTTACACTGATAACAGAACTATCAATTTTTAGTCTACAAAAACAGCACTACCTTCAATAGTCTATTATGCACTAAAAGAATAGAGCAATAAACATATCCATTGAGTTGGCGTCTATTTCTGCGATCAACATAACAATAATTCAGGTACACCGGAAATTAAACAGTGGTAGAGGTTCCGTACATTATGGAAAAATCCTGAACAATTAGGAAGAAAGGGTAAATTTCACATTCGAGTGTAAAGTGGGCTATAAATAGCAGTTAAAAATTTATAATTTGGATAATTTTGGAGATCTCCAAATTTGGATAATTTAAAGAATAGGGATAAATTTGGAACCACCTATAGGTATATAAGTGGTTCTTTTTACGTGCAAACCACACAGATGCCCAATCTAAGCTTGACAATCTCCAATACTACTCAAATCAGATAGGCTTGAAAATCAACACATCAAAAACTTATATACTAGATTTTACGAGATCCAACTACAACATAAAAATTCAAAATGTTCCTTTATTAAAAGTCAACAATTTTACATATTTAGGAACCAATCTAGCACTGGATTGAGATTCATAAAAAGAAATTTGACACCGTATTGCCCTTGCAGAGGGTGTTTTCAATAAACTACGTAACATCTGGACGTCAAACACACTAAGAAACACCACAAAACTCGGGTTGTTTAACTCCAACATTATCCCTATTCTATCATATGGATGCGAAAGTTGGAAAGCCACAGATAAGAGACTAGACTCCTTTGAAAACAAATGCATACGTACCATTCTGAATGTTAAGTAGAGTGGCTTTAAATCTAACACTACTATAAGAGAGGAAAGCAAACAAACCTATATATCTTCCTTCATTAGACAAAGGCGTTGGACTTAATCGGTCATGTTATCAGAATGGAGAACCTAAGAATTCCCCATCAGTCACTATATTGCGTGCCACCCGGAGTAAGAAGAAGAGGGAGACCTAGAGAAACTCTACGACGGACCATTAATATAGCACGCATGTCAATGAACCTGAACAACACGCAAGAATTGAAAGACCTGGCAACACAAAGACAGAAATGGAAAGCTATGGTGTCTGTCCAGTGCGCCGCATATGGCCCTGGAGTAACATAACATAACATAGTTATGCCGTCTATAACTGGTGCTTTATTACGAGTATTTAGTGCATGTTTAACTGTGTCTTCAATTTCGGATTTCAGGATGTATGGTTCTAGATCTTCATCTATTGTATTTATTTATTGTATTTATTGTTGTAATCACTTCTCCTTTAAGTTTAACAGTTGATTGAAGAAATTTTTCCATCTGTCCATGATTTCTTGGAGCCTATTTAGTATGTTGCAGTGTTTTTCTGACTCCATGTACTTTTGCATTTTCTTGTCATGAGAGTTTTTGCTTCAGTCAGTGATATTCTGTGCTGGAATTATTCTATTTCTGCACCTGTTTTTGCCTGTCTGTCATCTGTCACAATTACTGCAATTCCACAGTGTACAGGGATCCACCGCAGCCCAATTTTATTGTTAGCAGACAGTTGATTTAAAAGTTATACAGATGATTTTGTTAGGAGATCTTTATGTTCATTTTGTATGGTCTGGAGTACTGACATGCAGTCACACAAGAAGACTATGTTAGCTCCTTTGAATTCTGTCCCTCTGTCCCTCTAGATTGACTCTAGAACCTTTGATGCTTATAAGATTGGTTGTAGCTCAGCCTCGCATTTTGTTGAAAATTTTCCAGTAGGGTGGGGTAGTGTTGGGGTGTTTGGTATGAGTATTAGTATCCCAGTTCCTCATTTCTTTACTGCACCCTCTGATGATCCATCTATGAAAGACTGGGGTATTGGGTGTCTAGGTGATAAAGTGTTTTTGCCTTGAGGGCAGTAGGGGTTTCCATAGTTTTGCTCTCAATGCCTGGGATTGTAAATTTTGCAGTATATGTGGATGAATTGTTTGTGATGTTGTAATATGCTTCTATCTGTTTCCATTCATCCGGATTGTTGCTGGTTACTTCTTCATTGACTTTTACAAGTTTTTTTTTTATAGGTGATTGAAGCTTCGACTTTTCAGTAGTTTTGTTTGTGTGTTAGTTCATTTGTTTTCTCATGCATAGGGTGATGTTTCAGACGTCTAAATAATTCGGTCATTATTGTGATTTTCTCATCCCTATTGTTAGGTCTGTTAGATTTTGTAATCCTGTTGTTGCTTTCATTGACGTTATAGGTGTGCTCCTTATTCCTTCTGTTATAATTTGGAGAACTGCATTTTGAATTTTGTCCAGCTTCTGAAGATTGGTATTTGCTGCCGTTTCATATGTGCTCAATCCATATTCCAGAGTTGGACGAATATGACAGACAGACAGACTTGTTTTATGGTTTTTATGTCAGCTCCCAATCTGTTCCAGATAGTTTTTTTCCTTATTTGTAGTCTGCGTTTGGGTTTTTTCTTTCTCTTCAATACGTAATCCCCATGTAAGTCTATTGTAAAATTTTAGTCCCAGGTAGACTGGGATGTTTTATTTTGGGAGTGGGATATTGTCTAGTGTGAGAGTATAATTTTTAGATTTTGCGAAGAGTGTGGTGACGGTCTTGCTTTTGTTTATTTGAACACCCCTGATTATTGGCCACTCTTCAACTTTGTTTATTGTCTCTTGCAGTCTAACCTTTGCAGCTCCAATGTATTCTGATTGGGTCCAGATAACAAGATCGTCTGCACGGAGAGCTCTATCCACATATGGTGTGAATAGTTTTGGCAGGTCATCTATATGAATTATGAAAAGTGTGGGGGATAGAATTCCTACTTGTCTTCTGCTATGTTGACCATTTTACGTCTCTTTTCCTGGAGTTGATACTTGCATGTCTGCCACGTAGGAATATTTTTGTCCACTGTAGAATTTGCCTACGATTCCTTTCTGAGCGAGCGTTAGCAATAGCTCCTCGTTCTAGACTTTGTCAAAGGTCTTTGTGAGATTAAGGAGGTGGCTATGAGATTTTTCTGGAAAGCATCTTCTATTTCCTTTGCAAGGTATGTTGTTTGGTCTTCAGTGCTTCTGCGTTTTCTGAAACCTGATTGACCGTCGTCCAGAAGATTGTTTTCCTCCAGGTAGCTTAAGAATCTGTTATTCACCATTTTTTCCATGACTTTTCCAATGCAGCTTAGTAGACTGATAGGACTGTAGCTTGTTTTGTTGGTTTATGGTTTTCATATTTTGGTCATTGCAATTATTTCTGCCTCTTCCTATTTTTCTGGGATGGATCCCTTGTGCCCAAGATTCATTAAAGAGGTCTAGGACATTTTCTTTCTCCGCACGGGATCTAGGTGTTGAATCATTTCCTTTGTGATTTCATCAGGTCCAGGGGCTTTCTTATTTTTGAGATTTTGAATTGCCATGTTAAGTTCTGATTCGTGAAAGGGTGAGGTCATTGTGCCTGTACATGGTTGCTGTTATTTTAAAAGGCTTTTTGTCTCTGATTTTACTTCTGCAGTTCTTATTATCTTAATTTTGTTTTCTTCAGCATAGAAGTCTGCTAGAATATTTGCAGCTTGTGTGCCAATGTAGGATTTTCCATTGTCTTCTATGATGATACTGCTTTGGGGGTTGTTCTCTTCATTGAGACACTTGATAATTTTCCACATTTTTGTTGAGTCTTTTCCCATGTTGAGTGTTGCTGTTTTTTCTTACCAGCTGGATCTAATGCTGTTTAGCTTTTCTCTCTCGAAAATTGCTTGCTGTCTATTGTGTTCAATGATGTTGGTTTCTGTTGTTCTAGTTTCCATCATGGATTTTGCAGCAGAGGCCTCATTATGCATTGGCTGGAGGTTTCTGCTCCAGAGAGGTTTGTAGTTCTGTCTTCTGCTTCTAGATATTCTCTTATTGGCAACTTCCAGAATTATGCCTTAATTTTGCATTTTTTTCGTATATTTCTTGTTGCAAGGTGTGTTTGTAGTTTTTCTTCTGCAAGGCGTCGGTAAGTATCCCTGTTTCCCTTTGTTATTCCAGCTGGCGATTTATTGTTTTTTGTTCCCTCTTATTGTTAGTATAACGAGCTTGTGGTCACTCCCACCACGTTGTTGTGCCATAACACATTCTGACACACGATGGATGTTCTCTGTTGCAATGGCAAGATATGGAGTGCTCTGAGATTTCCATCGTCTGGAGTAAAAGGTTGGCTCTGATAGATGTTCATTTATAAGAAATAGCCTATATTTTCAATCATTCAATCTTCTATTTCTTCTCTCAAGTCCATAGTTAGGTATCTCCACCTAGGGGAGTGGCTGTTTAAATCTCCAACTATAATATGGTTTGATGTTGAGAGGTGTATTGTCCTAAGGTACAATTTCTTGTTGTTTGGGTTGCAGACATTTGTGACAATCAGTGGTTCTGGGAGTTGTGTGAAATTTGATGGTGGACGTGCCTTGTAGGGGTCGGTAGCCCCCCTCCAGGATACAGACACAACATAACTGGAGACAAGGGAGCGTTTGTCTTAGAGAAATGTTTGTCACATGGGAAGGTTTATTACCGGAAAGATTTGTCACATGGAAAGGTTTATCACAGGAAAGGTTTGTCACAGGAAATATATTGGACTAAACTATTCATGTGATAGGAGTTAATTAATCGCAACACGAGTAAAAAATTTACAGATTTCTGATAACCCTTTTTTTAATCGAAATTGTTAGTTGAAAGTGTTACACTAACAAATAAAAAATAAAAAATAAAATATAAGATAACGCATTACTATAAATAGGAATAAATTAACAAATTTGTTATATAGATTTTGTTTTGCATACTGTTGTGAGACACAATTTGTTCACTGACATTTAAGGTATATGTATGTTTTATTTTACTTCCTCATATATTTTTACCGAATAACTAACACATACAAAAAACACTCTTAGTTCACATTCAGATAGTACAAACGAGTCCCTCGCTAAAATGATCCTGTGAACTCATCGGGTGGCATTTTTCAAAAGTGAGGTTATTATGATTTTCTCTTTGTTTTTCATTTGTGTATAAAGTTTTGACACAATAAAAATCCTGGAAAAGTCAAATAGCATCACTTTAGAAGGATAATATCCAACGAGTACACATGACTGTTGTCATCATAAATGGATGGCATACTCCTTCTCACATTTATTTCTAAGAACATTTCGTAGACTATGAATTAAGCAACCACTACGTCTACTAGGCGTAGAGAAAAGATTTTGATAGTGTAACTATCAATTCAGGCATTGGTCTACTTATGTATAAACATGACAGTTTCAGAAAGGTGTGGTTTACTTTATCATTCAAGTTTTTGACTGACAGCTTCAATTCAGATGCATACAAGATGCAGAATTTCAATAAGAAACAGTTTTTTTCTTGACATATTTGACTCACAGTTATTGTTGTTCGTCCATCACAAGTGATGGTGACCAATTGTTACATCCACTTTTGAAAATTCAATTTTAGTTATGTCCTTGATTATGAGTTCGTAGATGGCTAATGAGCCCTATTCGAGCTGTAAATGTCCTTGGACAGTTCGGACATGGAATAACGACTGTAGACGGATCTTGGTCTATCCGCGACTTTCTAACTGCTCTCCGCTGTTGAGCTGCTGCATTTCTTTTCTTTTCACAAGATGATGCGCTCTTTTTTTTTATTTTAGAACGCCATGTAGATCTATTTTGTGCACGTTCTTCCCATGTATCGTGGTCTATTTCAAAGGCTTTCAGTGAGTTCTTTAACGAGTCCTTGTAGCGCTTCCTTTGGCCACCTTGAGATCGTATACCCTTCTCTAGCTCAGCATAGAGAAGTATCTTTGGCAGACGATGGTCTGGCATACGTACCAAACGGCCTGCCCAACGAATCTGTGTCTGCATCAGGATCGTGTCAATGCTTGGGATACCAGCTCTATCAAGGACAGTGGTATCAAGGACTCGCAGTAACAGTTGAGTGAACTCCTTTACTCGCGTATAAAGTACAGGCGACGACATCATTACGAATTTGCAATCATTACGACGAGAATTACAATATCTTCCATTTAAAGTTTCTCTCTAACACATGATAATGATGATGACTCTACTCACTTTCTACTAAGAACGTTAAATTATGAAAACACATTTTTATTTCTGTAACGACTTCAAACAACTTAAATTCCACATTAATCTAAACATACCTAGCCATGAAGGCAGCCGGTTTCAATTCCGTTTTCTACATTTTTGGTCTTTGCTTTTTGAGCTCCTACCAGCTGAAGATACTACGGGAAACTGGCTATCGTTTGGTAGTATTTTACTCTAAAAACTCTATTTTTTACACGGCACTAATATAATTTCACGTGATTTTTCTATGGACTTTTCAATCTCACTCACTATGTATGGTTCCAATATTTATTTAGACAGGTTCAAATTCGTATATTTAAAATTCACCGTTTGCGTCAAAACATATTTATCCTCAAACTCTTGATTTTTCTCGTCAAGAATCAAATCTTTCCAAAATAAGTCTTCAACCTTTTCACAAAGTCCACGTGCAATTACAGTCAATGTGTTTCCCCAAAGTCGTATATAACTCGTACTTAATTATATCTAACTTCTTCATTGAGTTATTTTTCTAGGTACACTATCACTTAAAGACTGTCATTGTCTATTCCAAAAGTCACTATTCATCTAACGTCCATAAATCAATACTTAATTCCCCTCTTCTGACATATCACCCGTTTACAATAGAGATAATATCTGTTGCCCTGTCTCTAGCATATGTACAGTATTTAGCACTGCAGTAACATTCATCAATTCACTTTCTGTGAATAGAAAGCGTCACATCCTATAAAGTTTTACAGACAACACTTCTCAAAGTTAATGGATAGACACTGTATCGAAGGCGAGGGTACACGATGAAATAGGGCCTACTTATGTTTCTTCTAAGTCTCTTGTTTATATAAATTTATAAATTTATTATTTATCAAAATATATTGTGTGTCCGAAAAGCTATCAATCAATCAATCAATCAATCAATCAATCAATCAATCAATCAATCAATCAATCAATCAATCAATCAATCAATCAATCATTCAATCAGTCAGTCAATCAAACAACCAATCAATCAGATCGATCGATTGATCGATCACTCAACTCTTACTCAATCATTCAATCAACTCTTACTCAATCAATCTTAATCAATAAACTCTTACCGGTTTCTGAATGGCAAACATTTATTTAATATGCACAATGTGTATACATGGCCTCCGAGTTTATTATGCATTTCCAATTTGACAGCACTTGACATGTGTATTTTAGAATTATATGCAGACGAGACAGTTCTCTTGACAGAAAGTGAACAGGAGTTGCAAAGACTATTGGATGAAGTTTATACATTTAAATAAAGTAGATAATTCAAGCGGAGACTATAGACTAGATACTTCCATTTAGAAAACAAAAAACCACAATAATCAGCAAAATCAAAGAAAACAACGCTAAAAATAAGAATACATGGAGCTATTCTGCAACAATCAGATATCTAGGACACATAATCACAATAATGGTAGATATAAAACATAATTTAAAAGGAGAATAGAAACGGCTAAAAGTACTCTCAATGACTTGAGGAAAGTAAACAAATCATATAACTAAAATTGAGAATTATAAAATGCTACATCTATTCTATATTAACGTATGGCTCAGAAACAAGGACAATTACTATATAGCTGGAAGAGATACTTGATGATTTCGAGATGTGAATTATTAAAAGAATAGCGAGAACATCATGGAAAGAAAATAAAACAGACTTCTAACAACACTTCGCTGGGGAAAAAAAAAATTAAATTAAAAATCAATCCACTAATATGTTTTAGACATAATAAAAGGCACAACACATTGTTCGCGATCTTACTTGAAGTTAGAGTCGAGAGGAGGCGAGCAAGAGATAGACAGAGATACAAGTGGGAGGGAAACATGATGATGACTAAACTAAACCGCGACGTTCAACAATAGAAAACCGAGCAGAATCAAACCATTCAAACGTGCTTATATTGATTATTGTTGTGATTTTGTTGATCACCATGTAATCATTTGTGCCACCTGTCACAGAATTTCACGAAAGTTATCAAAAACTTGACTTAAAAAGGTATTTTGGATCTGCTCACTTCTACTAAAATCGAGGGTAACGACTAAACTGAATCATCTCTCTGGCGATTCAAACTCTTAATTTTCCAGGTAATAGGGCAGTGCGATTTCTCAAAGTCACGTCAACTGCCTAAACAATCTAACATAACAATAATGAAATAGATGGAATGAATAACTAAAGAAAGTCTGCATGTTCTATAAATAAAAGCAATTATATGATTTTAATGAATCAAACAGGTTAACAGAGACGCTATGAAGTTGGTAGTTTCGCTGTTTACTTTTCTGGCCCTAACGTTGGCTAACAAAGTTCACTTTGCATCTTTGAGCGATGAAGAGATTTCATACATTAACAGCTTGCCTGGTAATACATGGAAGGTAAGTTTCTATTGTTCTTGTCAAAATGTTTGACGCCAAACTACAATATCGCAATAACAAATGTTCACAACAACATGAAGATGTGCATGTGATCTTACATTTTACATTCGTATTGAAATATTACTATGGTACCATCATATCTCTAGTCACTAATTATATATACACAAGAAGCCGCCGAGCTAAGTGGTTAGTGAACTAGTTTCCTAGTCGAGTGGTTCAAAATCTACTTTTCAATCAAACTTTAATGTTTTAATATACTGACATCTCATTGGCTGACTCATCTTCAGAAAATGCGTACACTTGTTACATCTGGAAAAGTGATCTTGTTAATTCGTTGGTGTCGATCTTGTTAAAGCTATCTTGTTGGTGACGATTAATCTGATGTATGTTTTTGACCTTAATCATCATCACCAGGCTGGACGAAACGTCGACCAAAATTATCTACACAATAACCAGATTATGACCTGCGTGAATATTGAAGAGAATAAGGAGCTATTCAAGAGGTATGTCTATCAGCTTGTTTGCCAGTCAAACAGCTAGAACATATTGCTGTCGAGATAGTATGTCTGCTAGTTTGTCCGTCGTCCAGAAAAGTAATTGCTGTCGAGGTAGTATGTCTTTCTGTCAGCAAACGTGCATTGCTGTCAAGCTAGTAGCTCTAAATATCAGATAGCGTGCATTGCTGTCATGCTAGTAGGTCTGTCTTGTTAGAATACGTGCATTGCTGTAAAGCTAGTAAGTTTGTCTGTCAGCTTGCGTGAATTGCTGTGAAGCAAGTATGTTTATCTGTCAGCTGTCTTACGCCGCTGTCAAGCTAGTATTTTTGTCTGTAAACAATTTATTAGTGTTTGTCTGTCTTTCAGAGATGTTGTGTCTGTTTCTCAGTTTGTTTGTACTGTTACCAGCTAGAATATCTATCAACTAGCAGATTATGTACGTTTCCCAGCTAGAATATGTATCTGTCATTTAATGCATACAACTTGTAATCTTGGTTTATATATATGTGAACTAGCATGGGGGGCGCGTAGCGCAGTGGTTAGCGCACTGGCTTCGCATATGAGTGGTCCTGGGTTAATTCCCCAGAGGGAGTGATGAAAACAATAATTATTGGTGGCTATGAGGCGGAAATGTTTTTCAGATCGCAACGGCTCCCAGGTCGACCCAGCCTTAAATGGGTACCGGATTAATCCAGGCTCATTTGCAGAGCCTCTGAAATGTGAGATCGCTGACATCTCACACCCCTACTTTACTTTAAGTTACTTTACTTTACTATGTCAACTGCGAATTAGTATGCATGTATATACGTTATTACTGCCCGTTTGGTAAATGGGGCATGTAGTCCTCAATCGTAGGAGACGATTAAGGAAATTTGGAGGATACGCCGACTACCGATAAGGAACTCACAAATATATGTCTATATACCTATATATAAGAACACTATCCCTATTTGGTGAATGCCAATGTAAAGGTGGTCATCTCTTAATTTATATTATGACGTGATGCTGTTCGGCTATTCCGTGATCGCACGTGCCGCACAATCTAACACCCTTATCACTAACAATGAAAGGTTGCAATACTGTGTCTTGATTATTCTAAATTCTAGCACACTTAAGTTTTTCATTTGAATCACCCATGTACAAGATTAACCGTGAGTTTAGTGGACATACAGGTTGTACATACGCCACATGGCGATGCATCACCAACTAAAAAAAAAGGTAGCGTATCTTATTCATGATGAGGTAGCCATCAAACCGTCATTTTTTGGCTGTAGTGATTTTTGTTGTGATACCGGAAGCTACAGTATTTTGGACAAATTAAAGAGACATGAGGGTATCGAAAGGCTGATTCTAGAAGGCAGAGTGCCAGGTGAGAGAAGAGGAGGAAGACCAAAAATACGATGGAACAGCGACATAGAAGAATGTATGCACGTCCTGCTTGCCCAGGACAGAGAAGTGTTAGAGAACCCACAACGAAGACAACGTTCTGTAAAGAATATATCACTTGATATAGTGATTTTCTAGGTAATATAAATACGTTTAGTAGTTTACCATTGCTTTCTGAACGGTCCGGATGCTCAATTGCCTATTGTGGTAGCAGCAACTACTTAATCTAATCGGAGGCCAGTAAGAAGGTTATGCGGTGTGAGTCGACAGCTGTGCAAGTGTATTCTTGTTGCTGCTTAGAAGTACAGCTTATTATCGGTGATAGGCAAACAATTACTGTGCTCTCACTTATCTCATTTCTATCTCATGCTATCTGTATTTTTAACTACATTATATAGGTTGCTTGTTTTCAACGTGAGTTGTGTGTGAGACCATAACCATTTCATTGTGTCTTAATAAATGTGAATCTTCTTCTTTTGCGTTCGTTCTCAAGCTAATAAAAAAAAAAAACAACAACCAAAAAAAAACAACACAATTTTGGTTGTGATTTCTGGCTTGACACGACCACTCCTCCAGTCGACTCAGCTGTAAATGAGTACCTGACACATGAGTTAGGGGAGGTAAAGACGGGGAGGTAAAGACAGTGAGGAAGGGAACTGGCCACCCCACCTAATAGTTGCTGCGGCTTAGTTCATGAAGAGTAATCTTCATCCCCGACGGCATATGCCATGGGACCTACCTGTACCTCAAGTTACTGCAGATTAACAGGATACTGTCTGGAGAAATCGAGAATCCAGGCATGATTAAGACAGAAGAAATCAAGAATCTAGGCATGATTAAGACAGAAGAAATCGAGAATCTAGGCATGATTAAGACAGAAGAAATCAAGAATCTAGGCATGATTAAGACAGAAGAAATCGAGAATCCAGGCATGATTAAGACAGTAGAAATCGAGAATCTAGGCATGATTAAGACAGAAGAAATCGAGAATCTAGGCATGATTAAGACAGAAGAAATCGAGAATCTAGGCATGATTAAGACAGAAGAAATCGAGAATCTAGGCATGATTAAGACAGAAGAAATCGAGAATCTAGGCATGATTAAGACAGAAGAAATCAAGAATCCAGGCATGATTAAGACAGAAGAAATCAAGAATCCAGGCATGATTAAGACAGAACAAAAGTACTATATATTACATCTTCAGTATGTGAAATATAATTGAGAAGTGTAGAGAATTCAACGCAGACATATACACTTGTTTCATAGACTACTCAAAGACATTTGACTGTGTAACACATCTACTATTATGAATCATAATGCAAAGCACGGGCTTCCCACACCATCTCACATCGCCCAGTAAAATGTTTCACCAGTAGTACCACTGGGAGTTTAAGACTGAAGGGGAAGGGGAGAAATTTTCTCATCCCCGCTACTTTCATTGTTCATATCGTCTGCTCCATGTGGTTCTGCTCTAACTTTCAATCTCGTTGTAGACTTTGATGTCATAAAATTCTTGTGAAAAGAGAAACTTCGAGTGAAATTATCATCTTAACTCTTTATTGAAATCTAACGTATATCTAATATGGTCACCAGACTTCCCAAGAAGGAGGGTGTCATCAGGGACGACCTTCCAACAAACTTTGACCCCAGGGAGAAATGGAAGCGTTGTCCAAGTTTGAATGAAGTCAGAGATCAGTCCAACTGTGGTTCTTGTTGGGTAAGTCTTATTATATCAACCATCATCATTACAACAACAGCAACTATTACCTGTATCACGCATGTCATTACCGAAACTATCCTCATTAATCCCGCGCACCCTCGTGTTCTTCCCATCATTCCTTATTGCCCCACACAGCTCACACTTATTGTTTTCATTATTCCCAATTTTCCTCCTTTAGCCATCAACAAACATCTCGCAGCCATGAATCATTATCTTATTGTACTTATCACTGTCTCTGTAGTTGCACTTAGCTCTTCCTCACTGTCCTCATCATTTTTCGAATAGCCACCAATCATTATTGTTTTCGTCCCTCCCTCTTTAGTTTCACTTACTGTCCCGATAATCTCCTCATAGTCACTCATTATCTCATTGTACTCATCACCCCCTCTTTATTTCAGTGAACTACCTCCATACCGTTCTCAACTTCTCCCCATTACCTCCCTTATCACATCCTGAATTTTCTCACTATTTTCACTCAGCATTTTCTCATTTCTCCAACTCAACACTTCGTCATTGATATTGTCACCTTCCCAAGACCAGCTTCCTACCGTAGACAGAATGGTGTCGGGTTAACTGTGTTCCCATGAAAAACATATAATACTGCTTCTTCTGAAAAAATATATATCTATACATACATTCAGTGATTTTTTCCCTAGATATACACCGTATGAATAAAAATACATTTTTTTTTCTAGATATATGACATGGACCATAAGAAGATAAAGTATATGTTGAGGGTTAGGAGGCGATAGAAAAGTTGAAGGAGGCGATAGAAAAGTCCTGGATTGACAACATTAATCGGGATAACACTGGCGTAGTGGTTAAACCATTAGTTTTGTGTTAAAGGAGTCTAGGTATCAAATTCAGCTCACGTCGTCATGTACATAAGTGAAATTTTCTTTCGGTGATTTTCACTTGAAGCTACGAAGTAAATGTTACGAGTATTGCTCTTGGCAGACGATGCGTTGCGTCGTTGAGAAGGCAGGGGTTGCAAATGTTATTGTCCAAATGCAATGAAGTCAATCATCTACACTTTTTGAGCACTTTTGTGATAGCAGTTCTATGTGCGTTGATTATAGCGGCTTAAAGTGTAGGTCAGCTAACTTTAATAAATAGGGTTTACTCAGAATTAGGGTTAGAGATAGCACGGAAATGTTCACTTGGACATTTAATGATAAGACGTAGGGAGATAAGACGAGCGGTAATCAGAGCACATAGTACATTGACACATAACTTTCACCAATAGAAGATCTACCAGCATAATTTAAACATGTCTTTCGGTTCATTCATCTTCTTCTGCATTCGTTCTTCTTTGCTTATTCTCACCATTTCGTTGACAGGGAGTGCCTAACTCGCTAGTAAATTATACAATCATGTGGACACACAGGAATCATCCTTCAAAAGTAAAGTTATTTGACGCTTTCCGTGATTATCATTGGTCGCTGTATATACTTTGTGCCGACAGCAAATGAAAATCATGGAGAGTCAAAAAGCTTCACTTTTGAAGAATGAACCGATAAGTCCACAGCACTGTATAAAGGACGAGGGATTCAGCTTTCGTCAGTAGGCAGCGAGCTTCTGAAGGGAGCGAGAAATCCACAGGAATCTGTATGGAAGCACTGAAGTGCTTCAAATACAGCAACATTTATCAAGAAAATGACTTGCTGTGTAGACATGTTAAATTCTAACAAGAAGAAAAAGACATAGATGCTTCAAGATCCTATGCACAGACGCAAAACGGCATCTCATTGATCTTAGTAGTAGGTACACCCATCTTCCCAGCATTTATTGTTGTGCTATATGAAATATAATTATATTTCATACATGTTACTACAGGATTATCATCTACCATCCATGGCGTGTGATGGATGCCACTAACAATTTCAATCTGCGCCCCAAAGAGTCTTCCCACTCGTACCATCGTGTTCTGTTGTATGTGTTTTTAATTTATACGTGCAGTCCGCTATCACCTTCTCCTGTGTCTATACCATTCCTGATATTTCCACTTTATGCAACACGATCCATGTTATTCTGTTTCTATAATTCCGTATCAATGCTTGTATCATGTATACCGCGTGTACACACGTATCAATGCTTGTATCATGTATACCGCGTGTACACACGTATCAATGCTTGTATCATATATATATATATATATATATATATATATATATATATATGTATACGAATTTTTTTACCGAAGTAGAAGTCGACCCTGCGATCTTTTCTCAGACTGTAATTTTCCATAAAGTAGACACTTCTGTATTCTGCCAACTTCCATTCTCCTAGTATGTCCTAGCCATCTGACTTACTCAAGATAATGTAATTCACATGTCTCCTCTATTTCTCGCTAACTTCATTTATCACATTCTCATTCAGTGTCATTATTGAAAATATATTCATTTATCTCTCAAAAGCCTAAAGGCATTTATGTATATTCGTTTATCTCTGAAAATCCTGCAGGCTATGGCACCAGCTGAAGCAATTACTGACAGAATCTGCATCAAACAAAGTGAACAGGCACACATCTCAGCTGAAGATGTCATCAGTTGTGCTGTAGGTTGGGGGAGTGGGTAGGTCATCGTTATGTCAACACAACTACGATTGGACTACATGAAGTCAGTGCTAAATATATCTCTTTCACTACATTTATTTATCTAATGCTTTTAGATATTTATTACCCAATATATCTAAATATCTGTAACCGAAACTAGTTCTCTCTCTCTTTCAACCTACATTTGTTTTATAACTGTCCATCTATCCATCATCAATCCAACAATCAATCTCTATTTATTTGCCTGCCTGCCTACCTGTCTGCCTGCCAGCTGCCTGCATGTCGTATGTCTTGTCTGCATTTCTGCCGCTCTGTTTGTTTCTATCTCCATAATATATCTATCCATCACTTACTTTCTAGCCATTCATCAATCTATCTATCCACGAATCTCTTCACTCATTTTATCTATTTATTCATTCATCTATCTATTCATCAATAGATGATGAATCTATTGATCTCACTATGTAAGTTTTTGTTTTCATCTGTCTTTTTTTTTCAATCTGTAGTATATCTGTCTGTCTACACAAGGAATATGCAAAATACGGCATGCGATCCAATCCGGTCCTTTCCTGTCATTTTTACTGGACTATCGCGCTAATTTAAAATAAATATTTGTGGTGATCCCGGCGTTAACAAAATATTACATGACAAGCGGTCATTACAGGAAGTAAACCATCATTCTAACGGGTAATAAAGATACACTAATTGAGTAAAATGTATTATTTTGCTAGTGCAAAATGTGCTTCGAACGAATGAATAAGGGATATGGGATGTGAGAGACAGTTAGTTGGCACCCTTTCTTCTTCTGCGTTCGCTCTCTGATAACCAACGCGAAATTCTGTGTGATTTCCACCGGGGAGCATGAAATACACTGTTCTGCTGGTTTAGCTGCGTTATTTGCGCCTTCTAGTCTAAAACATCCGATTTGGATAAGCATTTATTTCAAGTGAACTTCCCTATCTGTTATTCTTTATATATTATAAAGTTCTTTACATCTTATATTCATATCTTTATATGTAAGGTGACAAGAGCTTCTGCTTTGATCACGGGACTAAATTAAAGCTCTTCGGTTATTTCAGCCTCCATGAGTGATACCTATCTCGATCTAACTAGCCTAAATTTGACATACGACCCAAAACATTTTCGACTTCTGGGTTGCTTATCTGCACAATTAGTTTGATGCCTGTCTATCTGCTCGATTTAATTTATGTTCTGTTTATTTGCACGATTTGTTTGATGCATGTTCATCTGAACGATTTGTTTGATGCCTGTTTATCTGCACGATTTGTTTGATGCCTGTTTATCTGCACGATCTGTTTGATGCCTGTTTATCTGAATGATTTGTTTGATTCCTGTTTATCTGCACGATTTTTTATGCTGTTTATCTGCACGATCTGTTTGATGCATGTTTATCTGCACGATTTGTTTGATGCTTGTTTATCTGCACGATTTGTTTCATGCCTGTATATCTGTCGATTGTTACCCGTTTCTGTGCACGCTTACCTCTTATTATTCCTTATGTTGTAGGTGTGAAGGTGGCTCACCCACGGGTGCCTGGCAATGGTGGGTTTATGCTGGTATTGTCACAGGTGGTGAATACGGAACGAAAGAAGTAAGTTACCGTCCCAATTTATTACTATTCAGCTTATAAATATTATTTCTGTAATGCATACCACTCTGTGTTAAATCACTTCCCTACATTCTGTATCTGCAGACTTCTCAGACATATGGATAAAATGACAAGATAAAGTACCTGATACTGAAATCCTCACTAGAACCAATATTTGAAACATTCATACCATGATGAAATCTTCACTAGAACCAATATTTGAAACATTCATACCATGATGAAATCTTCACTAGAGTCAATATTTGAAACATTCATACCATGATGAAATCTTCACTAGAGTCAATATTTGAAGCATTTATACAATGCTGAAGGAGGTACTTCTTCTTCTTCCTCTTTCGTTCACTTGAAACATGTCTATATCTGTAATTCTGTCTCCTTAATAAAACTCACTGTCTTTTGTAGTTCATACAGTGTCCCATAGATCTTTGATTCCTGTGTTGTTTCCTCTAGCCAATATGTCTGCCTCAGCGTTTCATATTCAGAACACTCTTGAAGTATATGTTTGGCACTCTGTGCTGCCTGTCCACATGTACACATGGCCGTGTTACCAATCCTGAACTTTGTATACATGTGACTGCGGAGTCGGTTGTGTCCTGTTCTGAGACGTAGAATTATAACTTGTTCTGATCTTGTGTTGGTGTTTGTGGCTTTCTTATTGACTTGATCATCTGTTTTTTCTGATGGTAGGTGATTGAAGGAGGTACAAATAAGATATTCTGGGAATCTTGTGCGTATGTCTGACAAACGATTCACAAATTAGCTGACTTATTGTGTTCTCCGTAAGGGAAAACGACTGGTACGTGGGCAAAAGAAACGATGTAAGGTCTCTCGAAAAGTGTCTCTAAAAAGTGCATCTAACAACATACCGGTAGACTATCTCTCAAAATTGCCCAGTACTTCGCAGAAACAGCAAAGATACTCACATCACTAAGAGGTACCAAATCTCATAAGCACCGAGAAAACGTGATGTAGAAAAAGTCAGAACAGCAAACATACAGATGTTATATCTTGATCAGACGTATCACAAATGTGGCAGGGGATTCTATGACATGATTTGACTCTCCAGTAATCTCTGCATACACAAGAGAGATGCAACAAAACAGGTCTGAAAATATTGTCATCATTGGTTGCGATGGACGAATATTATTGTTATTATTATTATAACACTAGATTTGTTCGGATCCCGTTGTCCCGGTGGGATGAAATTTAATGGGTTGCTTACCCCGATATGCATCACATTGCCAATGTGCTTGCCAACCCGGCTCACCGCATGGGAACAAAAGCGAGTATGACGTCATACAATCCATAACCAATTAATCGAATACAGTCAATAACCAATATTTTATGAATGCATAAATGCGAATGTCGCGGTGAAAGGGTGGTTCGCCATCTTCGTTAACGAAAGCCATTGATGTTTGTTCATTATAGCGACGTTGATTAGATTGATTATCGAGCTTTACAATAACATTTGTATACATCAATGGCGTATGCTTTGCGTCGTGCGGGGAAAAATTCTGTCTCGACACCAATCGTTTTATTGGATGTCGCACGGAATTCCGTGACGCAAATGTGCTATTAATGGAGTGTTCCGGAGAGAATAACAGAACACGGCTATTATATTATAAATTATAATATATATTATAAACGATTCCATACTCATTCACGCTATTCATATATACACATGGTCTATTGATACATTACAAACAACACGTCCACCAATTTCAAGATAGGAGCAAACAGGTACTAAATTATACATTTCGAGTCTATGTGATTTGGACTCATGTGGTATGTGTCCTAAACCACAAATCTACTCACTAAGTATGAACAAGTGAAGGGATGGATGTTAGTATTGTTCTTGATCCACGGGAAACAACTTTGTCTTCTAATGGCTGACTACCATTATCCTTCCATTTATAACTCCCCTTATTTTCCCTTGGACCAGGTGGTCTCACAGTGATAACACCTTAGTGATACCATCTCAGTGATACCATCCTTGGAGATTGCATATACTTTAATTCTTTAGATTGGTAGCCCATTAGCACGAATACTAGTTTTCTTCTATGATGACCAATTTCTCTTTCTCTTCTTCTTCTGCGATCAAAAATCCAGTCAAATATTGATCGTGTATAGGGCGGTTTGTTTTAGGTCATCTTGTGTTCCTGATACTACACAACTTCTGCGATCAATTGTTAAACATCCAGTCCAATTTTGAACATGTATGTGTCATGTATATGTCATGTATGTGTCATGTATGTGTCATGTTTGAGCGGTTAGTGTTATGTCATCTTGGGTTTTCGACAGATTGTTTTGTAGAGCAGCTCTTGTAAGTCATATTGTCGTTATGTGAATAGCAAAACTGTTACAATTTTGTAGTATGTTTCTGATGTCTGTGTTACTGTTCTGCAGCTCCAGGTCGCAGAGTGGACGGTGTCGATTCGGTGTAAGTGTTCCTTCAGAGGATAGGGGTTCGTTCTCAGTCGAAATATCGTGACCAGTTCATTTCTGTTCAATATATTAATGCTGTCTGGCTCGGGGCTATAGTTTCGGTTTATTTCTCTCCACTGATGTCGTATATATTGTTTTAGCAGAGAATTTACTTCATTTCTTGAAGCTGTGAGTTACGTGGGTAAGCAGAAGGTTGCCTCCTGTTTTTACCAGTTTTTTTGCTTTTTCGCTACCAAAGATGTCACAGTCAACTGGTATCAATTGTAGTACTAATGTAATTTTCTTGGATAATTGGAAGATATTTTCTCTCATTTTGTGAATGAGTTTGTCTTATTTTGGTTTGATTTTCCAGTCCAACGTGAACAATTAAAAAAACACCAATAACTTATAGATCAAGCTAGTCTAAGGTAATATATACCAGATCTTCTACTGACCACACGATCCCAAAGTCTACAGTCGGACAACGAAAAATACCAACCGAAAACTTTAATCATATATAGAATATCAGTGTAGATGCAGTATATTGTGGAATTTTATACATATAACATTACATGAATATCAGCGCGGTGGCAGCAGTGATAATAAGGTCAACTCACTACTATATGGTTCGATTCCGACTATCCACATTGCACTGGCGATACGATTGAATGTATCAGTGGCGGACTCAAAATTCAACAACTGTTGAATAGCAATGTCCCGATATGCTTCAATAATTATTTTATATGTTTACACGAGTCCGGCTCTGTGACGACGAGGAATATAGCAGAGTCCGTTTGTGACGGCCAGGTCAATGTATCGGGTTTCTAATCTCCCCATAGACAATTTTGCATCTAGACTATTCAGAAAGTAATGGGAAATTGCTGAACGTATTTATTGGTATCGTATCCTGCTCAGGTCATATCCATCAATATAGCATTTTCTGGCTGTAGTGATTTTCTAGATAATATAATTACGTTCGGCAGTTTTAAATTGCTTTCTGAACTGTCGGGTTGCACAATTGTCTGTGGCGGGGATCGAACTCGGTACCGTGGCCGTCACAGACGAGCTCTATACCACTCCGCCACATAACCGGACATGAACGTATTTATAGTGCCTATAAATCAATACAAACAAAATAATGATGTTGGTTTATATATGCATGCTGAATATTGTTTTATTATATGAATTATATGAATTATTACTTAATTTTCCCCAGGGATGTCGACCATATTCGCTGCCACACTGTGACCGTCATACCACCGGTAAATATCCACAATGCAAAGGCACCGCTAAAACACCAACATGCAGGCAAGAATGTATAGCCGGATATAACAGAACTTACGAAAAGGACAAAAGATATGGTAAATACTAAGATAGTGAAACTATTTTCGGGCAAAAAGAAAGGATAAATGCTCGGGCAATAAAGTTCTTACACGAGAAAAGGAATTTTACATACTTCGGTACTGTAGTTCTTAAAGGAATCATAAATACTTGAGTTTTGTTGCTCTAAAAGGAATAATAAATACTTGGGTATTATAACTATAAAAGAAATTATAAATACTTGGTGGCGTATTTCTGTCGGTGGATAGTAAAAAAGGGCCTCCGCAGAGCGCATGTTTACATTTACCGTGTATGACTTCATCTGTAGACGGGCGGGGCCGTGGCTAATGTTACATGGCTATTTATATGCATGCATACTTAATGGCTCAATGAACGTGCTCTGTAAAGTTGAAGCGATGTCGTCAGACGTTAATTGGTGGAGTTATTGTCATAATCTCATACAGAATGATTTCCTTATTCTATATATCTCTAAACCCGTAACTCGTCAGGGTCGTAGAGATGTCACATTAGATGCGCTTCAGCACACAGTGATTTATATCTTCAAATGTCCTTAATATTCGTTCTCGAATGTTCGGGTGTTGAGGGTAATGAACGAACTGTCATGCTGGCGAGCTTGGCGAAGGCGGAAATTGGTGTACCAATGCAATAATCTTAAATAGTTAATGGGCCGAGGAATATTTCCGCTCACTATATTTTCAGTAATGCGAATCGTAGCAGTTGTAAAGACTGCGTGAGTTTGATATAAAGATAGGAGAAGCTCGTAAAGAGAAACACAGTATCTATTAAACAAACTGATATATCAACAACCAACTGCAACTGTCAGCCACTACACTTTGACAGATTTATTTAGACTGGGATTGGAGTAACACCCGTTAACCAATATGATACCAGAAATTTAGTACCAGAACTCAAGCACTGGAAATATCAAGAAAAGTCGCTACTTGAAAAACACTGCGTGAGACGATAGTCAGATGGTTTCTGGGCAATTGGACTAGAAAATTGAACATTTAATTGGGACAATTACCTTTGCTAATCCTAATCTTAATCATAATTCTTACCTTCACCCTAACACTTACTACTGCTAGTATTTTCTCGTCTATGGAAGTGATCAAAGTACAAATGGTTTCCGGAACTGCAATGATATTAGTCATAACATACGTATCCCAATCGAGGCCGACTCGAAGTGGAGATGGGACTTAATCCAGCCAACAGAGGATGGGAACTAAGATTGGACTAGTTATCCTCTACATCACGCACGAAAACAATTCTGTGAAAGTAAGCACAAGTACTGAAGTTGGTCTATACCAGGCCGAGATCGGCAATGGAGACCATGATATTATGCATATCGATTAGTTATCATTCACAGGAAACTGTATGTTCGTCTTTAGGAGCTTTAAAAAACAACAGTATTTAGTAAGAGAACCGGACTTTGTATGTAAACATGTTCCTACAAAATTTCCAGCAGGACATAATCCATAGATCTCTCTTGTAGCAGAACAATTGTCCTACTAGACTATATATCCAGTTGGAAATCTAGTAGGACTACTGTTATGCTACAAGAGAGAACCAGTCGAAATTTGAGAAAGAAAGCAAACCATTAAAAATTTGGATGGGGGAGGGTGGAAGTAAACGGATGCGCTGTATTTATTTTATGGTGCAAGATGTGAAATATATTTTCTGATGCAAGTGTAAAATAGATTTCATGATGCATGTGTAAAATAGATTTCATGATGCATGTGTAAAATAGATTTTATGATACAAATATAAAATAGATTTTATGATACAAATATAAAATATATTTTATGATACAAATATAAAATAGATTTTATGAATCAAGATGTAAAATATTTTTATGATGCAAGATATAAAACAGATTTAATGATGCAAAATGTAAAATAGATTTTATGATACAAGATGTAAAATATATTTTATGATGCAAGATATAAAACAGATTTAATGATGCAAAATATAAAATGGATTATATGATGCAAGATGTAAAATAGATTTTATGATACAAGATGGAAAATAGATTTTATGATGCAGTTGTAAAAATTTTAAAAAAATCAAGATGTAAAATAGATTTCGTAATTGAAGATGTAAAATAATTTAGGAAGGACGAAATCTTTTAGAAACAAAAACCAGCCAATTATAATTGCGTATTTTTGCTGAAGAATGTAACTTAAAATGAAAATATAATTGTATTATATTTATATTATAATAATAAATAATGCAGATAACAGTCTAAGTTAGGGTGCCACATTGGAAAAAATCAGAATAGAAAGATGCGATCCATATTACGCCGATACTCTAACGGTAACATATCAAAGACGCAAATTTACCCCATTAACCATACGTGTTATCCTCATATACCCTCATATGGCTATCATATCTCTCCAAAATTTCCTTTAGCAGCAAGGAGAAAACACATCTGTCAACCTCACCATTTTACCAGAAGTAATTACAATTGTACATTATACAGGGTGTTTAAAATAAAAAAACACCCTTGTAAATGAGATGTCAGAATAATAGGCTAATTTTATATTGAACACATCGTATGAGTTCGAATAAAATATATCCCGAATATTTACTGAAATAACTTAAAGAATTTATCCACAGGCTCTCCACACAGGTATACGGGGTTGTAGGTGTGGAATATATGATGGGAGAGCTAATCGAGAACGACCCTGTTACAGCACCATGATGCAAGATATACAATTAATATTTTTTAAATTTAAGATGGAAAATCGATTTTGTAATTCAATGTGTAAAATAATTTAGGAAGTACGAAATCTTTCAGACACAAAAACACAAGCAATTATAATTGTATATTTGTCATCCCCAGGTTCTATGGTATACGGGGTTGTCGGTATGGAAATGATTATGCAAGAGCTAATCGACGAAGGCCCTGTTACAGCACCATTCCTTGTCTACAGCGACTTCTTATCATATAAATCTGGTAATATTTTCATGTAAATCTCTTTTCTTGTGTGTTCTAGATCTGTCGATACCAGTACTTTAGTTGTTGTGTGACAGAGTTCAGTAGATACAGTCAAAGAGAGAGAACTCAAATACGATTTGACCAAGAGTAGTAACTGGATTACTTATCTTATATTTGACAGACTGGTAGTACACAAACAGTTTTTGTGACGTATTTTAGTTTTGCTTTGAGCAGAGCTATGGACATGGAGAAGCTCAGATAACAAGACTCACAACCAGATCGATTATATTATGGCCAAGAAAAGATTAAAAATATCATGGAAATCTGTCAAAACATGCCCAAGTGCAGACTGCAATATTGACCATGTTTCTGTTGTGGGAAAGTTAAGTATACAATTAAAAAGATTAAGAACTACCAGGAAAAAAAATCACCACAGATAAAAATCTATTAACAAACAACAAATATTTATAAGCACTATAGCAGTACATAACAGGTGCAACGCCATAGAGAAAATACAAACCATCGACGAACAGTGGATGATGTTTGAAGAATCTATACAGCAAACATCTACAGAGATCCTACCAAATAGATACATCTAGCAAAGAAAAATTGGATAACAAACAATATATTATAGTTAATGGAACAAAGAAGAAAGTTAAAGGCTAACATTTAAGAATATAACAAGATAAACAAAGAAATTAAACATAAATGCAATACAGCCAATATGGAATGCGTAAATGCAAAATGCTGTGAAATAGAAAAATATCGTAATGAAATATCGTCATGTTATATCTTATAATGCTAAATGACAAATTATATTTTATAGTGACAAATGTCATGTTTTATTTGCTTTTATCACAAAAAAGGAGGAGGACATCCTACAGTCCCCACGTCTCACCTTTCAGTATCAACGGTATTGATTCACAGAGTAAATTAGTTGATGGCAAAATATTACAACATATAACGGGGGTGCAATATGTTCCCATCGATCTTTCTAGCGACAATAGATTTGCTAATCCTCATCGAAATGAACTTCTTAATCAGGAGATCGATTTGCTTATCATGATCAAGATCAGCTCTTTAATCAGGAGATAGATTTGCTTGCCCTCATGAGAACCTTAATGAGGAGATAGATTTGCTTGCCCTCATGAGAACCTTAATGAGGAGATAGATTTGCTTGCCCTCATATAGATAAGCACCTTAATGAGGAGATAGATTTGCTTGCCCTCATATAGATAAGCACCTTAATGAGGAGATAGATTTGCTTGCCCTCATGAGAACCTTAATGAGGAGATAGATTTGCTTGCCCTCGTGAGCACCTTAATGAGGAGATAGATGTGCTTGCCCTCATATAGATAAGAACCTTAATGAGGAGATAGATTTGCTTGCCCTCGTGAGCACCTTAATGAGGAGATAGATTTGCTTGCCCTCGTGAGCACCTTAATGAGGAGATAGATTTGCTTGCCCTCGTGAGCACCTTAATGAGGAGATAGATTTGCTTGCCCCCATGAGCACCTTAATGAGGAGATAGATTTGCTTGCCCCCATGAGCACCTTAATGAGGAGATAGATTTGCTTGCCCTCATATAGATAAGCACCTTAATGAGGAGATAGATTTGCTTGCCCTCGTGAGCACCTTAATGAGGAGATAGATTTGCTTGCCCCCATGAGCACCTTAATGAGGAGATAGATTTGCTTGCCCTCATGAGCACCTTAATGAGGAGATAGATTTGCTTACCCTCATGAGCACCTTAATGAGGAGATAGATTTGCTTGCCCTCATATAGATAAGCACCTTAATGAGGAGATAGATTTGCTTGCCCTCGTGAGCACCTTAATGAGGAGATAGATTTGCTTGCCCCCATGAGCACCTTAATGAGGAGATAGATTTGTTTGTCCTCATGAGCACCTTAATGAGGAGATAGATTTGCTTGCCCTCGTGAGCACCTTAATGAGGAGATAGATTTGCTTGCCCCCATGAGCACCTTAATGAGGAGATAGATTTGCTTGCCCTCATGAGCACCTTAATGAGGAGATAGATTTGCTTGCCCTCGTGAGCACCTTAATGAGGAGATAGATTTGCTTGCCCCCATGAGCACCTTAATGAGGAGATAGATTTGCTTGCCCCCATGAGCACCTTAATGAGGAGATAGATTTGCTTGCCCTCATGAGCACCTTAATGAGGAGATAGATTTGCTTGCCCTCATGAGCACCTTAATGAGGAGATAGATTTGCTTGCCCTCATGAGCACCTTAATGAGGAGATAGATTTGCTTGCCCTCATATAGATAAGCACCTTAATGAGGAGATAGATTAAAAAATATATTTAGCAGGCGTATGTTCTGGATATAAGTTATAAAACAGATTTTCAAAATAGTTTCTGCTTCAGCCCACCTCCTCATTAAGCAGCTGATCTCGATTACGGTAATAATGGAGTGGAATACTGGAATACTGGACTGGAAACCTCAAATTAGCCTTTATCCCAGAACATCACTAATCTCTCATCTATAGGTCAACTCCTTAATGCTGAGGTCAACTCCTTAATGCTGAGGTTAACTTCTTCCAGGAACATCGCTTCCGTTTTTTTTTAGCGCTCTCTTCATCTTCTAACTCGTTCTAAAACTCCTGCAGATTATCAGAATACAATCCAGAAATGTGAATACGTTGTGTCATTGTTTACAGCTTGACTGAGATATCTGCGTCAATCGACCGGACACATCCAAATTCCGCATATCTTCGGATCACTTTGACCTTCAGTGGGATGGAATATCTTACTGTCATCAAAAACGTCTTAGTCGCTTCTAAGACATGCATGAACGATCTCAGTGTTGCTATTGATTACTCCTCCATCAGACCTGGACAACACACGCCATTTAGTAGGTTTGTAACCGCTAAACACGCAAATATAGTCCTACGACGCAAACCGTCTAACCCATAAAACACGCCAATATACGACAAAAACAATCTAATCTATAAAACACGCCAATATAGGACATACACTGTCTAACCATTAAAACACGCAAATATAGGGCACAAACCTAATAAGTAAATTAGACTTATGGGAACAAGCATGATTTATTTTGTTTCCCTATTTTAATATTTGTATTCCTCAAACTCCCTGCTGACCGCATTTGTAACAGGGTAATAACTCTACTTGATTTCGAGTAGGAATTTAGTCCATGAAACGGTAACACACTGTTTATCTATCTATAGATAGTCTCCCTTGTTTTCTTGCGGCGCCAGGGTTAGAAGAGTTCTCTGGAGATGGTCCTCCTGTGTGCTGTTTGTAAGTACGTTTTACAATTGCAGACGTCTTCTGTGAACTCTTCATTGTTTCCTACGAGTGGTATTACTTAGTACTAGTTTCTACATTGTCGGTTCGCTAAGCCAATCACAGTGTCGTTTTTGTGACTCTAAATTGTTAAACCGTGTTCTAATCTATCCCATTTAGAAAATAAATCACATAGTTCATCTAGAAAACACTGAAACACAGAAACGTGTCTTGCTTGAAGGCAAACCGCCATCGACCGGAAGCGTAATACAGTGTGCCCTATTTTAATATTGTTTATTTCTCAAACTCCTTGCGAATCGCTTTTGTAACAGGGCAATAGCTCTACTTGATTTCGAGTAGAATGTAGTCCACGAAATGGTAATACACTGTGTCGCGTCATATTTGAACCAAGGACCGACACATTCGGCGTTGCAACTAAGACGTTCAGTGTTTTACCATCTTCATCACTGAACAGTGGGCTTCTCTAGCCACATCGCTAGTAGGACAGTCGTACGAGAAAACTAGTTCCCGTAATGTACACCAAAGTGCACAGCTAACCACAGTCAAGTATTCTTGGTATTTTTGCCGCTGTATGTATCGCTGTATACATATATAACAGACGTCCACATTTATTATTTTGTTAATTAATAATTTTTGGCAATAAAAAGGATAAAATGTCAGAAATAAAGATTAAAATAAAATCGGAACTGACAGAAAACATGCATGCCATACTAAATATAATACACCAAAAATGTCAGCCACTACACGGCCATTGGCGCAAATAAAAAGGCCACAACGAATTGCTACCTACACTACACGATGCTAGAAATCTTGTAGGAACAGCCTGCTAGAAATCTTGTAGGAGCAGCCTGCTAGAAATCTTGTAGGAACAGCCTGCTATAAATCTTGTAGGAGCAGCCTGCTAGAAATCTTGTAGGAACAGCCTGCTATAAATCTTTGTAAGAACAAGCTGCTATAAATCTTGTAGGAACAGCCTGCTAGAGATATTTTAGGAACAGCCTGCTAGAAATCATGTAGGAACAGCCTGCTAGAAATCTTGTAGGAACAGCCTGCTATAAATCTTTGTAAGAACAGCCTGCTATAAATCTTGTAGGAACAGCCTGCTAGAGATATTTTAGGAACAGCCTGCTAGAAATCTTGTAGGAGCAGTCTGCTAGAAATCTTGTAGGAACAGCCTGCTATAAATCTTGTAGGAGCAGCCTGCTAGAAATCTTGTAGGAACAGCCTGCTATAAATCTTTGTAAGAACAAGCTGCTATAAATCTTGTAGGAACAGCCTGCTAGAGATATTTTAGGAACAGCCTGCTAGAAATCATGTAGGAACAGCCTGCTAGAAATCTTGTAGGAACAGCCTGCTATAAATCTTTGTAAGAACAGCCTGCTATAAATCTTGTAGAAACAGCCTGCTAGAGATCTTGTAGGAACAGCCTGCTAGAAATCATTTAGGAACAGCCTGCTAGAAATCTTATAGGAACAGCCTGTTAGAAATCTTGTAGGAACAGCCTGCTAGAAATCTTGTAGGAACAGCCTACTATAAATCTTGTAGGAACAGCCTGCTAAAAATCTTGTAGGAACAGCCTGCTAGAGATCTTGTAGGGACAGCACCTAGAAATCTTGTAGGAACAGCCTGCTAGAAATCTTGTAGGAACAGCCTGCTAGAAATCTTGTAGGAACAGCCTGCTAGAAATCTTGTAGGAACAGCCTGCTAGAAATATTGTAGGAACAGCCTGCTAGAGATACGATGTGACTTTGAGAACGAACGTCAAAAAGCATTTAATAAAAGTTATATAAAAATAATGTAAAAAATATGACACTTATTTTTAAAATATTTTTCTGTTCTTCATCTTCTAGGAGTTTACAAGCACGTCACCGGAGAGATGTTAGGTGGTCATGCAGTTAAGGTTATTGGATACGGTGTAGAAAATGGGACGCACTACTGGCTGGCGACCAACTCCTGGAACACTGACTGGGGTGATAAGGGTAAGGGGTGATGATAGAAAGTGGGACGGAGTGCTAACTGGTGACCAACTCATGTAACATTGATTGGGGTGATAAAGGTAAGGGGTGGTGATAGAAAGTGGGACTGACTACTGGCTGGTGACCAAATCATGGAAAACTGATTGGGGTGATAAATGTAAAGGGTGATGGTGGAGAAGACAATGTTTCAGATAAAATCGTGAAGGTTTAGGTTTATCGTTACAAGGATCTACTTGTTTCATCTTATCTTCTGTTCCTGTACTCACACTTCTATTGATCAGCACGATGCAGTCACGGGAAATGACTAAATTATACATGACTTTCAGTATGGCAATGAGATTTGCGTATTTAGGTTGCTATTCCGTGAAGTACTTAATCCTACACCACACTTAGTTTTCTGTTACTTATTCTTCCTTGCATTTCTTTTGTGTCCCGGGAACATGCGGACGTAGTAAGACCCACATAACACACGGATGTAGTATTACACACATAACATACAGATGTAGTATTACACACATAACATACGGATGTAGTATTACACACATAACATACGGATGTAGTATTACACACATAACATACGGATGTAGTATTACACACATAACATACGGATGTAGTATTACACACATAACATACGGATGTAGTATTACACACATAACATACGGATGTAGTATTACACACATAACATACGGATGTAGTATTACACACAAAACATACGGATGTAGTAAGACCCACAAATATACGGACGTAGTAAGACCTACAAAATACACGGATGTAGTAAGACCCACAAAACACACGGATGTAGTAAGACCCACAAACATATGGACGTAGTATTACCCACAAAATATACGGGCACAGTAAAAATCACAAAACATACGGATGTAGTAAAACGCACAAAACATACCGACGTAGATGGACCCACAAAGATACAAACGTAGTAAGACCGACAAAACGTATGGACGTAGTATTATCCACAAAGCACACCGGCACTGCAAAAAGTACAAAACACCCGAGAGCACCACGTGACATTATGAGAAAAACAAGGTGCAAAGGAGGACCACATGAGACTACGAGAGATTCAAGAGCTTGCCAGTAACACATGTCACTAATAGAGAATTAAGGTGCTCGAGATCACATATAACTACGATAAAACTAAAGTGCCTTCGAGCACCACATGTCATTATGAGAGAACAAAGGTGCTTGCACGCACCAGATGCCATTGTGAGAGAACCAAGCTGCTTCCGAGCACCACATGTCACTACGGCAGAACAAAAGTGCTTGCAATGATCACATGCCAGTACGAGAGAACCAAGGTACTCGAGAACACCACATGACATTATTAGAAAACTAAGGCACTTGAGAACATCACATGACAGTAGGAGAGAACCAAGGTACTCGAGAACACCACATGACATTATGAGAAAACCAAGGTACTCGAGAACATCGCATGAAATTATGAGAGAACCAAGGTACCCGAGAGCACCGCATGACATTATGAGAGAACCAAGGTACTCGAGAGCACCACATGTCATTATGGGAGAACCAAGGTACTCGAGAGCACCGCATGACATTATGAGAGAACCAAGGTATTCGAGAGCACCGCATGACATTATGAGAGAACCAAGTTACTCGAGAGCACTGCATGACATTATGAGAGAACCAAGGTACTCGAGAGCACCGCATGACATTATGAGAGAAACAAAGTGCTCTTCCAAATCCTACCTCTTATCTCCCACTTCTATTATATCCTGAATTAATATTATATTCTTCCACTTCTATGTGACAATAAACTTAGTATTTTCATTGTCTGCAGGATTCTTCAAGATTGCTAGAGGAGTCAACGAATGTGAAATTGAAGGGGACGTTATTGGTGGAACTATTTTGTTCTGAAAGTATCAATGACAACTCTAGACAAGAGAGCAAGCTGCTTCATTATTAGAGTAGTCTCCCTTGTTTCAACATAAAACTCCATGACATGTCTGAACATTTATTAAAGAAATCATTGTCTGTTTATTAATTGTTTGCTATAAATGGTACTCACCTTTAATGTTGACATTCATTCATTCATTCATTCATTTTCCCTTTGCGCTGAAGTTAGCGCAAAGGGCAGAGGTCAGATCTCTCCAATTCTGTCTATTCAAAGCTAGTCTGTGTAGTTCTTGAATACTCGTAGTATGAATATTGGAATGAACTGACTTCTGTTATACAAATTGTATCTGGACTTTACGATGTTAGTTGATTAATCCAACGATCGACGGAATGACCCAGACTTGATTAGAGAAACATCCTCCATCAACGGACGTCACTACCAGAAGCCAATGTTGACATTAACTACTTATAATATCCTACAAAAAATAGATATAATCCTGGATTGGATTATAATTAGAGCTGAAACCTGGACCAAGAAAAGGAACAGGAATGTTAAAAACCGGGACAAAGTGAATTCTACACTTTGCACTTTGCATGTTTTACACGTATATGTTCTTAGAAGAAACATAGCGTCAATAGACGCTAAAATGCTCGGCGTCCCCTCCTATGATTAAACAACTTAAATATTGCATACACATTTATAATTATTTACTATAAACATCACTGAAAGATAATTGTTGGTTTATTATTTATGGGAAAGTTATCCATTCTTGACGCCAAAATATTTTAGCGCAAGCTTTGCCGTCAAAGATTCAACGTCATTGGTTGCTGAAAATCTGACCATTCATATTTTAATGTCTCAGTGGTTTCCGTTGATACTCAATAAATCTGTCTTGGGTATATCCATAGAGTTGTTAACCGTTTGTTTATGTTCAGGAAATGGAAAGTTCAATGCACTGCTGTAACTATCTTTTTAGAAGGTTAAAGAAATAACAAGTTCGTTATCATGCTGTAACTATCTTTTTTAGAAGGTTAAAGAAATAACAAGTTCGATACCATGCTGTAAATATCTTTTTTTAGAAGGTTAAAGAAATAACAAGTTCGATACCATGCTGTAAATATCTTTTTTTAGAAGGTTAAAGAAATGGAAAGTTCGATACCATGCTGTAACAGTCTTATTTAGAAAGGAATTTTTCCCCTGAGGTTCCATGAGGCTATGGTTTCAAATGTATGGTGTCACGTACTGTACACTCCCAGCAGATAGCATGACGTTCTTTTGAAATGGATTGAGTACATATAGGCATGTCCAGGTACAAAGTAGTCCATCCTCTATGCAGTTAGAATCGTTTTTGTATTAGTCAGTATTATATGTTATCTCTAATCACTACAACATCGAAAATAAATTGTAATGCTTTTCACGCTAACAACCGTACAACATAGACGTGATATTTTCACGCCAAACCGTACAACATAGAGGTGATATTTTCACACTAATAACCGTACACTATAGATTTGACCTTTTCACGATAACAACCGTACAACATAGACGTGACATTTTTACGCTAACAACCTTACAACATAGACGTGATCTCTTCACGTTAAAAACTGTATAACATAGACGCGACCTTCTCATTCTAACAACCTTACAACATGGACGTAATCTTTTCACACTAACAACCATTCAACATGGACGTGATCTTTTCACACTAACAACCATACAACATGGACGTGATCTTTTCACACTAACAACCATACAACATGGACGTATCTTTTCACACTAACAACCGTACACTATAGATTTGACCTGTTCACACTAAAAACCGTTTAACATAGACATGATCTTTTCACGCCAACAACCGTACAATATAGACGTTACCTTTATGCGCTAACAACCGTACAATATGGACGTGATCTGTTCACACTAATAACCGTACAACATGGACGTGATATTTTTCACGCTAACAACTGTACAATATAGACGTGCCCTTTTTACGCTAACAACCGTACAACATGGACGTGATATTTTCACACTAACAACCGCACAACATGGACGTGATCTTTTCACTTTTCACGCTAACAACCGTACAACAATGACGTGATATTTTCACGCTAACAACCGTACAACATGAACGTAATCTTTTCACACTAACAACCGTACTCTATAGATTTGACCTTTTCACACTATAAATCGTACAACATGGACGTGATCTTTTCACACTAACAACCGTATAGCATAGAGGTGATATTTTAGGGGAGTATACAGTACATCGAAATGTTGGTTACTATTGAAATATTTTAAAATAATAGTCTTTAGAATGAGCTCTAGAAAATATCCTCTTGAAAACTAACATCAGACACAACCAACCTTGAGATGAAAGTAAGTGATCGTCATTCCCATCGGCAGCACCATCATCGTCATCAGCAAGAAATGGTTCTGTATTTTGTGTGTATTATCATCATCATCATCGTAGTCGTCGTCGTCGTTATCATGATCAGCAGCATGCTGCTCTCTCTCTCTCTCTCTCTCTCTCTCTCTCTCTGGCTGACTCCCAGTTCAACGAGTTGTGCTTTACTACCAGAAATCGAATATCTTGATCGCCCGTAGTTTCCAGCCCAAAATGGGAGCAGAGAATAAAAATACTGTGACCTGTCACACATATTGCAAAGATCAACTAAGAAGATTTTGGATCGGGGTGACAGTGCCTCATGCAGTCACTTTTATTCTAACATTATGCAGAAGTCGGATGTAATGGGCCGATATCACAGCTAAGATGAAAAATATTTTTAACTTAGAACTATAGCTGCTAACTAGTGGGAGTTTGAGAGCAACGCAGAAGAGAAATTTCTCGAAAAGAAAGTTTGTTAAAGGGGAAGGTTTGTCTCATGGAAAGATTTGTCACATGGGAAGGTTCGTCAAAGGGAAAGGTTTCTTACAGGAAAAAGTTCCTCACATGGGGAGGATTGTCACATGGATGCAATTTTCACAGGGAACGTTTGTCATAAGGAAAGATTTGTCATATGGGAAGGTTTGTCACCGTAAAGGTTTGTCACAGGAAATACATTGGATGAAACTAATCATGTGATAGGAGTTAAATAATCACGACACGAGTTCAACTTTTACAGTTTTCTGATATCCTTTTAAAATCGAAATTATTAGTTGAAAGTGTTATGTTTACAAAAAACCTATAAGATAACACATTACTATAAATAGGAATAAATTAACAATTTTGTTATATGTATTTTGTTTTGCATACTGTTGTGACACACAATTTGTTCACTGACATTTAAGGTATATGTATGATTTATTTTACTTCCTCATATATTTTTACCGAATAACTAACACATACAAAAAACACTCTTAGTTCACAAAAACACTCATAGTTACTTTGGTACAAACGAGTTATGTTATGTTATGTTCCTCCAGGGCCATAGGCGGCGCATAGAGCAGAAACCATAGCTTTCCATTTCTGTCTTTGTGTTGCCAGGTCTTTCAATTGTTGCGTGTTGTTTATATTCATTGACATGCCTTCTCTATTAATGGTTCTTCGTAGAGTTTCTCTAGGTCTCCCTCTTCTTCTTACTCCGGGTGGCACGCAATATAGTGACTGCTGGAGAATTCTTAGGATGTTCATTCTGAGAACATGGCCGATGTAAGTCAAACGCCATTGTCTAATGAAGGAAGATATATAGGTTTGTTTGCTTTCCTCTCTTATAGTAGTGTTAGATTTAAAGTCACTCCACTTAACATTAAGAATAGTACGAGTCCCTCGTTAAAATGATCATGTCAATTCATCGGGTGACATTCTTCAAAATTGAAGTTATTATGATTTTCTCTGTGATTTTCTTTTGTCTATAATTTGTGGAGCCAATAGAAATTCCAGAATAGTCAAATAGAGTCACTTTAGAAGGATAATTTCCAACGAGTACACAAGACTGTTGTCGAGTCTAAAGTAAATAGTGCATCATAAATGGATGGCATAAATGTGCCTTTCAGAAAATTGTGTAGATTCCAGGTAATAGGAAAGTGAGAATTCTCAAAGTCACATCAACTGCCTAAACAATCTAACATAACAATAATGAAATAGATGGAATGAATAACTAAAGAAAGTTTACATACCCTATAAATAAAAATAAATGTATACTTTCAATGAATCACACAGGTTAACGCAGACGCCATGAAATTATTAGTTCCGCTGTTTACTTTACTGGCCTTAACCTTGGCCAACAAAGTTCACTTTGCCCCTTTGAGCGATGAAGAGATTTCATACATTAACAGCTTGCCTGGTAATACATGGAAGGTAAGTTTCTATTGTTCTTGTCAAAATGCTTAATTCCAAACTACAATACCCCAATAACAAATGTTCACAACAACATGAAGCTGTGCATGTGATCTTATATTTTACATTCCTATTGAAAATCACAACACTTTTTGAACTTTGCGCTGTGTTTTCTTTCTGTGAAGCAAGGATTTATGTTATTTATTGTATTCAGTGAATTAATATGCAGTAGACAATAAGACAATGTGTCGGGATAAAATTTTGAAGGTTATTTCGTTAACGGATTAAAAGATAACAAAATGATCATATTATCAAGTGTAGAAGTCTTTTTGTGGAGGCGCTCAAAGTAAAGGTTGTGACCTAGGTAGATGGTAGCGAATCGCTGGGTGCAAAGTTCACACGTGATGTAGGGTCAACATCAGAAAAGTGCAATGTAGACAGATAGAGAAAATACATCTATGTAACCACATTGTAAGAACAGCTGGAGAGGAGATGAATTAGCTAAACCTTTCGTCCACTGAAATATTTACAATGGATAATCACACACAGAGAATAAATAACAAAGCTCTTAAACTTTGAAACGACGAAAACTAGCATGGTTTGGACATGTATGCAAACATGATTCCTTATCAAAAACAATACTGCATAGATCATTCGAAGGGGGAGGAAGCAGAGGAGGGAAAATAAAGGCATTGACAGACAACATCATGGAATGGACAGGACAAGATATTTCCACACTCATTCGCATCGCTGAGGATAAAAATCGCTGGAGGACTCTGTGTGCTGAAGCATCCAATGTAGTATCATAAAAATGTAACCCTACGACCCTGAAGGGTTACGGGTTTATTGATTGATTACTATGATATATATTACTATTAATATTTCAAGTCACTAATTATATATATACACGAAGCTGCAATGGTTACGTGGTTAGTGCAGTAGTGTCCAAGTCGAGTGGTTCCAAATGTACTTTTAAATTAAACTTTAAGGTTTTAATATACAGACATCTCATTGGCTGCCTCAGCTTCAGGAAATGCGTATACCTGCTACATCTTCTGGAAAAGTGAAGGTGATAGACGTGATTACGGGATACACCTTGATGACGGGAAAATGGGAAAGAGAGAATGTCATACACACACACACACGCATACACAAATGCACACACGATCGCACGCACACGAACACACACACACATGATGCTCCTCCCACGCAAGCGAAAATGAGCATGGCATGAAAAACAGTAAATGCAATGAAAAAATAAATAATAATAATAAATTGGTAATTGTCTAATTTGGTTTGTGAGTTCGTAGATGTCCGATTCGTGCACGGAAAGTTCTATTGCAATGCATGCAGGAGTGCTGAAGGTTCGGGGTAGGAGAATGTTCGGATTTGTCCTTCCACTTCTTGCGCTTGTAGATTGCCCGCAGTGTTCATTCTTTTTCAAATTTCGTGATGCCAGCAGTGATCTGGTGTACCAGGCTGAGAGATCAAGTGTTGATGTTTCACAGGAGTTAGGCTGCAGTGTTTTAGATAGTTTTTTAGGGGATCATTGGAGCGCTTTTTCTGCCCTTCGTTTGAACGTTTACCTTCATACAGCTGCCCATATAATAATCTCTTTGGAAGGCGCTTGTCTGGCATACAGACGATGTGGCCAGTCCAGCGGAGTTGGGACCTAGTCAGCAGGGCATGTATGCTTTGCATACGGAACTTCTAAAGGATTTCCGTGTCTGGTACTCGATCCTGCCAACGTACTCCCATGAGGTTTCGTAGGCACCGAAGATGAAAAGAATTACGTTGTTGAACGTGTCTCGCATAGACAGTCCAGCAAGACGCAGCATAAAGCAGTGTTGATAGAACCACTGCACGGTACACGTCCAACTTAGTTGTTAAACTGAGACCACGCCTGATCCAGACGTTGGCACGAAGGCTCCCGAATGTTGCACTGGCACGAGTAATACGCAGGGCAACATCCTCATCAATTGTCGCAGTTTGCGATAGGGTGCTGCCGAGATATACAAATTTATTGACAGTATTAAGTTTTTGTCCCTTTACTGTAATCACTGGTTCTGTATAGGGGACACCTGGCGCTGGTTGATACATTACTAAAGTCTTCACGGTGCTGATGGTGAGACTGAACGCATCACAGGCCAAAGAAAAGAGGTCCATGCTGTCCTGCATGTCTTTCAGACTGGTAGCATTTAGTGCACAATCGTCGACGAACAAGAGGTCGCGAACAATGTCCGTCTTAGTTTTGATCTTGGCCTTCAATCTCACACACCAAAATCAAACAAATTCACACACTGTTATTCCAGAAGGCATCATTTAACATGGCAGATAACACCATACTGAAGAGCGTCGGAGCTAGGACGCAACCCTGTTTGACACCGTTAGTCACTGAAAAGGGGTTTGAGTGTGCGCCGTCATCTTGCACACAGGTTGTCATACCATCATGGAATTGGCGAACCATGCTGGTGAATTTTTCGGGACATACAAATTTGGCCATCGTCGTCCATAATCCTTCGCGATTTACAGTGTCGAATGCCTTAGTTAGGTCGACACATGTGGTGGAGAGACCAATTTTCTGTTCACGATTCTTTTCCTGTAGTCGTCTGGCAGTGAATATCATGTCAATAGTACCTCTGCCCTGTCGGAAGCCACTTTGGCTCTCTTGGAGGAGACATGTCTCAAAATGGAATCCTCAATGACTCTGGAGAACGACCACATGGCCTGAGCCGCCTCCGTGCAGGTTTATGACTATGCTGCCAGTGTATCCACACTTTGCCACTCGCCCATAGCCGAAGACGTTTTTGATGATTATTGAGATGATGATGAAAGCCATGACTTGCGCTATGAAAATCAAATTGGATTAAAGTGAGGAAGAGTTGCGCACTGTCGTCAATCTCACTCTCTCGACCCTGCGCATGTGGTCTCAGTGGCAAGACGAGTCAAGACGACTCAGTGTGTGTCTGGGTGCAATAGATGACCCAGGGTGCCTTACTATCTCATCGTGCTCTTTGACGGTCTACGACACAAGCGCGCGCGCACGCGCACACGCGCGCGCACACACACACACACATATATATATATATAGCTATCTTGTTGGTGACGAGTAGTCTGATGTATGTTTTTGGTCTCAATCATCATCATCAGGCTGGACGAAACTTCGACCAAAATTATCTACAAAATAACCAGATTATGACCTGCGTGAATATTGAAGAGAACAAGGAGCTATTCAACAGGTCTGTCTGTCAGCTTGTTTGCTAGTCATACAGCTAGGGCATATTGCTGTTGAGGTAGTATATAGGTTAATTTGTCCGCTGTCCATTCAAAGCATATTGCTGTCGAGGTAGTATGTCAGCTAACGCGTACTGCTGTCAAGCTAGCATGTCTGTCTGTCAGCTAAGGTGTATTGCTGTCAATATTGGTATGTATATTTGTCAGCTAACGTGCATTGCTGTCAATATGGTATGTCTGTATGTCAGCTAACGTGCATTGCTGTCAATATGGTATGTCTGTATGTCAGCTAACGTGCATTGCTGTCAATATGGTATGTCTGTATGTCAGCTAACGTGCATTGCTGTCAATATGGTATGTCTGTATGTCAGCTAACGTGCATTGCTGTCAAATTGTATGTCTGTCTGTCAGCTAACGTGCATTGCTGTCACGCTATCATTCTGTGGCAGCCCCATTTGTGACGGGCAATGCTAGATGTGACATTACTGCTGATTTGTAAACAAATGTGACAGAAGAATGATGAAATAGTTGGTCCAGAAGTGTAATCCTGGGATACTGGTTCTCTGGATGTCTCCCCTCGGGGACAACACATGCATCCAGACCCACTCTTATATATCCACGCCAGTGACACCTTATATAATTACTGATGTCACCTCAGTTGCACAACTGATAGGAGCCTGTGCTTTTGTTAAAAAATCTATGGGATGTCAAGAGCTACATGTTCACAGCTAAAGGAATTATTTCATCATTGTCATCAGAAATATAATCACCAACATCATCATACTCATTGTCATCATCATCATTTAGTATACCTGTGTGTCAGACAGTATGCATGCTAGTCATTTCGTATTCGTGTGTATCAGTATGTCTGTCTATCCGTTAGTGTGATTACCTGTTGATTGTAGGCACGTCTCTCTCTTTCCTTTTCCACTCATACACTTGTTGGATTGACAAGCATGAATCACCATAATGGACTTTCATTCATTAATTTGTCTATCGTTCAGCATCTCTGGTAATTCTAGATTGCCAGGGCTGTCGTCAGGTAGCAGTTCACCGTCATCTCCTGTCAGAACTGCTGCCTCATTACTTGTGCCTCAGAACTGTATCCTCTTGCCAGATTCACCATCTCTACTCGTTGTATGTTGGGTTGTCCTGAAGTATGTGCTCGGGGGTTTAGAATACGAACTCCCATGGGCACTCATCTTTGTTTGACATTTCGTCGGTAAAGGTTGCCTAACATGGACATTCATCTATGATTGACATCCTCAGTCGGTAAATAACTCACCAATGTATGTCTATATGCTTCACACCTTCACTGATTAAAACAAACAAAAAATGGATGTCTATATGCTTCACACCTTCACTGATTAAAACAAACAAAAAATGGATGTCAGAAAACTGATCCTCTTTGGTGAATGTCAATATAAAGATGGTCATCTCTTAATTTCTATTATGATCTGATGGTGTTCGGCTACTCTATGATGGCACGTGCCGCACAATCTAACACCCTTATCACTTACATTGAAAGGTTGTAATACTGTGTCTTGATTATTCTCAATTTTAGCACACTTAAGTTTTTCATTTGAATCACCCATGTACAAGATTAACCGTGAGTTTAGTGGACATACAGTTTGCACATACGCAACAAGGCGATGCATCACCAACTTAAAAAAAAATGGTAGCGTATCTTATTCAGCACGTAGCCACCAACCCGTCCAAAGTGATTTTTGTAGTGATACAGGAAGTTACAGTATTTTGAACGCTTAAAGCGACATGGCGGTGTCGAAAAGCTGATTATATAAGGCAGAGTACCAGTAGAGAAAAAGAGGAAGACCAAGAAGACGATGCACCAGTGACATAGAAGAATGTTTGCACATGGTTCTGGCCAATGCAGGCCTGCTTGCCAGGGACAAAGACGCGTTAGGAAATCCATGATGAAAACGTTCTGATGGTAAGAATATATCACTTGATATAGTGATTTTCTAGGCGATATAAATACTTTCAGTAGTTTATCATTGCTTTCTTCGGAACGGTCCGGATGCTCAATTTCCTGTTGTGGTAGCACCAACTACTTAATCTAATCGGAGGCCAGTAAGCAGGTTATGCGGTGTGAGTCGACAGCTGTGCAAGTGTATTCTTGTTGCTGCTTAGAAGTACAGTTTATTATCTGTGATAGGCCAACAGTTTCAGAGATCTCACTTATTTCATTTCTATCTCATGCTATCTGTATTTTTAACGACATTATCTAGGTTATTTTTTGTCATCGAGAGTTGTGTGTGAGACCATAACCCTTTCATTGTGTCTTATTGAAAGTGAATCTTTTCTTTTGATTTCGTTCTCAAACTCCTGCAGATTAACAGGATACAGTCTGGAGAAATCAAGAATCTAGGCATGAATTAAGACAGAAGAAATCAAGAATCTAGGCATGAATTAAGACAGAAGAAATCAAGAATCTAGGCATGAATTAAGACAGAAGAAATCAAGAATCTAGGCATGAATTAAGACAGAAGAAATCAAGAATCTAGGCATGAATTAAGACAGAAGAAATCAAGAATCTAGTCATGAATTAAGACAGAACAAAAGTATTATGGATTACATCTTCAACATGAGAAATATAATTTAGAAGTGTAGAGAATTCAACACAGACATACGCACTTGTTTTATAGACTATTCAAAGACATTTGACTGTGTAACACATCAACAATTATGGATTATACTAGAAAGTATGAGTTTCCCACACACATCGTCCATTAAAATGTTTCACCAGTAGTACCACTGGGAGTTTAAGACTGAAGGGGAAGGGGAGCAATTTTTTCATGCCAGCTACTTTCATTGTTCATATCGTCTGTTCCATGTGGTTCTGCTCTAACTTTCAATCTCGTTATAGACTTTGATTTCATACAATTCTTGTGAAAAGAGACACATCGAGTGAAATCATCATCTTAACTCTTTATCGACATCTAACTTGTATCTAATATGTCTAACTTGTATCTAATATGTCTAACTTGTATCTAATATGTCTAACTTGTATCTAATATGTCTAACTTGTCTAACAACGTTTAACTTGTATCTAATATGTCTAACTTGTATCTAATATGTCTAACTTGTCTAACAACATCTAACTTGTATCTAATATGTCTAACTTGTCTAACAACGTCTAACTTGTATCTAATATGTCTAACTTGTCTAACAACGTCTAACTTGTATCTAATATGTCTAACTTGTCTAACAACGTCTAACTTGTATCTAATATGTCTAACTTGTATCTAATACGTCTAACTTGTCTAACAACATCTAACTTGTATCTAATATGTCTAACTTGTCTAACAACATCTAACTTGTATCTAATATGTCTAACTTGTCTAACAACGTCTAACTTGTATCTAATATGTCTAACTTGTCTAACAACGTCTAACTTGTATCTAATATGTCTAACTTGTCTGACAACGTCTAACTTGTATCTAATATGTCTAACTTGTCTAACAACGTCTAACTTGTATCTAATATGTCTAACTTGTCTAACAACGTCTAACTTGTATCTAATATGTCTAACAACGTCTAACTTGTATCTAATATGTCTAACTTGTCTAATATCGTATAACTTGTATCTAATATTATTAGACTCATATCCAATATTGTTAACTCTTTATCGATGTCTAATTTATATCTAATATGGTCACCAGACTTCACTTGAAGTATAAGGAGGTTGTCGTCAGGGATGATCTTCCAGCAAACTTTGACCCCAGGGAGAAGTGGAAGCACTGTCCAAGTTTTAATGAAGTCAGAGATCAGTCCAATTGTGGTTCTTGTTGGGTAAGTCTTATTATATTAGCCATCATCATCATTACGACCCTCGCACCCTCCTCGTGTTGTTCCCATCACTCCTTATTGTACACACTGAGGACATAGTACATTGACACGTAACTTTAACCAATATAAGATCTACCACCTTAAAAAATCCTTTTAGGTCATTCTTCTTCGTCTGTGTTCGTTCTTCTTTGATTTTTTCCATCTATTTCTTTGGCCGGGAGTGCCTAACTCGCCAGTAAATTATACAGTCATGTGGACTCACAAGAATCATCCTTTAAATCTAAAGATATTAGATTTTCGTGATTATCACGCTTTCCGTGATTATCGTTGGTAGCTATATATACTTTGTGCGACAGAAAATGAAAATCATGGAAAGTCAAATAGTTTCACTTTTGAAGGATGGTCCGATAAGTCCACAACACTGTATAAATGACGAGGGATTCGTTACTCGTCAGTAGGCAGCAAGCTTCTGAAGGCAACGAGATACCCACAGGAAACTGTATGGGAGCACTGAGGTGCTTTAAATACAACGACATTTATCAAGATAACTTAACCTGCTGTGTAGAAATATTAAAACCGTATGGGAGCACTGAGAAGCTTTCACATACAGTAGCATATAGCAGTCTTACACATTATTTATATACAAGGAAATATAGGCCCACTTGTACCTCATTGTTGTGTGGTTTTTATTTATACTTGCAGTCCTTGAACTTTCTGCTATCACCTTCTCCTGTGTTTATATACCATTCCCGATATTTCCAGTTTGTGCAACACGATCCATGTCATTCTGTTTCTATGATTCCGTATCAATGTTTGTATCATGTATACCGCGTGTACACACGTATCAATGCTTGTATCATGTATACCGCGTGTACACACGTATCAATGCTTGTATCATGTATACCGCGTGTACACACGTATCAATGCTTGTATCATGTATACCGCGTGTACACACGTATTTTTACCGAAGTAGAAGTCGACCCTGAGATCTTTTCTCAGACTGTAATTTTCCATAAAGTAGATCTTTCTGTATTCTGCCAACTTCCATTCTCTTAGTGTGTCCCAGCCATCTGACCTACTTAAGATCGTTTAATTGACATGTCTCCTCTCTTCCTCGCTAACTTCATTTATCACATTCTCATTCCGTGTCATTATTGAAAATATATTACTTTTATTTCTCAAAATCCTGCAGGCATTTATGTATATACGCGTATCTCTCAAAATCTTGCAGGCTATCGCACCCGCTGAAGCAATTACTGACAGAATCTGCGTCAGAGGAGGAGGCCAGGTACACATCTCAGCTGAAGATGTCATCACTTGTTGCGAAGATTGTGGGAGTGGGTAGGTCATCGTTATATCAACACAACTACAACTGGACTATCGGAAACCTGTGCTATATATATATTTTTCACTAACTTTATTTATCTAATTCTTTTATATATATATATATTGCCCAATATATCTAAATCTCATTGACTGATAACTGACACTAGTTCTCTCTCTTTCAGCCTACATTTGTTTTATAACTGTCTATCCATCCATCATCATCAATTCACCAATCAATCTCTTTGCCTGCCTGCCTACTTGTCTGCCTGCCAGCTGCCTGCATGTCCGTATGTCTTGTTTGCCTTTCTACCGCTCTATTTGTTTCTATCTCCATAATATATCTATCCATCACTTACTTTCTAGCCATTCATCAATCTATCTATCCACGAATCTCTTCACTCATTTTATCGTATTTATTCATTCATCAATCTATTCATCAATCTAACTATCTCTACGTTTTTATGTGTTTTTTCTCTCTCTATCTGTAGCATATCTATCTACACAAGGAGTGAGCAAAATACGGCCAGCAATCCCAATCCGGCCTTTCCCCCTAGTCATTTCTCCTGGACTATCAATATAATTTAAAATAAATATTTGCGTTTATTCTGGCGTTCACAAAATGTGACATCGCAACCGGTTACATGAAGGAAGTAAACTAACATTCTAAAGGGTAATAAATATACAATTAAGTAAAATGTATTATTTTGCTAGTGCAAAACGTGCCCCGAACGAATGAATAATGGACATGGGAAGTGAGAGAGAGAGTTATGTGGCACCCTTTCTTCTTCTGCATCCGCTATCTGATATTCTGTGTGATTTACAACGAGGAGCATGAACTACGCTGTTCTGATGGTTTAGCTGCGTTTTGTGCGCCTTCTGGTCTAGAACATCCGATTTGGGTACGCATTTGTTTCAGATGAGCTTCCCTATCTGTTACTCTTTAATATCTTTATATGTAAGACATAAAGCTTCTGCTTTTATCACGGGGCTAAATGAAAGCTCTTCGGTTATTTCAGCCTTCATGATCACGGGACTAAATGAAAGCTCTTCGGTTATTTCAGCCTTCATGATCACGGGGCTAAATGAAAGTTTTTCGGTTATTTCAGCCTTCATGATCACGGGGCTAAATGAAAGCTCTTCGGTTATTTCAGCCTTCATGATCACGGGACTAAATGAAAGCTCTTCGGTTATTTCAGCCTTCATGATCACGGGGCTAAATGAAAGCTCTTCGGTTATTTCAGCCTTCATGATCACGGGGCTAAATGAAAGCTCTTCGGTTATTTCAGCCTTTATGATCACGGGGCTAAATGAAAGCTCTTCGGTTATTTCAGCCTCCATGAGTGACACACATCCCGATCTAACTAAAATAAATTTGACCTCTGACCCAAAATGTTTTCCACTTCTGGTTTATACGTTGTGTCTCTGCACAATGTGTTTGATGCTTGTCTATTTGAACAGTTTGATTTATTTTCTGTTTATTTGCACGATTTGTTTGATGCCTGTCTTTCTTAACATTTTGTTTGATGCTTGTCTAGATGAACGATCTGTTTAATATCTGTCTATCTGAACGATTTGTGTGATGTTTGCATATTTGCACTATGTTTATGATGTATGTCTATCCGCACAATTGGTGCATGTCTATCTGTACGATTTATTTATTCCTGTCTATCTGTACGATTTATGTATGCCTTTCTATCTGTACGATTTGTTTTCTGTCTGTCTACTTGTATGATTTGTTTGACAGCTTCACGCCTGCTTAACTGCTAATCCGCTTCTGTGCATGATTGCCTCTCAATATTCCTTATCTTGTAGGTGTGAAGGTGGCTGGCCCACAGCTACCTGGCAATGGTGGGTTTATGCTGGTATTGTCACAGGTGGTGAATACGAAACTAAAGAAGTAAGTTACCTCCACATTTTATTACTATTCAGCTTATAAATATTATTTGTATAACGCATACCATATTCTGTTAAATCATTTCCATACATGCTGTATCTGCTGACATATGAATAAAGTGTCAAGATAAAGTACATGATACTGAAATCCTCACTAGAATGAATATTTGAAGTATTCATACAATGAAGTCTTCACTAGAACCAATATTTGAAGTATTCATACAATGCTGAAGGAGGTACAACTGAGATGTTCTGGGAATGTTGTGCGCATGCTTGACAAACGATTCACAAATCAACTGATTTATGCTGATCTCCGTAAAACAACTTGGGAAAACGACTGGTCGGTGGACAGAAGAATCGCTTTAAGGACCATCTCAATGTGTCTCTTAAAACAGCTTCGCATTTAGCCACTTTTCGGGAGACTATATCTCAAAATCGCCCAGTGCAACGCAGAAATAGCAAATGTGCTCGCATCACTGAGAAGCACCAAATATCATAGGCACCGAAAAAAACGTGCAGTAGGAAAAGACAGAACAGCAAACATACATATGTCATATCGTGATCATACGTATCAGAAATGTGGCAGGGGATCATGTGCCAGGATTGGACTCTCCAGTCCTTTCTGCACACACTAGAGAGATGCAAAAGCACAAGTCTGAAAATATTGTCATCACAGATTGTTGTTATTATTATTATAACATACTAGATTTGTTCAGATCCCGTCGGGACCCGTTGTTCCTTCTGGACGAAATTTATTGTTTGTTATAGCAACGTTTATCAGATTGACGATCGCGCTTCACAATAACATGTGTATACAACAATGGCGCCTGCTTTGGGTCGTGCGAGGGGGTGGGGAATTTCGTCTCGACACCAATCGTTTTTACTGGATGTCGCACGGAATTCCGTGACGTAAATATGCTATTTCTAGAGCGTTCCGGAGATAATGGCAGAACACGGTTATTATATTATAGATAACAGTTTATATTATAACAGTTTATAATATTATATTATAGATAAAGTTATGGAAGATATGTTTTCTGGTAACAGGGGAAAGGTTAGCCGTGATAAAGAAATAGAGACAAGATGTCAGATAGCAAACGCAGTTTTATATCAATTAGCACAACTGCTGAAGGAGCAGAACATCGACATTATCTCCGAAAGCACGTTAATAAACACACGGTTCATGCCGACACTGATAACAGCCTGTGATCATTAGTAATGGAATGCATAGTTTCTGGTAACAGGGGAAAGGTTAGCCGAAGACGACGATAGACAAGAGATTCACAGAATGTTTGAAACATTTTCTTAACTTCAGCAGGTCTTCTTGTCATAGATCGTATCCTTCTTTATGAGTATTCTAAATATCTTACGATCAGCTACAGCCAAGAACGTGTTTAAACATTATGTGAATCACTCCTCCATCATTATCTTGTGTTACCCCTTTCTCTGTTACCTGCAACCATGCATTCCATTACTGATATTGCCATGCTTTTATTTGTCCGTGTATAAATAAAAACGTCAGCTTTCTTTTATGATGTTGCTAATCAGCCAGCCCTTTTCAACGTTTAATGTTCTTAACACTTAAAAAAAAGATAAAGATCCAGATCAGATAAAAAGATAAAAAGATAAAGATAAAAGTATGTTTTCCCTGCTGTCCATGGTATTCTCAATATTTTTCTGTGGCGTCTCATTTCGAAGAGACACATTCTTTTTCCTACTACTTTATTAACTGTCCATTTTCTCCAACTTTAACTTGCTATTGCAATTTATTATTTACTTCTTATTGCTATTTTGCTTACTCTAGTAAGATGTCATTTCGTTCTGATGTTGGTGATCTAGTAGGATATTATATTGCTCTAATACTGGTACTCTGTCACATATTTTTTTTTAAGTTGTTTAATTTTCCCGTTGATGCTGCAATTATTTTCATGATTTCTCGTGCACAACAATGACCGTAGTTGTTTATATTTTCTCATAAATATTCACAATATACGACCTATTCCAATTCTCAGTTATCAGGAATGACTTTGACTGACTTAATGTGTAGAATACTCTATTTAAATATGCTTGATGGTGCTAAATGAAGTCAATGGAAGAGGAAATGCATCAAATATTGTACACATTTTTACAAACAACACAACGAGAATGTGTTATAGGTATGCCGCATACAGAACAAAGAAGATTGTCACACGTATATCACATGATGCAAAAACAGAATGTTTACAGATCAGGTTGACAAACATATTGCCTCCCGTTTTTGGAAATTTGTTTGCTTTTTCGCTACCAAAGATGTCACAGTCAACTGGTATCAATTGTAGTACTAATGTAGTTTTCTTGGATAATTGGAAGATATTTTCTCTCAATTTGTGAATGAGTTTATCTTGTTTTGTTATTTTGGTTTGATTTTCCAACCTAACTTGAACAATTAGAAAAAACCAATATCTCCTAGATCAAGCTAATCTAAGGCAATATATATCCGATCTTATACTGACCACACGATCCCAAGTTTACCGTTGTACAACGAAAAATACCAACCGCAAACTTTAATCATATATAGAATATCAGTGTAGAATTGTAGTATAGTGTGGAAGTGTAGTTTTTTATACATAGAACATTACATGAATATCGGTGACAACGTTGATAGTGAGCTCAACTCACTACTCGTCAGACTATATGGTTCGATACCGATCGTCCACATTGCACTGGCGATACGATTGAATGTATCAGTGGCGGACTCAACATCCAACTTTTGATTAGCAATGTCCAGATATGGTTCAATAATTATTTTATATGTTTACACAAGTCCGGCTCTGTGGAGACGAGGAATATAGCAGAGCCCGTATGTGACGGCCAGGCCAAGGTACAGGGTTTCGAATCTCCCCATAGACAACTGTGTATTCAAACTGTTCAGAAAACAATGGAAAACTGCTGAACGTTTTTATTAAGGGATAAATCAACCAGTGTAGGGTAACAACCCTAAACAGGAAGTAGGTGGCTGGGGTAACACAGGGCAAAATGTCAAGAAATACAAAAATAGGTAGGTGTGTTACCAAAATGAAACATAAAACAACTTAACAACGAGATACAGAGACAGACGACGTTTCGACTATAAAGCCTTCATCAGGACAAACAAATGACCACAATAAAACAAGTCTTACATGGAGACAAATAGGGTTATAATGAGGACAATAGCAGATAGGTAATGAGGGAAGAAAAGATGTGGAAGCATGACAGGTGAGAAAAACGTATGGGGAGAAGTTAGTAGTAAGTAGGGAGGAGAAAGTAGACTGAAGAATGTGAGATGAACAAAGGAAAAGATATGGTAGCAAGTAAATTACATTAAAATAAAATAAAAATACTCACCTCAAAAGTGGCAACAGAGAATGAATGCTACAGACAGGCAATCATAATGTAAGGGAAGAGCAAAATGAGATGGTACGAGAGAAAAAGAGGCCAAAAACGGCAGGAACAGAAGAGAATGAGCAAACAGCAGGAAGAGAATATGAGCAGATAATTGTGATATATGAGAATAAAATAGTAGTAAAATAACTTAACTGATGCAGCGACTAGTCTATGGTCCTCCCATGTGAATGAGCACACGCATAATGGCAACAAAGTAAAGAATGGACAGTGAAAGTCAGATTTCTATCAAGGGTCATGATAGCACGTATTTGTACAGGTTAGAAAAATAAAGACATGCCACAGTAATAGACGGTACCCGAGGCGCCGAAGTGAAAAGAAAACACACCCGCGAAATGTGGAACAATGGAAAAGACAATATCCTGGTTTGGTCACAGCGCATACCAACTGATGAGAGTAAAGGGGCGTAAGTAAATAGCCATAGAGAAAGATGACAGAGTATAAGACAAATGCAGAGGTTAAAAAAAAAAAATTTAAAAAAAGGGACGTGGTGGATCGACGAAATCCCCTAGACGGAGATACGTCACGCAAGAAAGTGAAGTGCGAGTGGGAGGGAGCCCAGAGGACACAGGGAGGGTACAACAAGAGAGGGTATGGGACTATCACGGGGAAGCACGTCGTGAGATGGTATCAGGCTGATATAGCGAGACATAGGAAGAGGGTGCCGGAGATAAGGGCACCAGAGAAGATAGGGAATAAGGAGACAGGAAAAGAAGACCATAGCGGGAGGAGGCAGACCCGGAGTTACAGCCAAATCATGTTAGGAAGTGGAGGGTCGTAGCGTCGTAGGTGACAAAGTAAGGGTCATCTGTCCACAGTGTCGTAGTAAAAGGAGGTCGGTGTAGCAGAGGTTCCAATAAAATGTGACGGAAGATGGACCAAGGTCACAACCACAACGACAAGTACCTTGTAGGCCAGGTGTTGGGAAATGAGACCGGTCGCATAAACCGAAGATGATAAAGGGATGAGTTAGCCGCACGTCGCAACCCCTATGCGGGTATTGCTCGCACTGTACACTAGCTCATCTATGGGAACAACGATCAAAGGACAGAGACTCTGGCCACGATACACGATCCCGTGGTTTGGGGCATGCACCGTGGGGAGCGAAGTGTCCGATGAAACGAGGTTCGCATCTGTGTGAGACCAACCGTACGTTGCAACCCGTTTGGGGGCGTTGCCCGTACTGCACGCTCGCTCCATATATATATACTTACGCCCCTTTACTCTCATCAGTTGGTATGCGCTGTGACCAAACCAGGATATTGTCTTTTCCATTGTTCCACCTTTCGCGGGTGTGTTTTCTTTTCACTTCGGCGCCTCGGGTACCGTCTATTACTGTGGCATGTCTTTATTTTTCTAACCTGTACAAATACGTGCTATCATGACCCTTGATAGGAATCTGACTTTCACTGTCCATTTTTTTACTTTGTTGCCATTATGCGTGTGCTCATTCACATGGGAGGACCACAGACTAGTCGCTGCATCAGTTAAGTTATTTTACTACTATTTTATTCTCATATATCACAATTATCTGCTCATATTCTCTTCCTGCCGTTTTTGGCCTCTTTTTCTCTCGTACCATCTCATTTTGCTCTTCCCTTACATCATGATTGCCTGTCTGTAGCATTCATTCTCTGTTGTCACTTTTGAGGTGAGTATTTTTATTTTATTTTAATGTAATTTACTTGCTACCATATCTTTTCCTTTGTTCATCTCACATTCTTCAGTCTACTTTCTCCTCCCTACTTACTACTAACTTCTCCCCATACGTTTTTCTCACATGTCATGCTTCCACATCTTTTCTTCCCTCATTACCTATCTGCTATTGTCCTCATTATAACCCTATTTGTCTCCATGTAAGACTTGTTTTATTGTGGTCATTTGTTTGTCCTGATGAAGGCTTTATAGTCGAAACGTCGTCTGTCTCTGTATCTCGTTGTTAAGTTGTTTTATGTTTCATTTTGGTAACACACCTACCTATTTTTGTATTTCTTGACATTTTGAACGTTTTTATTAGTAGCGTATCGTACTCAGGTCGTAACCATCAACCTAGAATATTCTGGCTGTAGTGGTTTTATCGACAATATAAATACTTCAGTAGTTTGCCATTGCTTTCTGAACGGTCCGGATGCACAATTCCCTGTGATGGTGATCAAAGTCTGTACCTTGGCCGTCACAGACGAGCTCTATACCAATCCGCCACATAACCGGACATGAACGTATTTATAGTGTCTATAAATAAATACAGACAAAATAATGATGTTGGTTGATAGATGCATGCTGAATATTGTTTTATTATGTGAATTATATGAATTATTACTTAATTTTCTCCAGGGATGTCGACCATATTCGCTGCCACACTGTGACCGCCATACCACCGGTAAATACCCACCATGCAAAGGCACCGCTAAAACACCAACATGCAGGCAAGAATGTATAGCCGGATATAACAGAACTTACGAAAAGGACAAAAGATATGGTAAATACTAAGATAGTGAAACTATTTTAGGGCAAAAAGAAAAGATACCTTCTCGAGCAGCAAAGTTCTTACACGTGAAAAAGAATCATAAATACTTGCATATTGTAACTCTAAAAGAAATGATAAATACTTGGTGGCATATATCTGTCGGTGGAAAGTAAAAGAGAAAGGCCTCCGCAGAGCGCAACTTTACAATTACCTTTTATGATTTCATTTATAAAATGGATTTGTCATGGTTGGGAAACACTGCATGAGACACTTGTCAGAACGTCTCTGGGCAATCGGACTAGAAAATTGAACATTTAATTGGGACAATTACCTTTGGCTAATCCTAATCTTAATCATAATTCTTACCTTCACCCTAACACTTACTACTGCTAGTATTTTCTCGTCTATGAAAGTTATAAAAGTACAAATGGTTTCCGGAACTACAATGATATTAGTCATAACATACGTATCCCAATCAAGGCCGACTCGAAGTGGAGATGGAGCTTAATCCAGCTAGCAGAGGATGAAAACTAAGATTGGACTAGATATCCTCTACATCACGCACGAAAACAGTTCTGCGAAAGTAAGCACAAGTACTAGGTTGGTCTATACCAGGCCGAGATTTGCAATGGCGACCATGATATTATGCGTACTGATTAGTTATCATTCACAGAAAGCTTTATGTTCGTCTTTAGGAGCTTTCAAAAACAACAGTATTTAGTAAGAGAACCGGACTTTGCATGTAAATATTTTCCTACTAGATTTCCAGCAGGACGTAGTCCATAGATCTCTCTTGTAGCAGAGCAACGATCCTACTAGACTATATTCAGCTGGAAATAGGATCACTGTAATGTTACAAGAGAGAACCAGAAGAGATTTGTGAACGAACGCAAACCATTAAAAATTGGATGCCGTAGGGGTGGAGGAAAGGGATGCACTGTATTTATTTTATAATGCAAGATATAAACTAGATTTTATGGTTGAATATGTAAAATAAATTTTATGATGCTAGATGCAAAATAAATATAGTGATGCAAAATGTAAAATAGATTTTGTGATGCAAGATGTAAAATATATTTTATGATGCACGATATAAAATTTATATTTTTTTTAAATTTAAGATTTAAAATAGATTTTAGGAGGCAAGATGTAGAATAACTTTTGTAATTCAAGATGTAAAATAATTTAGGAAGGACGAAATCTTTCAGACACAAAAACACAACGGATTACAATTGTATATTTTTCATCCCCAGGTTCTATGGTATACGGGGTTGTCGGTATGGAAATGATTATGCAAGAGCTAATCGATGAAGGCCCTGTTACTGCACCATTCCTTGTCTACAGCGACTTCTTATCATATAAATCTGGTAATATTTTCATGTAAATCTCTTTTCTTGTGTGTTCTAGATCTGTCGATACCAGTACTTTAGTTGTTGTGTGACAGAGTTGAGTAGATACAGTCAAAGAGAGAGAACTCAAATAATAATGTGACCAAGAGTAGTTACTGGATTACGTATCTTATGTGTATCTTATCCTATGTGCCGTATTTTAGTTTAGCTTTGAGCAGAGCTATGGACATGGAGAAGCTCAGAAAACAAGACTCACAACCAGATTGATTATATTATGGTCAATACGATTATATTATGGTCAATACAAGTAAATTCAAGTAGGAAGCATGAGGGCAAATGAAAATAATTCTCACAGCTGACGGGAATTTAACCAAATCCGTTCTAGAAACACCGAATCGTTTTGCAACACAAGTAAACATGTTTTCCATACTTAAACCACATCCCTCAAAAAAGATGTGATCTCGTCAACCTGTGTACTCAAGTCACTGAGAATAAACCAATCGAAACAAGGACTATTACAACATCAACGAATATCCCGTTCAAGTATTTAAGTACCCCTAGGGACACAAACAAAGAACATTCATATTAGTACTGCAAGGATCTAAAGCCCTTCTTATAAAGATAAATAACATAGAGACAGAACAATTTTGTAAACATCAATAACAAAGAGACAGAATAAAAACATCTATGCATAAAACATCTGCAGAGATCCTACCACTTAATAAAAATCTAGAAAAGAAAAAATGGATGACAGAAAATATATTATAAATAATGGAACAAAGAAGAATGTTAAAGGCTAACATTTCAGAATATAACAAGATAAACAAAGAAATTAAACATAAATTAGCCAAAGATGAAAGCGTAAATGCAATACAGCCAATGTGGAATGCGTAAATGCAAAATGCTGTGAAATAGAAAAATATCATCATGGAAATATCGACATGTTATATGTTATAATTCTAAAGGCCAAATTATATTTTATAATGATAAATGTCATGTTATATTTGCTTTTCTCGAAAAAAAGGTGGACATCCTATAGTCCCCACTTCTCACCTTTCAGTATCAACGGGATTGGTTCACAGAGTAAGTAGTTTATGTCAAAATTGTACAGCATGTAACATGGGATCAATATGTTCCCATCGATCTTTCTAGCGGCAATCGATTTGTTTACCCTCATCGATGTCTGTTCCTTAATAAGAGATATATTTGCTTACCCTCATCGAGATAAGATGAGGAGATAGATTTGCTTACCCTCATCGAGATAAGATGAGGAGATATATTTGCTTACCCTCATCGAGATAAGATGAGGAGATAGATTTGCTTACCCTCATCGAGATAAGATGAGGAGATATATTTGCTTACCCTCATCGAGATAAGATGAGGAGATATATTTGCTTACCCTCATCGAGATAAGATGAGGAGATAGATTTGCTTACCCTCATCGAGATAAGATGAGGAGATATATTTGCTTACCCTCATCGAGATAAGATGAGGAGATATATTTGCTTACCCTCATCGAGATAAGATGAGGAGATATATTTGCTTACCCTCATCGAGATAAGATGAGGAGATATATTTGCTTACCCTCATCGAGATAAGATGAGGAGATATATTTGCTTACCCTCATCGAGATAAGATGAGGAGATAGATTTGCTTACCCTCATCGAGATAAGATGAGGAGATAGATTTGCTTACCCTCATCGAGATAAGATGAGGAGATATATTTGCTTACCCTCATCGAGATAAGATGAGGAGATAGATTTGCTTACCCTCATCGAGATAAGATGAGGAGATATATTTGCTTACCCTCATCGAGATAAGATGAGGAGATATATTTGCTTACCCTCATCGAGATAAGATGAGGAGATATATTTGCTTACCCTCATCGAGATAAGATGAGGAGATATATTTGCTTACCCTCATCGAGATAAGATGAGGAGATAGATTTGCTTACCCTCATCGAGATAAGATGAGGAGATAGATTTGCTTACCCTCATCGAGATGAGCTCGTTAATGAGTAGATTAAAAACTATATTGAGCAGGCATATGTTCTGGATATAAGTTATAAAACCCATTTACAAAATAGGTTCTGCTTCAGCTTATGTCCTCATTTAGGAGCTGATCTCGATGAGGGTAAGCATGCCAATCTCCTCATCATGAGCTGATGTCGATAAGGTTAAACAAGTTTAATTCTTCATTTACGAATTGACCTCGATGAGGATACATCTCCTCATTAAGGAGCTGGTCTCAATTACGGCAATAATTCAGTCTTTTGACTGGAGTGAAACCTCAAATTAGCCTCAATTCCTGAATATCACTTATCTCTCATCCAGGTCAGCTCCTTAGTGAGGAGATTGGCCTCTCCCCGGAACATCTCCTCTGTTTTTTCTGACGTTGTCCTCATTTTATGAGTTCGTTCTCAAACTCCAGCAGATTAGCAGGATGTAATCCAGACATGTGAATGCCTTGTGTCATTGTTTATATCTTGACTGAGATATCTGCACCATTCAGCCGGACACATCTAACTTCCATATAGCTTCGGATCACTTTGACCGTCTGTGGTGTAAAATATCATATTAAAACATCAACAACATCTTAGTCGCCTCTTAAGAAATGCATGGGCGGTCTCAGTGTTGCTATTGATTACTATTCCATCGGACCCGAACAACCCACGTCATTTAGGAGCTGTAACCCCTAGAACAGGCCAATATAGACAAAAACCATCTAACCCCTAAACACATCAATATACGACTAAAACAATATAACCATTAAAACACGCTAATACGGGACACAAACCACCTGTAAATTAGACTTTTGGGGATAAGCAGGATTGATTTATTCTCTATTTTAATATTTTTATTTCTCAAACTCCATGCAGATCGCCTTTGTAACAGAGCAATAGCTCTACTTGATTTCGAGCATAAAGTAGTTCATGAAACGGTAAAACACTGTTTCTCGTCATATTTGAACCAATGCCCGACATATTCGGTGTTGAAATTCAGTGTTGTACCATTTTCACTAACGGTGGACTTCTCTAGCAATATCGCTGGTAGGACAGTGATACGAGAGAACTGGTTCACGTAGTGTACTCCCACCTGACACCTAACCACAGTCAAACATTCTTGGTATTTTTGTCGTTGTATGTATCGCTGTCAACATATTTACAGACGTCCACACTTATTATTTTTATCAACAATTTTTGGCAATAAAAAGGATAAAATGTCAGAAATAAAGGATAAAATGTCATGAATAAAGGATAAAATGTCAGGAATACAGATTAAAATAAAATCAGAACTGGAAGAAAACACGCATACCATACTAAATATCATACACCGAAGATGGGTGTGTCAGGCCATCGGCGCAAATAAAACGGACACAATGAATTTCTGATCATCTGGACGACACGCTGCTAGAAATCTTGTAGGAACAGCCTGCTAGAAATCTTGTAGGAACAGCCTGCTAGAAATCTTGTAGGAACAGCCTGCTAGAAATCTTGTAGGAACAGCCTGCTAGAAATCTTTTAGAAACAGCCTGCTAGAAATCTTTTAGAAACAGCCTGCTAGAAATCTTTTAGAAACAACCTGCTAGAAATCTTGTAGGAACAGCCTGCTATAAATCTTGTAGGAACATCCTGCTAGAAATCTTGTAGGAACAGCCTGCTAGAAAACTTGTAGGAACAGCCTGCTAGAATTTTTTTTAGAAACAGCCTGCTAGAAATCTTTCAGAAACAGCCTGCTAGAAATCTTGTAGGAACAGCCTGCTAGAAATCTTGTAGGAACAGCCTGCTAAAATCTTGTAGGAACAGCCTGCTAGAAATCTTGTAGGAACAGCCTGCTAGAAATCTTGTAGGAACAGCCTGCTAAAAATCTTGTAGGAACAGCTTGCTAGAAATCTTGTAGGAACAACCTGCTAGAAATATTGTAGGAACAGCCTGCTAAAATATTGTAGGAACAGCCTGCTAGAGATACGATGTGACTTTGAGAACGAACGTCATTGATTTTGTTTCTAAAACTTATAGAAAATGTGACACTTATTTGAAACATGTTTTTCTGTTCTTCATCTTCTAGGAGTTTACAAGCACGTCACGGGAGAGAAGTTAGGTGGTCATGCAGTTAAGATTATTGGATACGGTGTAGAAAATGGGACGGATTACTGGCTGGCGACCAACTCCTGGAACACTGACTGGGGTGATAAAGGTAAGGGATAATGGTAGAAAGTGGGACGAACTACTGGCTGGTGACCAACTCATGGAACACTGATTGGGGTTGATAAAGGTAAACGGTGATGGTAAACGTGGGACGGACACAGTTCGTTAGCTTGTTCCTTTCGTGCCGCAGACGGCACATAGGGGAGATGTTTTGATTCTCAATGTTTTGCGGTCTGCTACCTGCAGTTTAGTTCTTGTATGGTCTTGCAGCCTATTATGTCTCCTTCTTGAAGTATGGTATTTTGTTTAGGGTAGCTTTAGGCTTTCCTCGTTTTCATTTACCCTCAGTGTCCACAAAGAGCTTGTTGATTTATTGTTTTCATCTAGTCTTAAAACGTGACCCAGGTATTTCCATCTGCGTGTTTTATGACGTTTGACACATATTCTATGTGTGTTTTGTTTCTTAAATCACTGTTCGTGGCGAAATCGGTCCATTTTATGTTCATTAGTTTACGGAGACATTTATTTTCAAAGCTGTTTCATTTTTGTTATGTTGCTTTAGTTGAATTTACTTCCATACGCTAATAGTGGGATAAATACTGGTACTCCTTAAATAATCATCTGGTCAATGACACACTGCCAGATGTTAGTTGCATGGGCTCATTCATTGAAAGAGAACATGGCCTTAAATATCTTGGGATAATCTTTAATAGATGTCTCTCATTCAACAAACAAGTCACACGTCACTTATGGGAATGTCCCGAGTGCTGTGAAGCCAGCTTCTAATCAAGAATCAAGAATAGTGGGACAATACATGAGGACAATACAAATCACCACATGTCATTACAAGAGAACTAAGGTGCTCGAGAGCACTACATGACATAATGAGAGATCCAATATGAAAAAGAGAACCACAGAACATTAGGAGAAAATCAAGGTACTTGCGAGCACCACTTGTCATTATAAGAGAATCAAGGTGCTCAAGATCACATGTAACTACGAAAGAGCCAACGTGCCTGCGAGCAGCACATGACATTACGAGAGAATAAAGATACTCGCAAGCATCAAGCATCTTGTCAGAATCATGATGCATAAAAGCACCAAGTGTCAATACGGGAGATCCAAGGTGCTTGCGAACACCACGTGTCATTATAAGAGAATCAATGTGCTTGAGACACCAGGTGACATTATGAGACAACCAGGTTGAAAAGAAGCACCACATGACATTACGAGAGAGTCAACGTGTTTGCGTCAGCACATGTCATTAATGTCATTGCAAGAGAATCAAAGGGCTCGAGATCACGTATCACTACGATAAAACGAAGGTGCCTGCGAGCACCACATGCCAGTACGAGAGAACAAAGGTGTTTTCAAACACCCTGTGCCATTATGAGAGAACCAATGTGCTCGAGAGCACAGCATGCCATTATGAGAGAACCAAGGTGCATGAGAGCACAGCATGCCATTATGAGAGAACCAAGGTGCATGAGAGCACAGCATGCCATTATGAGAGAACCAAGGTGCATGAGAGCACAGCATGCCATTATGAGAGAACCAAGGTGCTCTTCCACATCCTATCTCTTATATTTCTAAAATATCCTCTATTAATTGTATATTCTTCCACTTCTATGTGACAATAAACGTAGTATTTTCTATGTCTGCAGGATTCTTCAAGATTGCTAGAGGAGTTAACGAATGTGAAATTGAAGGGGACGTTATTGGTGGAACTGTTATACTCTGAAAGTATCATCGACAACTCTTGACAAGAGAGCAAGCTGCTTCTTTATTAGCGTAATCTCCCTTGTTTCAACACAAAACTCAGTGACTGAAAATTATAACACATTTATTAAAGAAATCAGTGTCTGTTTATTAATTATTTGCCGTAAATGGTCATTACCTTTAATGTTGACATTAACTACTTATAATATCTTCGAAAAAAAAGAAGTTAGTCATGGATTTCATTGCAACAATTAGAGCTGAAGCCTGGACCAAGGAACAGGAAAGGAAGAAACCGGGACAAAGTGGAATCTACACTTTGCATGTTTTACACGTATATGTTCTTAGAACTTGCGTTACGTCAATTGACGCTAAAATGTTTGCCGTCCCCTCCTATGATTAAACAACTTAAATAGTGCAAACACGTTTATAATTATTTACAAATAGTAAATTAAAAATTTTAAAAACCTCACCCTGTACACGACGTGGCTACAGCAAGAGCATGCGACCTTTATCACACAGCTACATAATCCCTACCTGTATCTGATTAACGGGAAACATGCACCATTTGATAGTTTTTGACTATAAACATCACAGAAAGATAATCGTTTGTTTATTATGTTTGTGAAAGTTATCCATTCTTGACGCAACAATATTTTAGCGTAAGCTGTGCATTTGCATTCAGAGATTCAACGTCATTGGCTGCTGAAGATCTGACCATTGATCTTTTAATATCTCCGTGGTTTCCGTTGAAACTCAATAAATCTGTCTTGTTAGCCGTGTGTTTATGTTTAAGAAATGACACGTTCGATACCATATCGTAACAGTCTTGTTTAGAAGGAAATTTTTTCCCTTGAGGTTCCATGTGACTATTGTATGAAAGTATAGTGTCACGTGCCATATGGACCCTTCCAGTAGGTAGCGTCACTCTCTTCTGAAATGGACTGAGTACATATGGGGGTGCTCAGATATATACTTGTACATCTTATATGCCATTGGGAGCCAGTCTTCTGTCTTGTCTCCAATCACTACACAATCTAAAATGATTTGAAATGTTTTTCACGTTAACAACCGTACAACATGGACGTGACCTTTTCAGCCTAACAAACGTACAACATGGACGTGACCTTTTTAGTGGAGCATACAGTACATCGAAATGTAGGTCACTAGTTTTCAGACTAAACTCTAGAAAATATCCCCTTGACAACTAACATCAGACAACACCAACCTCGACATGAATGTAAAATCATCATCATCCCTTTGAAAACTAACTCAAACTGAAAGTAAAATCCGCATCATCGTCACCAGCACTATCATCATCATCATCATCATCATCATCATCATCATCATTGTCGTCTCATTATCATCAGCATGGTGTTCTCTCTCTGGCTGACTCTCAGTTCAACGAGCTGTATTTTTCTGTCATTGTCCAATATTTTCAAGCTACCAGAAATGGAATATCTTGATCTCCCTGTATTTTCAAGCTGCCAGAATTGGAATATCTTGATCGCCCTGTATTTTCAAGCTGCCAGAATTGGAATATCTTGATCGCCTGTATTTTCGAAGGCAGAAACGAGAATGGAGAGTATAAATATTCAAACATCACGCATGTTGCAACGGTCAACTAAGAAGGCTTTGGATCGGGATGACTGTGTCATCATGCAAAGGGTCACTGTGATCGTAACATTATGCTATAGTCGGATATAGTCGGATGTGATGTGCAGATATCGCAGCTAAGATGTAAGATATTTTATTTTCCATTCTATACCTGCTAGCCTGTAGGAGTTTGCGAGCAATTGCAGAATATCTCGATAAGAAGGTTTGTCACAGGGGAAGGTTTGTCACAGAGAAAGGTTTGCCACAGCCAAAGGTTAGTCACAATGGAAGATTTGTGACAGGGGATTGTTTGTCACAGAGGAAGGCATGTCACAGAGAAAGGTTTGTCACATGAAAAGGTTTGTCATAGGGAAAGGTTTCTTACAGGGAAAGGCTTGTCACATGAAAAGGTTTGTCACAGGGAAAGGTTTCTTACAGGGAATGGCTTCTCACATGGAAAGGTTTGTCACAGAGTAAAGTTTGTCACAAGGGAAGGGTTGTCATAGGGGAAATTTGCCCATTTACAGATAGCACGTAATATCAGTTCACAGAAATAGTACACCAGTTTCCAAAAATAAATACACAGGAAAGGTTTGTCCTGTTTCAGATCTCAATAAGATCCCAAAAAACATAGTGGAAGAGTTGTTAAAGGGATGACTTGTCACAGGATAAGGTTTTGTCACAGAGAAAGATTTATTTGTTACATGGGAAGGTTTATAACAGAGGAAGGTTTGTTCTGTTACAATGAAAACTAAATTGAAAGCTTACTATATGCTGAAAGGCCGATGGATCAGCACCAACCAATCAACCAGCTAAATTAGCAACCAACAAACCAAACTGTCAACTAGCAACGCACCAACCTACAAAAAACCACCAACCTACCAACACACAACCAGCCCATCCCTTTACTAACACATAACACACCAACCAACCAGCCCACCAACCTACAAACACATCAACCAAAGTTGAAAGCAAGCTGCAAATCAATCAACCAACCAATTAACCTGCGAACCAAATAAACAGCCTTAATACCAATCAACTAAGTGACCGATGAATCAACCAACCAACCAACCTACGGACCAAACAACCAGCCAAAATACCAACCAATCAACCAACTGACCGACAAACCAACCAACTAGCCAAAATACCAAACATCCAACCTACAATGAAACAACCAGACAAAATACCAACCAACCGACCGACCAACCTACAATCAAACAAATAGCCAAAATACCAAGCAACCAATCGACCTACCAACCAACTAACCAACCAACCTACGCACCAAACAACCAGACAAAATACCAATCAATCAACCGACCGACCAATCAACCAACCTACGGACCAAACTACCAGCCAAAATACCAATCAACCAACCTACGGACCAAACAACCAGCCAAAATACCAATCAACCAACCGACCGACCAACCAACCAGCCAAAATACCAAGCAATCAACCAACCAACCTACAATCAAACAACTAGCCAAAACACCAACCAACTAACCAATCGACCGCCCAACCAACTAGCCAACCAAACAACCAGACAAAATATCAACCAACTAACAAATCAACCTACTAACTAAACAACCAGTCAAAATACCAACCAACCAACCTACAACCAAACAACCAGCCAAAATACCAATCACACAGGTAACCAACCGACCGTCCAACCAATCAACATACGAACCAAACAACCAGCCAAAACACCAACAAACCAATCAACTAAGCAACCTACGAATCAAACAACCAGCCAAAACACCAACATACCAAGCAATCGACAAACCAATCAAACAAGCAATCAAGCGACCTACCTACCAAGCAACCAACCTAGGAACGGAACAACAAGCCAAGCCAAAATACAAACAAACCAACCAAGCAACCAACCGACCTACTAACTAAGCAATCAACCTCCGACCAACCAAGCAACCAACCGACCGACCAACCAACCAATCGAAACTCGCTGATGTTATAAGAATTTCTAACTTCTAGGAACTAGCGGTTTCTGTTTCTCCACACAACAATTATGTGTCCCCCTTCCCCCAGAGTGGAATTCTCATGACCCCCCCCCCTTTCCCTCCCTCCTTTCTACCGTATTATGATCCTCAGCCCTGGTTGAGATATATTGCTCTAAATTATTCACGTGAAAGTAGATAAATAATCACGACACGAGTTCAACTTGTACAGTTTTCTGATAACATTTTTATTGAGTTTTTTAATTGAAAGTAAAATGTTAACAAACAGTAATAGATAAGATAACATATTATTATAAATATAAATAAATTAACAATTTTGGTACATTGATTTTATTTGGCACACTCTGGTAAGACACAATTTGTTCACTTACGTTTTAGGAATATGTCTATTTTATTTGATCTACCTCGTACAATTTTACACGCAAAAATATTATTCAAAAAGTCAGCTACGCAAATGATGAACTTACACCAATTTTGAAACACAGATCTATCCCGATGGAAACTAAAAGGCAAATCATAAATTCATTCTTCATACCAACATTATGTAATCAATGTCAGACATGGAGGCTAACAAAAGAACAAGAGAGAAAGCTAACTACGTGTGAAATGAGATGTCTAAGAAAAGCAGCAAACAGAACGAACAAGAAGAGGTCATGTGAGGAATGAAGAAATTGCAAGACATTTTGGAACACCATGTGTGGTCAATTATATTGAAACTCAGAGACTGACATGGTTCCGTGACTTAATGAGAATTAATGCTTATTGGCCAGCGACAAGAAGAAATGGAAAACAGCAAAGTACAGACCAAGAAGAAATGGAAAACAGCAAGATACAGACCAAGAAGAAATGGAAAACAGCAAGATACAGACCAAGAAGAAATGGAAAACAGCAAGATACAGACCAAGAAGAAATGGAAAACATCAAGATACAGACCAAGAAAAAATGGAAAACATCAAGATACAGACCAAGAAGAAAAGGAAAACAGCAAGATACAGACCAAGAAGAAATGGACAACAGCAAGATACAGACCAAAAAGAAATGGAAAACAACAAGATACAGAACAAGAAGAAAGTGGACTGAAGGAGTTACTAACATTCAGAAACGTCACACTATTACTGCATATCAAGCCACCAAACGTTACATAGCCTAAAACCCGATCGTCATTCAATCCCGCGACTCCTTACAGCAAAAAGCAGAAAGAAAGACAATAGTTAAGATAAATATTACAATTTCTGCTAATGAAAAGAATAAAAACAAATTCTTTGTCCACATATGGACGATCCAAACGAAACTCTCAATAAAACGGTCATGAGAACTCATTGGGTAGCATCCTTAAAAAAGTGAGATTTTTTTTATTTTTTTTCCCGGATTTTTATTGGTCTGTGTGTGTAATGTATGGAGCCAATGAAAATCCCAGAAAAGTCCAATAGCGTCACGTTATTAGGATGAGATCAGATAAGACCACATGACTGTATTGTCAAGGGTTCAAAGTGAATAGGACATCATAAGTGGATGACATACGTATGTGTCTTTGCTTTCCAGGATCTTGTGTAGATTCCAGCCCAGGTAATGCTGCAGTACGTGAACATTAGATACTGACAAGAGTGTGTCTGTTTGAATCCAGCACGTGACGTCTTGTTTACAGGGTGGATTTTTTTGTGTGGAGGGGATCCATGGAAAATTATGGCTTGAAGCTACGGCGTTACGTGCTATGAGTGATACTTTCGGCAAACTAAGTGTCTGTTTGTTTAGTTTGAGTGAGTACAATTGGGAAACTAGAGTACAAGAAATCAAATCTCTACGACGTTTGAATTTTCTTATTAACTTAATAAATAAGTGAAAAGGCTCGATCGTCATCGCACATCGAAACCAGGACAAAGTTCAAACGACAATTTCATTATCTGACTATTATCTCCGCCACGTAGCAAGCTACAGCAGTTGACTAAATTAATTTTAAAAAAGTATCAAATTACAGAAAACATTTCTCAAGAATTCCCAAATGGTAAACAAAAACGAAGACATTGTCCTTCCAATACCGATATGTAGGTGAAACTACTAATGCCAAGATAAGGGATTGGGGGAGGGGGATATTGCATATCCCCCCCCCCCGCCTTCTTTAGCAAATCAGAACAATACTTTCAGCACACAAAACTTGACTTAAAGGCGGGTAAAAATCCAATTAAAAAAAACCATCTATTAGCGATTTTTCACGATAAAGTCATCAAATCTGACATTATAAAAAGGACAATCTGATATCCGAAAACCCGTGAATGACCACTTTTTAGGTATCCTCGCCCTGTGCCCAGTATGTGAAAGTATTTATCGTTGCAATGACCATCATCAATTCACTTTCTGTTAATAGATAGCGTCACATCCTATCTATGTTTTACAGAGGACACATCCAGTGCCGTACACTTCAAATGGCCCTAAACTATTTGAGATATGGGGCCCTTTATAACTCCATATATTATATGTCAGTACTAAATATAATTTTTGGGGCCCCCACTATAGCTTCTTTAGCGTATACGCAACTACGGTCCTAGACACATCTCAACGTTAGTGGATAGTCACTGTATTATAGTCACTGTATCTGCTGTATCGTAGTCGCTGTAGCGTAGTCGCTGTATCGTAGTCGCTGTAGCGTAGTCGCTGTATCGTAGTCGCTGTATCGTAGTCGCTGTATCGTAGTCGCTGTATCGTAGTCGCTGTATCGTAGTCGCTGTATCATAGTCGCTGTAGCGTAGTCGCTGTATCGTAGTCGCTGTAGCGTAGTCGCTGTAGCGTAGTCGCTGTAGCGTAGTCGCTGTAGCGTAGTCGCTGTAGCGTAGTCACTGTATCTGCTGTATCGTAGTCGCTATAGCGTAGTCGCTGTATCGCGGTCGCTTTATCGCAGTCACTGTATCATAGTCACTGTATCATAGTCACTGTATCATAGTCACTGTATCATAGTCACTGTATCATCGGCGAGGGTTCAGCAGGCAATATCTTTCTTTATTTTGTCTCTTGTTTGTAGTAATTTTTTTTATTTATTAAATTAATTTTTGTTTGTCTGAAAAGATTTTATCAATCAACTCGATTACCGATTCCTGAACGGCCAAGCGTTATTTAAATACACAACGTGTGTACAGGACCTCCGATTTTATCATGCATTTCCAATTCTACGGTACTTGATAGGTATAATTTAAAATTACTTTTCTAAGTTTACCTCAGTTCTATAACATAGACGTAGAAGATGGTATATTTTAATAGTGCATTTACTGAAAACTTCTACTCCGACTTCATGTTAACAGCTGATTTAAAGTCATGTACACTGAAATAAAACAACATTCAGAAAAATGAAAAATATACTGTGTAGTATGACCTTGTCGTTAGAGGTCAGAAAGAGAGTTCTGCAGTGCTATATAACCCCTATACTAACATATGAGTGCGAGTCGTGGACAATAAACAAACTTGAAGGTGAGAAATTAGAGGCAACAGAGATGTGGTTCTACAGAAGAATACTAAAAATACCATGGACTGCTAGAAAAACTAATGTAGAGGCGTTGAAAGAGTAAAATGCGAAACGGACCTTAATCAATAATATAAGATAAAGGCAATCTTCTTTTTTTGGCGACTTCATGAGACAGGCAGGTTTAAAGAACATAGTCACAACAGGAAAAATTGAAGGCAACAGAGACAAAGGGTGACAACGTGAGAAAATATTAGATAGTATACAACCTGGCACGGCAAGGAAACAACAACGACTTTGATACATAATACTGTGGACAGAGAGCTGTGGAGAGCCATGGCCGCCTACGCCAGCTGGCATGGCACCTGATGATGATCATGACACTGAAATATCTTTAAAGATATTTTTAAGCGGATAGAAGTAATGAGAGGACTCAAGATCAATGGAAAAATAATAATCAACTTAAGATATGTAGAGCACACAGTCACATTGAGTGAAAGTGAACAGAGGATGCAAAGACTATTGGAGTAGATAATCAAGCAGAGATTATGGACTAGATTCTTGATTTTTGATAACAAGCTTACAAACAGCACACAAGAAGGCCATCTCCAGAGAACTCTTCCACCCCTGACGCCGCAAGGCATCTAGAAAAAACCCCTACCATAATAAAAAAAATCAAAGAGGAACAAGCACTAACCAACAAGTAGAACAGTACCTGTATCTAGGACACATAATAACAAATAATGGTAGATGTGAAACAGAAATTAAAAGAAGAATAGGAACGGCTAAAAGTACGTTGAATGACTAAAATATATTAAAATTGAACAAATCATAAAACTATTATAAAATTATACATGTAATCTATATTCATGTATGGCTCATATAATAGTAAGAACTTCATGGAAAGAGAAGAAATCAAACAAATGTGACAGTATTGTATGGCGACAACGAGCAATATATATATTAAGCAGTGTAGCAGGTTATGAAGTATATCTGTTGTGGCTCTCTCACTTATCTCCAGGTGATAGCAAGGTATAAAACAAGGTTGTAACTCCAACGTTTACATATGAATTTAAACTTTATTTTACACATTCGTCAGATCCAAAACGGCATGACATCAACTCTCTGAAAGGTACGACTTCTCCAATCAAGCTCAAACAAAAGGCATAACCAACTCTCAGCAAAATACGACTTATCTAATCAAATCCAAATAGGCACAACTTTAACTCTCAGACGATAAGACTTCTCCAAATCAAAGTTACACAAAAAGCATAACATCAACTCTCAGTCAACGTATGACTTATCCCCTATTCCGGGATCTACTCTATAAAATATTGAGTCCACTTCGGACTCCCCAAATTCCGAGCACAACCGTGCACCTCAACTTCCCGGGTCTCCGGGAATTGCTTAACTCGGGTTCTAAGCTGTCTTAGAGTTATACCGACTATCTGACTCTGTGACTGTTGCCAAACTAACTAGGACTTGTCTCTCCGGGGAGACAAGTACTGACTCTCTGGACTGTCTCCGGGGACTCTGTGGGACACTCTGCCTGGAGACCGTGTCTGGGCTATCTTTTTCGGACATTCTGTTTCACCCCCTTTTTGTGTGCTCCGGTGAGGTCGTCAACTCCACCCTTCTTCTTACTCACACCTATAACTTCTCTTCTCGTCCGCACCTCACTGCTTCTGACTCCGCCTCTACATTATGACCTGTCAAACTCTTGTACGCGTTTATTAAACCATGCGTAACGTTAGATGTTCCTCTCTGGTAAGAGGCTATGCCTATGGCGTTACGCAACTTAATACTCTTGCCAATTCCATTGTCTGGTTGTTGCGAATATCCACGAGTTCAGACGGACTGTGTGAGTTTGTAGACACTCGTCTTAACCTAGTCCAAACATCCCATTGTCCTTCCTGGGGTATGGTATAGTGGCGTCGTCTGCCTCCCGTGTCCGAGTGCGTAAGATGCAGACTTGTGATAAATAATATTGCCTTTAGCTAAAGCGTACTAACTTGTCTCAGACTTTCTGTCTGACATCTGCGCGAACAACTCGTCTGCAATTTAAAGTATTTGTACCAACATTTACACAAGAGCAAAACATTTAATGTGTTGCATTTCCCCGTCCATCTCTTGCTATCTGTGAAGGGTTCTCACTTCTTACTGTGAAACCCCCTGCATGTGAAGGGTTCCGCAACCAGATACTATCACACAAAGAGGTTCTGTCAACATTTGATGTGAAAACCAAAAATGAAATAAGAATTAAAACATAACATATTTGGACATATTAAAATACATGACACCCTGTTTGTTGAAGACCTTACTTGTAGGCAAAGTCGAGGGGGCGAGCAAGAAGTAGGCAGAGATACATGTGAGAGGGAAACATAATGCGGTTTACAACATACAGTATAGCAGAGTGCACTACCAAGACAAAACAGACAAGAGAAAGAAGATGTTGGATGTCCGTTGCGACAAAACCATCGATGCCGCTGTGGCACCTGATGATGACTTAACTCTCAACAATGAAAACCGAGCAGAATCAAAATAAGCCTATATGACTATTTTGATTATTTCCGTGCTTATCGTTGGTAACTAGGTACGTAATTTGTGTCACTAGCCAACACCGACCAATGAAACGCACGGACATAATCGAAAACATGAAGTAAAAAGGATTGTTTTTATTCGGTTCCCAGGTATTCTAGTTTCTAGTGTAACGATTACGAAGAATCCTCTCTCTGGAGATTCAAACTCTCAACCTTCCAACTAATAGGGCAGTGAAAATTATCAAAGTCCACTGCCTAAATAATCTAACATAAAAATAATGAAAAGGAATGAATAACTAAAGAAAGTCTGTATGTCCTATAAGTAAAAGTAAGTATATGTTTTTAATGAATCAAACAGGTTAAAGAAGTCGCCATGAAGTTGGTAGTTTCGCTGTTCACTTTACTGGCCCTAACATTGGCTAACACAGTTCAATTTGCCCCTTTGAGCGATGAAGAGATTTCATACATTAACAGCTTGCCTGGTAATACATGGAAGGTAAGTTTCTATTGTTCTTGTCAAAATGTTTGACGCCAAACTACAATATCTCAATAACAAATGTTCCCAACAACATGAAGATGTGCATGTGATCTTACATTTTACATTCGTATTGAAATATTGTTATGGCATCAGTATATCTCCTGTCGCTAATTATACACACACGGAGCCGCAGTAGCTAGGTGGTTAGTGTACTACTAATCACAGGTTCAAATTCTACATTTTAATCATACTTGTTTAAACAGTGACATCTCATTGGCTGACTCAGCTTCAGAAAATGAGTATACCTGCCTCCCTTCTGGAAAAGTGAAGGTGGCAGACTCTAATGGCGGGAAAATGGGAAAGAGACAATTTCGTATATAGTACATTCTATTACATTATATTACATTATATTATATATTTATATGTATATATTGTTAACTTCTTGATTAAAAACGATTAATCTGATCTATGTATTTGGCCTTTATTACCATCTCCAGGCTGGACGCAACTTCGACCAGAACCAACTACAGCATGTCAAGAGTCTGCTCGGCGTGAACTTTGCAGAGAACAAGATTTACAACAGGTCTGTTGTCAGTAAATTTGATCGTTGTCCAACTATTTCTGTGTTGTTGTTCGTCCATCACAAGTGATGATGACCATTTGTTACATCCACTTTTGAAAATTCAATTTGAGTTTTGTCCTTGATTATGAGTTCGTAGGTGGCTAATGAGCCCTATTCGAGCTGTAAATGTCCTTGGACAGTTTCGGCATGGAATGACCACTGTAGACGGATCTTGGTCTATCTGTGACATTCTAGCTGCTCTCCGCTGTTGGGCTGCAGCATATCTCCTCTCACAAGATGATGCACTCTTTTTGATTGTAGAACGCCATGTAGATCTATCGCCTCCTTTGGCCACCTTGAGATCGTGTATCATTCTCCAGCTCACCACAGAGAAGTATCTTTGGCAGACGATGGTCTGGCATACGCACCAAATGACCTGCCAAACGAATCTGTGTCTGCACCAGGATAATGTCAATGCTGTGGATACCAGCTCTATCAAGGACAGTGGTATCCGGAATCTTGTCTTGCCATCTGATGTTCATAACTTTTCTGAGACAAGTTGTGTGAAATTCATTGAGTCTTCTCACATGACGTCTATACACAGTTCATGTTTCACTAGAGTATAGCAGCACTGGAAGCACCACTGCTCTGTAGACTTTCAGCTTTTTTATATTGCTGCCGAGGTAGAATGTCAGCTAGTTTGTCTGTCGTCCAGCTAGGGCATATTGCTGCCGAGGTAGAATGTTAGCTAGTTTCTCTGTCGTCTAGCTAGGGCATATTGCTGCCGAGGTAGAATGTCAGCTAGTTGGTCTGTCGTCTAGCTAGGGCATATTTCTGCCAAGGTAGAATGTCTGCAAGTTTGTCTGTCGTCTAGCTAGGGCATATTGCTGCCGAGGTAGAATGTCTGCTAGTTTGTCTGTCGTCTTGCTAGGGCATATTGCTGCCGAGGTAGATGATAGCTAACGCGTACTACTGTCAAGATAGCATGTCTTACTATCCGCTAAGGTGAATTTCTGTCAAACTAGTAGCTGTGTCTTCAGTAGATATCTTTGCTAACCGAAGCATGTAGTCCAGGATGCAAATAATAGAACCCCTGTCTACTTTCCAGTATGTCGTAGGAGGTGACTAAGGAATTTGGGAATACAGTCACAACTAGTCACATGTGAAACATCATTGTAACATTTTTTTCAAATTCTTACTTTTTTCTTCTATCAAATCATCTCCATGGATAACGAAGAGATACATGCCAATGAACATTGCACCTTTTGTCTTTTCTGTGGCAGCTCCATTCGTGCAGGGGAATATTAGATGTGACATTCGTGCCGGGGAATATTAGATGTGACATTCGTGCCGGGGAATGTTATATGTGACATTGCTTCTGATGTGTACACAAAAGTGACAGAAGAACGATTAAATAGTTGGTTCAGAAGTGTAATCCTGGGATACTGATTGTCTGGAAGCCTCCCATCGGGCACTACAATGCGGGCGGACCCACTCTTACATATTCACGCCACTGACACCCTACATTAGTCCGAGTGTCGCTTCAGTTGCACAACTGAGAGCAGACTGTGCTTTTGTTAAATAATCTATGGGATGTCAAGAGCTACCTGCTCACATCTAAAGCGATTATTTCATCAATATCATTATCATGATCATCATTTAGTATGTCTGTCTATCACTTAGTGTGATTACCTGTTGGTTGTAAGCAAGTCTCTCTGCTTCCTTTTCCACTTTCTGGATTGACAAGCATGAATCACCATACTGAACCTTCATTAACTAATTCTTCTTGTTTTGCGTTCAGCATCTGTGGTCAAGCCCAAACCCTAAAATAAACTAATATTTAAATTATTAAATGATGCACATAACATTTACAAACATAAACAATGGAAAGAACTCTACAATGTGGTGGCGGCTACTTGTACTGTACCGTACAACATTAGTCTTGAGTTTATTGGATATACAATTTGTACATATGTCACATGGTGACGCATAACCAACCAGTTAATCTATTCCGAGACCAGTAAATACGTTATGCTGTGTGACTCGACCGCTGTGTGACTCGACAGATGTGCACGTTTATCTTGTTACTGCTTAAAAGAACATATTATTATCTGTGAGAAACCAGTAGTTATTGAACTCACGGTTCACTCACTTCTATCTTATGTTATCTACATTATTAAAAATATTATCTAGGTTGTTTGTTTTTTGTTCCAACATAAATGTGTATGAGACCATAGCCAGTTCATTGCGTCGTCATGAATGCAATGTGCCTTCTTCCTTTGCGTTCGTAATCAAACTCCTGTGTATTAGCAGGATGCAGTCCGGAGAAATTAATATAGTTGTGGCAGGTTTTATCTAGAACAGGGATACTATATATCACAGAACAGGGATACTATGTATCACAGAGCAGGGATACTATATATCACAGAACAGGGATACTATATACCACAGAACAAGTGTACTATATATCAAATAACAGGGATACTATATATCACAGAACAAGGATACTATATACCAAATAACAGGAATACTATATATCACATAACAGGGATACTATATATCACAAAACAAAGATACTATATATCACAGAACAAGGGTACTATATATCACAGAACAAGGATACTATATATATCACAGAACAGGGGTACTATATATAACAGAACAGGGATACTATATATATCACAGAACAGGGGTACTATATATCACAGAACAGGGATACTATATATCACAGAACAGGGATACTATATATCAAATAACAGGGATACTATATATCACAGAACAGGGATACTATATATCACATCGTTAATATAAGAAATTATAATTGACATATTCTTTCCAGAACGTGGTCTTCCTTATGGATTCTGTAAACACTCCGCGATTCTGGGCGTTTGACTTGCCACAGCTAGAGACATGTTTTAAGGTTTGGTTGGATGGTTGGTTGGTGATCCAGTGGTCCATGGGCTCATGCCCTTTAACCCAATGATATTAAATGGTATTATATTGCTGGAAAGTCTGTAGATTTTCGGCCAACCGCGGAACAAAGCCAGAGAATAACTATCACACCTCCAAGAAGGTAGGTTTCAATCTATGCACTGCTCCTAGCCACTGTAGCCAAGATGGGGTTCACTATGCTCATTCCCCGCCACCAATTGACTACTGGTTATGCCAAACTTCTCTATTGCTCCAGGCATTAAACCAAATGTTAAAGTCACAAGAATTGTCACGTCCTGAGTCACTGTGCCTTTATGGTGGGTTTCAGCCATAGGAAAAATCAGTGCTGTCATTTTCCTCCTCCCTAGTGCTGCACAATAAATCTCTGCTCCCCCAACCAAAGAGGGGGCGTGTATATATATATATATATATATATATATATATATATATATATATATATATATATATATATATATATATATATATATATATTCAGGTACAAAATAGATCTACATGGCGTTCTAAAATTTAAAAAAAGAGCGCATCATCTTGTGAAAAGAAGAGAAATGCAGCAGCTCAACAGCAGAGAGCGGCTAGAAAGTCGCGGATAGACCAGTATACAGTCGTTATTCCATGTCCAAACTGTCCAAGGACATTTACAGCTCGAATAGGGCTTATTAGCCATCTACGAACTCATAATCAAGGACATAACTAAAATTGAATTTTCAAAAGTGGATGTAACAAATGGTCATCATCACTTGTGATGGACGAACAAAATATTCAGGTAAACATGAAACACATTTCAACAACAAAATAAAAGCATAATTGTATAGATGACGTGCCATGAAGCTTCTCTAAGAAGATAACCTCAATATAACGGCATGTCATCTACTAAGGTTTTCTGTTGCATGGGTGGTATGTCTAGTGGGCCATTGGTGAGACCCACAGACGCAACCCCATGCGTACATGTTTCAAGCAATCTGATATATCACTGCACCTTCGTCGTCTTAAGCACCATCTTTCCCTGTTGTCGTTGACTGTGCCTTCAGCTATTATATTATTAGAAATATAATAGAGAAAATTAAAGAATTCAACGCAAGCACACTTGCTTCATAGACTACTCCCAGGCCTTCGACAGTGTAACACATCAGATCTTATGGAACATAATGGAAAGCATGGGTTTCCCACACCTTCTCTTATCGTTCATTATAATGCTTCACAGTAACAACTAGTACTACAGAGAGTTTAGGACTGAAGGTGAAGGTCAGCAGTTGTTCTCATCCCAGGAACGTTCAGTGTTGCGATCGTCTGTTCAGTATGGTGCTGTTCTAACTTGAAATCACGTTATAGATTTCGAGTTCATAAAATTATTATGAAAAAAGACACACCTAATGAAATCATAACCATATTAACTATTTATCGACCTCTAACTACATCTAATATGGTCACCAGACTTCACCTGAGATATGAGGAGATTGTCGTCAGGGATGATCTTCCAGCAAACTTTGACCCCAGGGAGAAGTGGACGCACTGTCCAAGTTTGAATGAAGTCAGAGATCAGTCCAATTGCGGTTCTTGTTGGGTAAGTCTTATTATGTCATCATCAGAACCACAGCAGCAACTATTACCTTTTTAACGCATTTCATTACTAACTCTATAGTTATTAATCCCGCAATATCGTTGTGTTCTGAGCACTGGTCACTGCCCATAATTTTCCTCTAATGTTCTGAGAACTCGTCACTGCCCTTAACTTTCTTTTAATGTTCCGAGCACTGGTCACTGCCCATAAATTTCTTTTAATGTTCTGAGCACTGGTCACTGCCTATAACTTTCCTTTAATGTTCTGCGCACTCCCCATTGCGCACAATCTCATTTTGTTGGTATGAGCACGCCCCATTACCACCATTCATTGTGCTGTTCGAAACACTCTTCATTATTGCCCTGTTTAAGCTTGCTGTTCCCATCACTCCTTATTCTTGATTAAAAATAAGCGTCACAGCACTGGGGCACACCCGTATATGCTCTGCTTGCCGTTCCGTCAGCCATCTAAAAGTGTATAAGCTCAGTGTCCCAGTCAGCTGCTGATTACGCGTTCTTCTGATATTTCTGGAGAGGGAGCACTTTCTCCCATCTCCTCTAGTCTCTCCCATTTCTACAATTCTCTAAATATGTACATTGTCACGTTTTATGTCCTCCTCGTCTTCTCGTTGGGTATCCATGGCTGCTCTAATCAATTCAATCCTTTCTCTTCTTATCTCGATGCCGTTCATCAAAGCTTTACCAGCCAACACATCGGCTCCTTCGTTTCCCCTGACCCTAGCATGACCAGAACAGTAAATCCATGTAATGCTCTGCGCATTGTTGAGAAGAGTGACCCATTCAGTTCTGATCATACACTTTTCTATCTTGCGCAGAATACTTTGAGAGTCAGATAGAATAACTGAGTCTGTTGGTGGTTGCGCCGCCAGCCAATTAAGAGCTGCTATCACAGCTTCTATTTCCATTCTCATACTCGATGTTGCAGTGGAGTACGCAGCTGACGTCTCAGCTAATTTCTTGCCAGGTTGGTAGGCTACGCAACCCCAACCATACCTGATTGTTTCTTGCGTTACTGAGCCATCTGTGTAAATTATTGTATCGTGTGGCTTCGAGTGCTGCAGTATGAGTTCTTGGATCATTTCCTCTGTTCTGTTGGCAGCCCAGTCGCGACACTCTCTTCCCATTTGCATCACCACTGTTGTCAATAACTTTCTCTCTTTGCCAAATGCCACCCATTCACAGCCTCTCCCCACTTCCCCCAGCTCACAATCATTGAGTAGAGTATCTTCTGCTTCTGCCATTCAGGACTTTCCTCTCTTGATACACCTTCCTTTTATGTTGTCTAGAGATTGGTGTAAGACGTGATGATCATTATTGGCAACCTTGAATTATCTTTAACCTGGACTATTTTATGTCTTGATTTAATGCTCGATAGGTCTAGGAGAAACCTCATGGTCGCGATAGGTGTATCTCTTGTGCATCCTAGGACAGCTCTCATGGCCTCGTTTTGAACTCTCTCAAATCTATCCTCCTGTGTTTGCGATAGTGAGTAAACCTAAAACATAGCCCAACACAGATAATACTACTGCCTGCATCATGTGAAAACGATTTATCTGCGGCATCTTTGCAGATGTTATGATTTTGACTGCACTGACACCCATTCCAGCTTTCTGAATGTTATTGTCAACATGTTTCGCGAAAGATAGACTTCTATTAAAAGCGATACCTAGATATATCATAGTCCGCTCCCTTTCAATGTTGATGCTCATGAAGAAGGCTGCTGGTAATGTGTCTGCGACTATGTTGCTGTTCAGTGAGAATCAGGCGATGGTTGCCTTGGTGGGCTTGATGACTGCCTTGTAGTTAGTACACCAGAGCGACACATTTTCTAGATTACGCTGGACACCATCAATCATGTCTCTTCTGTTTCTGCCGTGCTTGTGCAGCAAGATGTCATCCGCATCTGTTACTATCCTGTCGGGCCTAGCGTCTTGAAGATGCGCTATTTTGTAAGTATAGACGTTAAAGAGTGCAGGTGATAGTGGCGATCACTGTAGTAATCCCAGTGCTATAGTTCTGATCTCTGAAGTCCAGGATCCCAATCTCAGAGCAACAGGTCTGGACATTAACACCATTGCTATCCATCGAATTATCCACAAGATGAATTGCTTAACAGATGAATTAGATGGAGAAAGCTGACTCTGTTGTAAGCATCTTCTCGGTCGACCGTTGCGACCACTGTTTCCTCCTTTGCCTGAAATCCTTCGTAGATGTCATAGGCGAGTATTGGCGCATTTATTGTCGGGTCTCTCCTCGGTCTGTATGCACCTAGAGTATCAGGAAGTAGGCTTCAATTTTCTAAATCGAATGTCAGTCTTCTAGCGATTATCCTCTCCAGCACCTTGTCGTAGACATTTTGTAAAGCGTCCTGTTTTCAGACTTGTGTTGACATCATCAACAATTGTTTTAAGCCGGTTGTCTGCAATATCTTTCAGACGATTGTAGCGTATTCCATCGGGTCCTGGTACACCATCTGATGTTTTTTATGGTCTCTTTTACATCCACCTACGAAACCAGTTCCTCATCACTCCTTATTACCCTCACTCAGCTCTCTCTTAGCGTGTTAATTATTCCTCATTACCCTCACTCAGCTCTCTCTTAGCGTGTTAATTATTCCTCATTACCCTCACTCAGCTCTCTCTTACCGTGTTAATTATTCCTCATTACCCTCCATTAGTGATCAACCACCATCTTCTCATAGCCATCAATCGTTGTTGTTCTCATCACTTCATCTTTGATTTCACTTAGCTTCTCCTTACTGTTCTCATAATCTCCTCATTATCTCCTCATTATCTTCTCATTATCTCATCATCATCTCCTCATCATCTCCTCATTATCTCCTCATTATCCTCCATCATCACATCCTGAATGTTCTCATTATTTTCACTTTAGCATTTTCTCATTTGCTTAACTCAACACTTAATCATTGATGTCACCTCCCCATGACCAGGTTTACAGCTAAGATATAATGGCGACGTGTTAACACTATGATCTGGATATAATGCTGTTCCTTCTGAAAACAATATATGTGCGTATGTGTGTGCGTGTGTGTGTATGTGCTTATGTATGTGCGTATATATGTGCAATAATATACTTTGTGCATATCAAAGTATGTGTGTGCGCGCGTGTGTGTGTGTGTGTGTGTGTGTGTGTGTGCGAGTGTGCGTGCGTGTATATATATATAATAGAACACATAATCCATCAGGATCGTAAGGGAGTCTCACTGGATACGTGACCACAAAAACAGCTCACCAAACACCGCTATCTTCAGCAATTTGGAGGAGTGTTGCAAATCACATTCTGACCATTCATTGATGTTATTAATCCAGGATCTTCTCTGCACATCTCTCCTCCTCCACCCTCGACTATTCCTTGAAAAATTATTTTATCACACGAGTCGTGTCTCGTTACATGTTGAAAACCAAACAACTTTACGCCGTTTCACCACTGGTCATGTTGAGGGTTGACGGAGAAGAGACGGGTAGAGAAAGTTATGGATTGACAACAATAATAGGGTTATGATTTGCGTAGTGGTTAAACCGGTCGTTATGTGTTCAAGACGTCACTTCTTCGAATCCAGCTCGCGTCGTCTTGTTTATAAAGTAGTGGTTTTTTTTAACATCCCTTGTGATTTTCGCTTGATTCTACGAAGTGAGTTGTTATGAGTGGTACTCTTGGCAAATGTACGCCGCTTCGTTGAGAGAGACTGGGTACATATGGGGTAGACCGAATGTAATTAAGTCAATTCTCTACGATTTTTGACCACTTTTTTGACAGTGTCGCTATGTGCTTTGATTACCGCGGCTTACAATGTAGGCCAGATAACTGAAACATACAGGATTTCCTCAGAATTAGGGTTAGAGATAGTGACATTAAATGTTCATGTGAACATATCCGTGCGGCTTCGACTCTATATTTAGGATATGCACCCTCGCAATGAAAACACGAGGTAGATCTGCGGTAATCATAGCACATAGTACATGAACACGTAACTTTCACAAATAGAAGATCTATCAGCATAATTGAAACATGTCTTTTGGGTCATTCTTCTTCTTCTGTGTTCGTTCTTTGTTGCTTATTCCCACCCATTTCGGTAGCCGGAAGTGACTAACTCGTTAGTAAAGTATACAACCATGTTAATTCACAGGAATTATCCTTCAAAAGTAGTTATTTGACTCTTTCCGTGTTTATCATTTGTCGCTGTATATTCTTTGTACCGACAGCAAATGAAAATCATGGAAAGTCAAATACACTTTTGAAGAAAGGACCCATGAGTCCACAACACTGTATAAAGGACGAGGGACTCGGTTTTGGTCAGTATGCCGGTGGAAATTCAGCAGAATTTATAAATAAAATCGGACTTGCTATGTAGATAAGTTAAACAGCGACGAGAGAAGACATAGATGCTTTAATATCATCTGCACAGACACAAAACGGCATCTCATTGATCTTAGTAGTGGGCACAACCATCTTTTCAGTATTTATTGTTGTACTATAAGAAATATAATCTACCATTCATGGCGTGTGATGGATGTTGCTAACATTTCTAATCTGAGTCGCAAAGAGATAATGTACACATTATGTACAAGGAATTACAGGCCCCACTGTATCATAGTGTTCTGTTGTGTGGCTTTTGTTAGACTAACTGCTGTCATCTTCTCTTTTGTCTGTATACGATTCCTGATCTTTCCTTTCATGCAATGCGATTCGTGGCATCACGTTTCCATAATTCGTATAAATGCTTGTATCAGGCACATCGCGTCTCGCACGTCTTTGTACCGAAGTGGAGAATTGACTCTGAGATCTTTTCTCAGACTATAACTTTCCATAAAGTAGACACTTCTGTATTCTACAAACTTGCATTCTCCTAGTGTGTCCCTGCCATATAACTTGCTCAAGATCATTTAACTAACATTTATTATCTCTTCCTCGCTAACTTCATTGATAACAATCTCATTTAGTGTCATTATTGGAAATATATTCGTTCATATCTCACTGTGATAACATCCTACAGGCATTTGGATCAGTTGAAGCCATGACTGACAGAATCTGCATCAAGGGAGGTGGTCAGGTACACATCTCAGCTGAAGATGTCAACGATTGTTGCAAAATTTGTGGAGGGGGGTAGGTCATCTTTCTGTTAACACAAGTGCGACTGGACTACAAGAAGCCAGTTCTAAAAATGTATCTTTAACCAACTTTATCTAATTCTTCAAGATATCTATCGATCAATATATCTAAATCTCTTTAACTAACACTAGTTCTCTCCCTTTCACTCTACTGCTGTTTAATAATTGTCCATCCATCCATCATTAATCTATCCATCATTAATCTATCCACCATTAATCCATCCATCATTAATCCATCCATCATTAATCTATCCATCATTAATCCATCCATCATTAATCCATCCATCATTAATCCATCAATCATTTTTCGATCCATCATTATTCCATCCATCATTTATCAATCCATCATTAATCCATCCATCATTAATCCATCCATCATTAATACATCCATCATTAATACATCCATCATTAATCCATCCATCATTATTCCATCCATCATTAATCCATCCATAATTAATCCATCATTAATCCACTAATAACTCTCTGTTTGTCTACATGTCTGTCTTGATCTGTCAACTGCCTGCATGTCTGTATCTTTGAATGTCTGTCAGCCTGCCTGCCACTCTGTCTGTCTGTCTGTATCTACATAATATATCGATCCATCATTTATTTTCTATCCATTCATCAATCTACTTATCCATGAATCTAATCACTCCTTTATCGATCATTTATTCATTTATCTCCCGCCGAAGACGGATGTGTCGGACCATTGTCGCAAATAAAACGGAGACACAACTCATTTCCATTCTTTGGACTACATCCTGCTGGAAATATAATTGGACCAATGTCCTGTTACAATAGAGATCCAGTGGGAGTTTGGGAATGAACGCTGAAGAAGAAGAATTCATCTATCTATTCATCAATCTAACTATGTCTACGTTTTTGTGTGCCTCTGACGTTTTACTCTATCTGTAGCATATCTGTCTACACAAGCAGTAGGTAAAATACGGCCCACGGGTCCAATCCGGCCCTTCCCTAAGTCATTTTTACTGTTCTATCGATATGATTTTAACAATATTTTAATTTTATTTGCGTTGATCCCGGCGTTCACAAAATATCACATCACAAGTGGTTTGTACAGGAAACAAACCATCATTCTAAAGGGTAATAGAGATACAATAACTGAGTTAAATGTACTATTTTTCTAGTGCAAAACGTGCTCCAAACGAATGAATAAGAAATATGGAAAGAGGGAGAGTTTATGGGCACTTTTCTTCTTCTTCTATGTTCGCTCTCTAACAATCAACAAGAAATTATGTGTGATTTCCACCGGGGAGCTTGAAGTACGCTGTTCTGTTGGTTCAGCTGCGTTATTTGCGCCTTCTTGTCCATCACATCATAGCTGGGTATGATTTTACTTCAGGGGAGCTTTCTTGTCTGTTACATTACAATATTTTTATATCTAATGCCACAAGCGCATCTCCTTGACCACGTGACTTAATGAAAGCTTTTCGGATATTTCAGCCGCCAAGAGTGACACCTATTCCGATCTGGTCTATCTGCACGCTTTGTGTGATGTATGTCTATTTACACGATGTGTTTGATGCCTGTCTACCTACGATTTGTTTAATGTCTTCACACCTGCCTAACATTTAGTCCATCTGTGCGTTTTCATGCATGCTGACCTCTCATTACTCCTTATGGTGTAGGTGTCAAGGTGGTTTTCCCACGGCTGCCTGGGAGTGGTATGTTTCACAGGGTGTTGTCACAGGAGGGCAATATGGAACTAATGAAGTGAGTTACTGGCCTGGCCTGGTTTATTGTTATTTAGCTGATATATATATATATATGGAGTTTGTAAAGTCTCACTACACTTTGTATAAAGAAATATCAGAGCTATTTATTGTTATTTTCATGTATATTTTGTTATGTTACTTTCAATGATATAACAGTAACTATAGTAACTATATTAATGCCTTTTTGTGGGTGCACATTGTCTTGTGACGTCATGTTACGTAGTTTTTCAAATTTGTACAACTTACATAGTGTAGTGAGACGTTGCAAACACCCTGGACATTTTGTCAGGCGTAATTATTATATACAGGGGTGTTGGTAAGCAGAGATCAGTCGTTCTGTTGAAGTCCAAAGGAATAGACCATATTTACATATATATATATATATAAACGGAACGACTATCTGTGCTGACTTTATATAATATAGAAAACTCTGTGTTAAATCACTTCCCTACATGCTGTATCCGAAGATTTCTCAGAAATATGGATAAAGTGACAAGATAAACTACGTGTTACTGGCATCTTTATTAGAGTCAATTCTTTATCGGGAGCCGCGTTAGCGCAGTGGTTAGCGCACTGGCTTCGCATATGAGTGGTCCTGGGTTCATTCCCCAGCTGAGGTGGAAATGTTTTCAGATTGCAACGGCTCCCAGCTCGACCCAGCCTTAAATGGGTACCGGATTAATCCGGGAAGTAAAGACTGCGAGGGAGAGGAGATGGCTACTGCCCTCATTTCGCTAACATATGCTATGGGTTACTTTACTTTTTTACTATTAGAGTCAATATTCCAAGCGTTCATACAATACTGAAGAAGGTACAACTGAGAGTGGCAATGAATGTTGTGGATTGGGGAAAAAAAACAGAATCGTTGTAATGACTCTCTCAAAGTTTCTCTAAAAGAGCTTCAGCATCTAGACTATAACACGGAAGTTTATCTCTTAGAACCACCTAGTGTATCGCAGAAAAAGGGTGCATCGTTGGAAGCATCGATTATCTGAGGTATCGAAAGAAACTTACTGCTTAAAAAGACAAGAACTGCAAACATACAGAAGTTACTTCCTGATCACACGTGTCGCAAATGTGGCAGGAGATTCGATACCTGGAATGTACTCTCCAGTCATCTCCGCACACACTAGAGAGATGTAACAACATGCGTCTGAAACTGTTGTCGTTATCGCATATGATGAACTGCCACGTCAGGAGAGAGATGCAACAACACAAGTCTGAAACTGTTATCTTCTCGGCTCCGATAGCCGGCTACACACACCAGAGACATGCAACACTACAACAAAATGTTAGCATCATCGGTTGCGATGCACGGATATTATTATTATTATAACATATAACGGCCTATTTAATATCTACACAGAGAATATCTTTAAAAATATAGAAGAAATACCAGGACTCAAGATCAATGGGAAAATAATAAACAACATTAGATATGCAGATGACACTGTTCTTTTAGCAGAAAGTGAACATGAACTACAAAGACTAATAGATCAAGTCAATAAATCAAGTAATGAATATGGACTGGATATAAACATTCAAAAAACAAAAACCATGATAATCAGCAAAGACACAGAAGAACAAGAGGTAAACATAAACATACAGGGAGAGAAACTACAACAAGTAAAACATTATCAATATCTTGGACACATAGTCACAAATGATGGCAGATGTGAAACAGAAGTTAAAAGGAGAATAGGAATGGCTAAAAGTACCTTCAATGACATGAGGAAATTATTAATATCTAAACAAATTACAAACAAGTTAAAAATGAGAATTATAAAATGCTACATCTATTCCATATTAATGTATGGCTCAGAAACATGGACACTAAATAAACAATTAGAAGACAAAATTGATGCCTTTGAGATGTGGGTATATAGAAGAATAAGGAGAACATCATGGAAAGAGAAGAAAACAAATAAAGAGGTGCTAAAGACACTTAATATGAAGAAAGAACTACTATGACAAATAAAGATCAGGCAAATAAAATACTTTGGACACATTAAAAGACATGACACCCTATTGAAGACCTTACTTGAGGGTAAAGTCAAAGGGAAGCGAGCAAGAGGTAGGCAGAGATACAAGTGGGAGAGTAACATTACACGATGGACAGGTTACAGTCTAGCAGAGTGCACCACCAAGACAAGAGACAGGAGATGTTGGAGATACGTTGCAGCCAACCTTCGTTGCGGAGACGGCACTTGATGATGATGATGAACATATAACGGCATATTAACATCAGTAATGGGAGGCATGGTTGCTGGTAACAGAGGAAAGGGTAACGGAAGACGACGATGGACAAGAGATTCATTTTTTTACCGTTGGACAACAACAAAAAAACGAACCGTAAACCTTTATCATATATAGAATAGCAGTGTAGAATTGTAGTATAGTGTGCAAGTGTAGTTTTATGTTTATACCTATAACATTACATGAATATAGACACGGTGGCATCGTTGATAGTGAGCTCAACTTACTACTCGTCAGACTATACGGTTCGATACCGACCGTCCACATTGTACTGGCTATATGATTGGATATATCAGTGATGCCCTAAAAATTCAACATCTGTTGAACAGCAATGTCCCGTACATGATACGCTTCAATAATTATTTCATGTTCACACGAGTCCGGATCTGTGGTAACGAGATATAGTAGAGCCCGTCTGTGACGGCCAAGGTATCGGGTTCGAATCTCGCGATATACAAGTGTGCATGCGAAAGCAATGGGAACCTTGTGAATGTGTCTATAGTTCTTATAAATCAATGAATGAAGAGTGCCTTCTTAATACAATCATAAGATGGAAGCTACAGAATATTTAACGATTAAAGATAAATTATGGCATCGAATGGCTGATTTTTGTGAGCAGAGTTTTAAGAAAGGGAAGAAGAAAACCACGAAGATGACGGAACACGGACATCTACGAATATATGGACATGTCTCTGATCAGTGCAGGCCTGCTTGCCCGAGACAGAGAGATGTTCAGAGTATCCTCGATGAAGACAACGTTCTGGAAAGAATATATATATATATATATTAATATATATCAACACAGCCAAAAATTATGTTGGGTTGATAGCTTCATGCTAAGTATCGTTTTGTTATGTGAATTACATGAAGCCTTATTTAATTCTCCCCAGGGATGTCGACCATATTCGCTGCCACACTGTGACCACCATACCACCGGTAAATACGCACCATGCAATGGTACAGCTAGAACACCAACATGCAGGAAAGCATGCATTGCCGGATATAGTAAAAGTTACTCAGAGGACAAACATAAAGGTAAAATACTAATGTATTAAATCAATTTCATGGTAAAAAGGAAAGATAAATGTTCGGGTAGTAAAGTTCTTACACTAGAAAAGGAAAAATCGATACCTGAGCATTGTAACTCTAAATGAGATGATAAATAATTGGGTATTCTAACTCTAAAATGATTAATAAATTCTTGGTTATCGTAACTCTAAATTATCTTGATGGATGCACTGTTATGGCCACGCACTTCTACAATAGAACAATCGATAATAGGAACCTACAATAGAGGTCCTAACAGGAATTATAAACATCCACTCTACGCAGGCCTTTATAAAACTTTTGACAGGAACACGTCATTACGCTATTGATAGTCGCTAAGAAACGCTACTTTGTGCTTTTCATTGGATGATAACGCGTGGGTAACTTTTCGTAGTGACACGCAATAGGATAGTTTGGTGATGTATTTCTGTTGGTCGATAGTAAAACGGGCCTCCACGAAGCCGACTTTAAAAAATATTGGGGTAGGGAAAAGGGGTCGTTTTATCGTTGAAGATTTAAAAATCGATTTTATGGTTGAAGATGTAAAAATAGTTTTTACGTTCACAGATTTTATTGTTGAAAATGTAAAATAGATTTTCACCTATTTTTCTTGAAGACAGAAGCGCAAGGCTGCCAGATTGGAAAACCAGAATAGAAAGATCCGATCCATATTACGTCGATACTCTAACGATAACATTTTAGTGAACATAATTTTTACGCTGTGGCGAACACATCCTCTCCAACACTTCCTTTAGCGACAAGGAAAAATAAGACACCTGTTATTCCGCTCGATTTTACTGGAAGTAATATTAATTGCACACTGTACAGGGTGTTTAAAATTTTTTTTAAAAGACACCAGTGTACATGAAAGTTGTAGAAAAATAGGCTAATTTTATATTTAACAGTGTATTAATAAGAATAAAATATATCTGGAATAAATAAATATATTGGACTGAATGAATTTTGGTAATTCATCCCCAGGCGCTAAATCATACGGTGTTAAAGGTGTTGAACAGATCATGCAAGATCTAGTCGACAATGGTCCAGTGACAGCAGCCTTCACTGTATACAGCGACTTTTTATCATACAAAACTGGTAAGATTTTCGTAAAAATATCTTTTTTTGTGTATGTTCTAGATCTTTTTTATTCATTGTTTTTGTCATCTATACATTGTCGTGAGGTTTTTGGTAACCTGTGTTTTGTGGGAATAAAACGAAGTGGTTTACCCACTTTTTGACTTTAGATGTATGTTCTTCTTCAGTGTTCATTCTCAAACTCTCACTGGATCTACTTTATAGCAGGACCATTGTCCTACCAGATTTTCAGCAGGATGTAGTCCAGAGAATGGAAATGCGTTGTGTCGCCGTTTTATTTGCGCCAATGACCTGACACATCCTTCTTTGGCGGAGATGTACGTTGATTATTCTCTTCACACACCAGACATGTCAATAGGTGCTCAGATCTCCACTTCAATAGTTCTCTCATGGTATAACGGACATGTCAATAGGGGCTCAGATCTCCGCTTCAATAGTTCTCTCAGGGTATAACGGACAAGTCAATAGGGGCTCAGATATCCGCTTCAATAGATCTCTCAGGGTATAACGGACATGTCAATAGGTGCTCAGACCTCCGATTCAATAGATCTATCAGGGTATAACGGCTGATTATTCCGGTTCTATGTTGGTGCAGTGTTCTTTTATAAATCTTTGTTATGTGTTCTCAACGGGTAACGCATATCCTCAGCCCCACATCGCGCAATCTCGATATTAACTCATGCAATTTTTCTCAAAATCCTCTGATCGTGCGACTCACAAAAAGCACTGAGTATGTCTGATCGACCCATAGGATGGTCATCTTTTATGATGGCGAGGCTAACTAATTGGATGGCCCGTTCTTTTAACTCATTACCCACATGTCTGAGGACGACGCATCGTTCACTTGATTTTTCGCCCCCAATTTAGCTCTCTCTAATGACTCAACCCATCCTCTATGTACATCATATGTTCTGACTTTCTGAATGATATTCATTGAGTCACTTAGTATTCCCGCAAGGGAATAAGCTTGCGATTTCAGATTCCAGCCAGTTTAGTGTCTGCTTTACAATAAATGCTTCCATTGTTAGACTAGATTCCCAGCATGATGTAGTTCAGAGAATGTGCTGTGCCACCGTTGTATTTGCGCTAATATCCCGAGACATCCGTCTTCGGCAGAATCTACGGATTTGATGTGACCCTTTAGAATGGAGATAAACTTCGATACAAAAGATTTCCGTTTTCAAAGGAACCTCACTGATCTGACATAATGGAATTTATTGGCACATGCGCAGTCAGAAATGTGCGAATTCATGTGGCGACAATCTTGTCACAGTCAAAGAGTGGCCTACAATTTGCTTTACTTAACACCACTCTAAAGGATCACATTCTTATAAAACGGATTTTAACAGTAGAAGCACCATTCTGTTTCAGATGGTGGTTGAAGAACATATTATCTTATAAAAATAAATACATTTATTATTCACATTGTGGAAAATTCAACATGAATATAATATTTCAGGATGAGTCATCAACATTCTGACAATCTATTTACACAAAAAATGATATGTCAGACACGAAGAGTCACATCAGAACGGTAGATACAATTTAGCTACAGCACATTTTACTAGCTTTGCCCTCAAACAAATGTAATTATCTCATTAACCGTCTAGCATGTTAGTGCCATTTATCATATGATGTTACATTTGGTTAGGCCCATTAATTATATAATTGATAATTATGCATCATGGACAGTTTTTATAAACGAATGAAATCCGTTTATCTTTGTCGGCGTACTAATTATTGTGTATCGAGAAAAAGCATTTTACCACTTGGGACACAGATTAAGCCAGTTGACCAGGCATAGACGTATATTAGTCCGCCCGACATATTTGGATATAATACATATTTAAGATTATTTCTGGGTTTGAAATATAATGATAAGATAATATAATGTAATATAGTGATCTGTTCTAATGTCATAAACTTTGGTTTCAGACTAATTGTTCATATTAAATACACACTTTATGTAGAAATGCTTCTGACGGTGAAAGTGAACGTGTCTCTGTATACACCGTCTGTCTTGCGCTCGAGAGTATATAAAAGTGCATTTCACGCTTAAACCATACCAATGGTATGATAAACCAATCATGTGTAAATCACGTCCTATAAATGACTTCTGAAATACGTGTACGAGATTTGTGTTGACAAGTAGACATATGATCTATATCGCATATAAAAGAAAACTTAGACCAAAGGCTGCTTGTTAATGGAAAAATAATTATTCCTACGGTCTATAACATTTCAAATTCACACACAAAAAAGCTTCAATTATATGCGCTATATATCTGTCGAGATAATAAAAAAAATATGAGGTTTTCACTTTGATGTGCATTATTTTATTCTGTTTAAAATTACTAGACCCGAGATGTTGGGGGGAGGGGGGTATGGATTAAGGGAAGGTGCTTATGGCCATATTTTACTTGTTTTAAATTGCTTAATGTCATGTTATATATTAGTGATATATGTCGTTATATTTTATAGTACTAAATTTCATGTTATATTTTATAGTATTAAATTTCATGTTATATTTTATAGTACTAAATCTTATGTTATATTTTATAGTACTAAATTTCATGTTATATTTTATAGTACTAAATCTTATGTTATATTTTATAGTACTAAATTTCATGTTATATTTTATAGTACTAACTAGTGCTTTATTAATAATTTTTAGCAATGAAAAGGATAAAAAGTAAGAAATATAACATAAATAAAATAGAAAGTGACAGAAAATGCGGACATGAGACTAAATTTTATCCTAAATTTTACACTTTTTTTTTGGATCATATTTTTCTGTTCCTCATCTTCTAGGAGTATACAAGCACACAACAGGAGAGGCATTAGGTGGTCATGCAGTTAAGATTATTGGATACGGTGTAGAAAGTGGGAAGGACTACTGGCTGGTGACAAACTCATGGAACACTGACTGGGGTGATAAAGGTAAGGGGTGATGGTAGAGAAGACAATGTTTCAAATAAAATTATTAAGATTCTGGTTGATCGTTGAGAAGGGTCGTCTTCTTTCATCTTTTCCTCTGTGCCTGTTCCTCACACTTCTGTTGATCAGCAGGATGCAATCCAGCGAAATGACTAAATTTTATCATGATTTTTAACATGGCTGCGATATCTTCGTATTTAGATTGCTATTTCCTAGAGTAGTAAATCTTACACCAAACTTAGGTTTTCTTTCATTGTTTTATTATTTTGCATTACTTTTGTGTCCTGCGAAAGTATGGACACAATAAGATGCAAAAAAACAGACGCAGTAATACTAACTAATCACACGGACACAGTAATACCAACAAAACACATTGACGCAGTAAGATGCAAAAAACACACACAAACGCAGTAAGACCAACAAAACACGGACGTAGAAAGACTCAGAAAACAAACACGAATTTTTCTACAGACTTTAGGAAATGTATTGCTATAAAAGCATAAAGTAATTTATCAAACATGAAAAAATGACTCTTGATCGATTCAGAAAATATTGTGTTCACAAACTCTGATATAATTGTATACCTAGAATTCTCCATTACCTGGGAGTCTGGAACAAGAGAACAGATGTGTAATGTTCCTCATCAGCCAGGAGTGGAACAAGAGAACAGAAGTGTAATGTTCCTCATCACCTGGGAGTCTGGAACAAGAGAACAAAAGTGTAATGTTCCTCATCACCTAGGAGTGGAAAAAGAGAACAGAAGTGTAATGTTCCTCATCACCTAGAAGTGGAAAAAGAGAACAGAAGTGTAATGTTCCTCATCACCTGGGAGTCTGGAACAAGAGAACAAAAGTGTAATGCTCCTCATCACCTAGGAGTGGAAAAAGAGAACAGAAGTGTAATGTTCCTCATCACCTAGGAGTGGAAAAAGAGAACAGAAGTGTAATGTTTTTCATCACCTAGGAGTCTGGAACAAGAGAACAGAAATTTAATGTTCCTCATCACCTGGAAGTCTGGAACAAGAGAAAAGAAGTGTAATTTCCTCATCACCTAGGAGTGGAAAAAGAGAACAGAAGTGTAATGTTCCTCATCACCTAGGAGTATGGAACAAGAGAACAGAAGTGTAATGTTCCTCATCACCTAGGAGTGGAAAAAGAGAACAGAAGTGTAATGTTCCTCATCACCTAGGAGTGGAACAAGAGAACAGAAGTGTAATGTTTCTCATCACCTAGGAGTGGAAAAAGAGAACAGAAGTGTAATGTTTTTCATCACCTAGGAATCTGGAACAAGAGAACAGAAATTTAATGTTCCCCATTACCTGGAAGTCTGGAACAAGAGAAAAGAAGTGTAATTTCCTCATCACCTAGCAATCTGGAACAAGAGAACAGAAGTGTAATGTTCCTCATCACCTAGGAGTGGAACAAGAGAACAGAAGTGTAATGTTCCCCATCACCTGGAAGTCTGGAACAAGATAAAAGAAGTGTAATTTCCTCATCACCTAGCAGTCTGGAACAAGAGAACAGAAGTGTAATGTTCCTCATCACCTAGGAGTGGAAAAAGAGAACAGAAGTGTAATGTTCCTCATCACCTAGGAGTGGAACAAGAGAACAGAAGTGTAATGTTCCTCATCACCTAGGAGTGGAACAAGAGAACAGAAGTGTAATGTTCCTCATCACCTAGGAGTATGGAACAAGAGAACAGAAGTGTAATGTTCCTCATCACCTAGGAGTATGGAACAAGAGAAAAGAAGTGTGATTTCCTCATCACCTAGGAGTATGGAACAAGAGAAAAGAAGTGTAATTTCCTCATCACCTAGCAGTCTGGAACAAGAGAACAGAAGTGTAATGTTGCTCATCACCTAGGAGTGGAAAAAGAGAACAGAAGTGTAATGTTCCTCATCACCTAGGAGTGGAACAAGAGAACAGAAGTGTAATGTTCCTCATCACCTAGGAGTATGGAACAAGAGAACAGAAGTGTAATGTTCCTCATCACCTAGGAGTATGGAACAAGAGAACAGAAGTGTAATGTTCCTCATCACCTAGGAGTATGGAACAAGAGAACAGAAGTGTAATGTTCCTCATCACCTAGGAGTGGAAAAAGAGAACAGAAGTGTAATGTTCCTCATCACCTAGGAGTGGAACAAGAGAACAGAAGTGTAATGTTCCTCATCACCTAGGAGTATGGAACAAGAGAACAGAAGTGTAATGTTCCTCATCACCTAGGAGTATGGAACAAGAGAAAAGAAGTGTAATTTCCTCATCACCTAGGAGTATGGAACAAGAGAAAAGAAGTGTAATTTCCTCATCACCTAGCAGTCTGGAACAAGAGAACAGAAGTGTAATGTTGCTCATCACCTAGGAGTGGAAAAAGAGAACAGAAGTGTAATGTTCCTCATCACCTAGGAGTATGGAACAAGAGAACAGAAGTGTAATGTTCCTCATCACCTAGGAGTATGGAACAAGAGAACAGAAGTGTAATGTTCCTCATCACCTAGGAGTATGGAACAAGAGAACAGAAGTGTAATGTTCCTCATCACCTAGGAGTATGGAACAAGAGAACAGAAGTGTAATGTTCCTCATCACCTAGGAGTGGAAAAAGAGAACAGAAGTGTAATGTTCCTCATCACCTAGGAGTGGAACAAGAGAACAGAAGTGTAATGTTCCTCATCACCTAGGAGTGGAACAAGAGAACAGAAGTGTAATGTTCCTCATCACCTAGGAGTGGAACAAGAGAACAGAAGTGTAATGTTACTCATCACCTGGAAGTCTGGAACAAGAGAAAAGAAGTGTAATTTCCTCATCACCTAGGAGTGGAAAAAGAGAACAGAAGTGTAATGTTCCTCATCACCTAGGAGTCTGGAACAAGAGAACAGAAATTTAATGTTCCTCATCACCTGGAAGTCTGGAACAAGAGAAAAGAAGTGTAATTTCCTCATCACCTAGGAGTCTGGAACAAGAGAACAGAAATTTAATGTTCCTCATCACCTGGAAGTCTGGAACAAGAGAAAAGAAGTGTAATTTCCTCATCACCTGGAAGTCTGGAACAAGAGAAAAGAAGTGTAATTTCCTCATCACCTGGAAGTCTGGAACAAGAGAAAAGAAGTGTAATTTCCTCATCACCTAGGAGTCTGGAACAAGAGAACAGAAGTGTAATGTTCCCCATCACCTAAGAGTCTGGAACAAGAGAACAGAAGTGTAATGTTCCCCATCACCTAAGAGTCTGGAACAAGAGAACAGAAGTGTAATGTTCTCTAGATTGCATTTGTTCGTCATCCACGGGAATCTCGTGACAGAATACAAGTAAGAATTTGAGACAAGACATGCAGTGACAACGATAATTTTATTCTGAGTTGACAGGTTTGTCAGCCTATCCCTACAACTTTCCTTACTCGCTTCCTATGACATGACTGGAAAATTATTCCATTAATTTTAAATTCTTGCTTTTCTTTATGGCAATAAACATATTTTCTGTGTCTCCAGGATTCTTCAAGATTGCTAGAGGAGTCAACGAGTGTGAAATTGAAGATGAAATTGTTACCGGAGAGCCTAAACTCTGAAAGTATCAAGGATAACTCAAGACGAGAGAGAGAGCAATCTGCTTCTTTATTAGCGTAGTCTCCCCTGTTTCAACAAAATTCAATGACAACATTAAATAAGATGTTTATAGAAGAAATCCGTGTCTCTTTATTAATTGTTAACCATAAATGTCACTTACTTTTAATGATAACATTAATTAGTTATTGAATTCTCAAAAATATGTTAATCGTTGATAGTGTCACAACAATTGGAACTGAAACTGGGACCAGGAACAGAAACACGAAAAGTTTTCAAACTTTTTCATTATGTGGTCCCCTTTAGGGACACACATCTTTCGTGGTCTCTCTGGTACTTTCGTCTTCTTCTTCAGCGTTCATTCTCAAACTCCCGCTGGATATCTTTTGTAGCAGGACTATGGTCCCACTAGATTTCCAGTAGAATGCAGTCCACAAAATGGAATGGGAAGAATTATTTGAAAACTTAAATGATATAACAAACAAGAATAACACAGAAGAAAACTTATTTGTATTTGGAGATTTTAACTCCCACTTAGGACCAGAAAAATATGGAATAGAAGAATACATTGGACCGTTCGGAGATAAAATAAACAAGATAAATGGCAACGGCTACAGATGAATTGAAATGTGCATTCAGAACAACTTATTATAACAAACACATTCTTCAAGCTCAGAGAATCCCAAGTTCACACCTGGTAAAAGTGGAACGATTTAAACTGCACAAGCAATTATATTAACTTTATATTAACAAGAAAAACCAATAGAATGAACATAACAGACCCAAAGAGTTATACCAAACATGTGTGTAGACACCGGCCATAAAACAGTAATAGTATCTGTAAAAACAAACAGAAAGAGAAAGGAGAAAGACAACAACAAAGATAACAAACCAACAACAATTAAAATACACAAGCTTAAGGGCGACATGGTACGTGAGCAGTACGCACACAAAAAATCACAGAAAAATTCGAAAAACTACCAGTAGATACTATAACAACAGAAGAAGAATTGAAACTATTCAGAGACGCTATAACACAAGCAGCAGAAGAAGCATGCGGATACAAGAATAACAGTGTAAAGAAACCAAAAATAACAGCATGGTGGAATGAAGAAATAAAAAATGTCCGAAAAGAAAAGAAACAAAAATATAAGAAATTGGTCAACAGCAAAAACCAAGTAGATTACATAGAATACAAGACACTAAAAACAAATGCATAGAAAGTCATTAAAACTGCCAAAATCAACTCATGGAAAGAATATGGAGACATGCTCAACGCAGATTATAAAAATACACAAAAGAGGTTCTATTAGAAAATCAAGAACATGATAAACAAAGAAGATATATATATATATATATATATATATATATATATATATATATATATATATATATATATATATATATATATATATATATATATATATATATATATATATATGAACCAACAGAAATAATAAATGATGAAAACGGTAATGCACTAAAAGAACCGAAGCAAATAATGTAAAGATAGCAACAATATTTCAAGGAACAACTAAATCTAAAAGAAGGAGATGAAGACACAACAATAAACACTACAGCAGCGAACCTAGAGCCAAACATACTACTATAGGAAACATAAAATGCAATAAACAAAGCACCAAAAACAAGGCAGCAGGCTCTGATAACATACAAAGAGAACCTATCACAGCATCAACAGAGAGAAGGAAAATATGATTACACAGACTTGTTAATGTAATGTGGAAGAAACAAGAAACACCAGAAGACTGGAGAAACGCGACAATCATTCCCATATGGAAGAAAAAAGGCAGTAAGAGAGACTGCACAAAATACAGAGGGATATCCTTGCTAAGCCACACAGGAAATATTTAAAACAAATATTAGAGCAACGACTACGATCATACATTGAACCACAACTTAAAAACACCCAAATCGGCTTCTGTAAGAAAAAAAAGCTGTACAGATATTATCTTTGCACTTAGCTAACAGAAAGAGCCACAGAAAACAACAAAGAATTATATATCGCATTCGTAGACCAAGAAAAGACATTCGATAGAGTAATGACAACAACTACGGAAAACACTATCAATATACTGAGTACCAGAACATTTAATCAATATATGCAACGGTATTTATGCTAATAGCCAATGTGTAGAAAGAATAAATTCAGGTGTGTTCAATAAGTTCCAAATTCAATCAGGAGTTCGCCAGGGGTGTGTCCTTTCCTCTCTACTTTTTATAACATATATCGACCACATCTGTAAACTAACAAGTACCAACGAAGAAGATAACATAAAAGACAAATTGAACAGACTACTCTATGCAGACGACCAAGTACTAATAGCGACATCAGAAGAACAATTGCAAGACCGTATTAACAAACTCCACACAACATGTCAAAAATTCAACATGAAGATCAATATTGAAAAGACCGAAATAATGGCAATAGCAAAGAAAAAAAGAAATGTCACTATCTCCATCGATGATAAACACCTTAAACAAGTTAAGGAGTTCACTTACTTAGGAAGCATTATATAGAGTGAAAGAAAAACCAGTAAAGAGATACAGAATAGATGCAACAAAACATACCAGAACCTATGACAGATGATACAATTTTCAAGAACAAAAATGTAAACATAGACACTAAAGTTGCATTATACAAGACTATTATTATTCCGTCATTATGCTACCAGTGCCAAACCTGGACAATGACAGCACAAGACAAAAGAAAAATAGTGACAACAGAAATGGCATGTCTACGAAGAATACTCGGAGTGTCATTAAGAGATAGAATTAGAAACGATAACATCAGACAGATAACCAAAACAATACCAGTATTGGAACACATCAAAAGACAACAGATCAAGTGGTTTTCACACGCTTCCAGACTACCGACAATAGCATGCCACAAATGGCCATGACACATAGACATAACGGTTATAAAGCCAGAGGAAGACCATGTAAAAGATGGATCACAGAAATCAAAGAAGCCACAGGAACAAGCTTACAAACAGCGCAGAAGAAAGTCACCTCAAGAGAGCTCTTCCACCCCTGACGCCGCAAGGCACACAAGGGCCACAGCATATAGATAGATAGAAGATAGATAGATGGATGAATGGATAGATTAAATAGATAGGTAGGTAGGTAGATGGATGGATGGATGGATGGATGGATGGATGGATGGATGGATGGATGGATGGATGGATGGATAGATAGATAGATAGATAGATAGATAGATAGATAGATAGATAGATAGATAGACACGTGTGTCTCTCTGCCTTCCAGGAACTTGTGTAGATTCCAGCCCAGGTAATGCAGCAGTACGTGAACATTAGAGACTGACAAGAGGTTGTTTGTTTGAATCCAGCACGTGACGTCATGTTTACATGGATTTTGTTTCGTAGATACCTGGGAAGTTATGGCTTGAAGCTACGGTGTTACGTGCTATGATTGGTACTCTCGACAGGGGGAGTGTACTTTGTTAGATGGAGGGCATATGGGAAATCTAGAGTACAACAGAAACATTCTTTACGACTTTTGAACAGTTTTTAACTTAAATAAGTGAAACGGGTTGATCTACACCGCACGTCGAAACCCGGACAAAGTTCAAGCGTCTATTTGATTCACTCACTATTATTTCCACCACGTAGGCAAGCTAGCATAGTAGACATAAGTAACAAAACTACAGAAAACATGCATAAGAATTCCTACACTATGAGCAACTAAACGATAACATTGATCTTTCCATACCGATATGAACCCGATATAACCCCCCTCCCCCCCACTACTTAGCAAATCAGAATATGACCTTTAACACTATGAACTTTTGGTCAGAAGGCGGGTGCAAACATCCCCACCCCCCCCACCCCCCAAAAAATTATTTTAAAAAATAAACATTATTTTGACTTAGGTAACCCCACCCACTAATGTAACAACAAGCTTGAGAGTACCTATGTTAAAGTTGTTGTTAAATTCTTTTAATTACTTTAGTATTATTTTTGTTCTTCATGTGGTTCTTCCTAGATTTCACATAAACCTTGGAGACTTACATGGTCATTTTGATTCACTTGGCCGTGATCATCCACTCTCTTATTAACATTTACGCGACAACATGTGTAACCCAAGACATTAGAGAAGCTGAGAACAAAGATAATTCCTAACAACTGAAGCCCAACTTCATATACTGTTTTCTCATTTATTCATTCTTTCCGACACGACACATGAGTATATTATTGATTATTCTATAGGACCAAACCAGACATTAAAACCCGCCGAAGACGGACGTGTCGGGCCATTGGCGCAAATAAAACGGCGACACAACGCATTTCCATTTTCTGGACTACATCCTGCTGGAAATCTAGTTGGACTATTGTCCTACTACAAGAGATATCCAGTGGGAGTTTGAGAATGAACGCCGAAGAAGAAGACATTAAAACGACACTAACAATTAATACTCACAATTTATGAAACTAATTGGCATTGACTGATTTGGAAAACGAGTGGTTAAAATCCACTCCCCGAATCTAACTCCCTAGCAAAAATGGTCTATATACTATTCTAATTGTCAATCATTTCAAAACAGTCATTCTTCTTGAAAACGCCTCTGAAATGACAGTCAATTGGTTTAGTTCCCGTTTAAATACAATAAACGCTATTGTCACTGAAAGTTCCAGACATGTGTCAATCTCCACTGATATGATGTAGAGCCTTCTATAGGGCCGCTTCTCCATAAGTCTTCTCTCATTCATAGGAGTTCTTGCAAGTAATTTCAATAAAGAGACTTTGCTCTTTGAGGCTGACCAGTTCAACCTCGACAGTAAAGATGCAGTGATGTTAAACAATTCAAACTGTGTTCACGTAGTATAAACACAGAGTGAATCTCAAACAATGATCAACAATGCACGCGATGTTTGACAAGTGTAAACACAACAGTACAGCTCCAACAATGGTAAACAAAGTAGGTGGTGTCCGCTAAGTATAGACACAGCAGCAAATCTCGAACAAAGGTAAACAAAGCAGGTGGTGTTCGCTAAGTATAAACACAGCAATAGAGCTCCAACGATGTTTAACAAAGCAGCAACTGTTCGACAAGGGTAAACACAGCAATATGCCTACCTTGTCACTCAATGGTGATTGATTACGACAAAATATCTCGTCTTGAAGACCAACTCTCATTGACTACATGTATACTGTCAAAACCACATTTCGTCGTTCATATAAATTCTAACCTCCTTTAACCACACCCCTGATTCTCATTGGGTTCAGTAGATGACATTATAAGCTTAAATTCTCTATTAATTTGCTGTCTCACTAGTAGCTAAGCTGAAGACACTGCAGTTATCTTTGATTCTTCTTCTTCAGCGTTCATTATCAAACTCCCGCTGGATTTCTCTTGTAACAGGACAATGGTCCTACAAGATTTCCAGTTGAATGTAGTCCAGAGAATGGAAATGCGTTTTGTTACCGTTTCATTTGCGCCAATGGTCCAACACATCCGTCTTCGGTGTATCTTTGATTAAGTTCATTTCTTCTCTACTCCACGAGTTAAATTTATACTCTGACAGGTTTCCTCGATGCACAATGTCACCACTCATTATTTCATATTCAGTCAAGGCAGCCATAAAGTTCTCACTTCTAAGATTTTTACAAAGCTTCACAATTTCTCCTGAATTTTTATTCCTCAATCAATAATTTCTCACATCCTACCTTGGATATTATTCATTTTAATTGGACCCGTTACCACAAAATGCTGATATACAAATCTATAAACAAAATGTCATTATCACTAACTTGACTTCTTTGACATATTCAAATTTGTCGAACATCCATCGACTGAAGCTTCTAACTTCGACTTCTTTGACACATTCACATTTATGAAGCTTCCATTGACTGAAACTTTTAGTTCATTCTCACATTTATTTCTAAGAATATTTCATAGACTATGAATTGAGGAACCACTACGTCTACTAGGCTTAGATAACAGATTTTTATAGTCTAACTATCAATTAAGACATTGGTCCATTTCTGTATAAACAGTTTTAGAAAGGTGTGGTTTACTTTATCATTCAAGTTTTTGACTGACAGCGTCAATTCAGATGCATACAAGATGCAGAATTTCAATAACAGTTTTCTTGACGACTCGCTGTAACAGTTGAGTGAACTCCTTTACTCGCGTATAAAGTACAGGCGACGACATCATTATGAATTTGCGATCATGACGACGAGAATTACAAGAATTACAATATCTTCCATTTAAAATTTCTCTCTAACACATGATAATGATGATCAATCAACCAACCAACCAAGCAGCCTACGAACCAAACAACCAGCCAAGACACCAACAAATCAACCAACCAACCAAGCAACCTACGAATAAAACAGCCAGCCAAAACACCAACAAACCAATCAACCAACCAACCAAGCAACCTAAGAACTAAACCAGCCACAACACCAACAAATCAATCAACCAACCAACCAAGCAACCTACGAATAAAACTGCCAGCCAAAACACCAACAAACCAATCAACCAACCAACCAAGCAACCTAAGAACTAAACCAGCCACAACACCAACAAATCAATCAACCAACCAACCAAACAACCTACGAACTAAACCAGCAAAAACACCAACAAGCCAATCAACCAACCAAGCAACCTACGAACTAAACCAGCCAAGATACCAACAAATCAATCAACCAACCAACCAACCTACTAACCAAACAACCAGCTAAAACACCAACAAATCAATCAACAAATCAAGCAACCCACGAACCAAACAACCAGCCAAAACACAAACAAATCAATCAACTAACCAAGCAACCTACGAACCAATCCAGCCAAAACACCAACAAACCAATCAACCAACCAACCAAGCAACCTACTAACTAAACCAGCCAAAACACCAACAAATCAATCCACCAACCAATCAAGCAACCTACGAACCAAACAACCAGCCACAACACCAACAAACCAAGCAACCTACGAACTAAACAACCAGCCAAAACACCAACAAACCAAGCAACCGACCCACTCAAACAAGCAACCAAGCGACCTACCTACCAACGAACTAACCAACCTAGGAACCAAACAACAAGACAAAATATCAATGAAGCAACCAACCGACCTACTAACTAAGCAATCAACCTACCGCCTAACCAAGCAATCAACCAACCGACCAACCAACCAACCAATCGAAACTCGCTGATGTTATAAGAATATCTGACTTCTAGAAACTAGCCGTTTCTGTTTCTCCACACAACAATTATGTGTCCCCCTTCCCCCAGAGTGGAATTCTCATGACCCCCCTCCCCCCCTCATTCCCTCCCTCCTTTCTACCGTATTATGATCCTCAACCCTGGTTGAGATATATTGCTCTAAATTATTCACGTGGGAGAAGATAAATAATCATGACACGGGTTGAACTTGTGCAGTTTTCTGATAACATTTAAAATTGAGTTTGTTAATTGAAAGTAATATATTAACAAAAAATAATAGGTAAGATAATACATTATTATAAATAGAAACAAATTAACAATTGTGTTACATTGATTTTATTTGGCACACTCTGGTAAGACACAATTTGTTCACTTACGTTTTAGGAATATGTCTATTTTATTTGATCTACCTCGTACAATTTTACACGCAAAAATATTATTCAAAAAGTCATCTGCTCAAATGATGAACTTACACAAATTTTGAAACACAAATCTATCTCGATGGAAACTAAAAGGCAAATAATTAATTCAATCTTCATACCAACATTGTGTAATCAATGTCAGACATGGACGCTAACAAAAGAACAAAAGAGAAAGCTAACTACGTGTGAAATGAGATGTCTAAGAAAAGCAGCAAACAGAACGAACAAGAAGAGATTATGTGAGGAATGAAGAGATTGCAAGACATTTTGGAACACCATGTGTGGTCAATTATATTGAAAAACAGAAACTGAAATGGTTCGGTGACTTAATGAGAATTAATGCTTATTGGCCAGCGACAAGAAGAAATGGAAAACATCAAGATACAGACCAAGAAGAAATGGAAAACAACAAGATACAGACCAAGAAGAAATGGAAAACAGCAAGATACAGAACAAGAAGAAATGGAAAACAGCAAGATACAGACCAAGAAGAAATGGACAACAGCAAGATACAGACCAAGAAGAAATGGACAACAGCAAGATACAGAACAAGAAGAAAGTGGACTGAAGGAGTTACTAACATTCAGAGACGTCACAATATTACTGCAAATCAATCCACCAAACGTTACATAGCCTAAAAACCAATCGTCATTCAATCCTGCGACTTCTTACTGCAAAAAGCAGAAAGAAAGACAGTTAAGATAAATATTACATTTTCTGCTAATGAAAAGAAGAAAAACAAATTCTTTGTCCACATATGGACGATCCAAACGAAACTCTCAATGAAACGGTCATGATAACTCATGGGGTAGCATCCTTAAAAAAGTGAGATTTTTAAAATTTGTTTTCCCGGATTTTTTATTGGACTGTGTGTATAATGTATGGAGCCAATGAAAATCCCAGAAAAGTTCAATAACGTCACTTTAGTAGGATGAGATCCGATAAGATCACATGACTGTATTGTCGAGGGTTCAAAGTGAATAGGACATCATAAGTGGATGACATACGTATGTGTCTTTGCTTTCCAGGATCTTGGGTAGATTCCAGTCCAGGTAATGCTGCAGTACGTGAACATTAGATACTGACAACAGGTTGTCTGTTTGATTCCAGCACGTGACGTCTTGTTTACAGGGTAGATTTTTTGGGGGGAGATCCCTGGAAAATTATGGCTTGAAGCTACGGCGTTACGAGCTATGAGTGATACTATTGGCAAACGGAGTGTCTGTTTGTTTAGTTTGAGTGAGCACAATTCTTTTTAACTTCATAAATAAAGTGAAAAAGCTCGATCGTCATCGCAGGTCGAAACCCGGACAAAGTTCCAACGAATATTTCATTATCTGACTATTATCTCCGCCACGTAGCTAGCTATAGCACTTGACTAAATCAATTAAAAATAAGTATCAAATTACAGAAAACATTTCTAAGGATTCCCAAATGATATACAAAATCGAAGACATTGACCTTCCAATATCGGTGTGAAGGTGAAACTACTAATGCCCAGATAAGGGATTGGGGGAGGGGGGTATTACACCCCCCCCCCCCTGGCCTTCTTTAGCAAATAGGAACATGACTTTTAGCACGAATAACTTGACTTAAAGGCGGGAAAAAATCCAAGAAGAAAAAAACCATCTATTAGCGATTTTTTCACGATAAGGTCATCAAATCTGACATTATTAAAAGGACAATCTGATATCCGAAAACCCGTGAATGACCACTTTTTAGGCATTCTCGCCATGTGCCCAGTATGTGAAAGTATTTATCGTTGCAATGACCATCATCAATTCACTTTCTGTTAATATATAGCGATACATCCTATCTATGTTTTACAGAGGACAAATCCAGTGTCGTATTTACACTTCAAAGGGCTCCAAGCTATTTGAGATGTGGGGCCCTTTATAATTCCATATATTATATGTCAGTACTAAATATAATTTTTTGGGAGCCCCCAAGACAGTGGGGGCCCTAAGCTATAGCTTGTTTAGCTTATACGCAAATACGATCCTGGACACATCTCAACGTTAGTGGATAGTCACTGTATTATAGTCACTGTATCATAGTCACTGTATCATAGTCACTGTATCATAGTCAGTGTATCATAGTCGCTGTAGCGTAGTCGCTGTATCGTAGTCGCTGTAGCGTAGTCGCTGTAGCGTAGTCGCTGTATCTGATGTATCGTAGTCGCTGTATCGTAGTCGCTGTAGCGTAGTCGCTGTAGCATAGTCACTGTAGCGTAGTCGCTGTATCGTAGTCGCTGTAGCGTAGTCACTGTATCTGCTGTATCATAGTCGCTGTATCGTAGTCGCTGTAGCATAGTCACTGTAGCGTAGTCGCTGTAGCATAGTCACTGTAGCGTAGTCGCTGTAGCATAGTCACTGTAGCGTAGTCGCTGTATCGTAGTCGCTGTAGCGTAGTCGCTGTAGCGTAGTCGCTGTAGCGTAGTCGCTGTATTGTAGTCGCTGTATTGTAGTCGCTGTAGCGTAGTCGCTGTATCTCCTGTATCGTAGTCGCTCTATCTGATGTATCGTAGTCGCTGTATCGTAGTCGCTGTATCGTAGTCGCTGTATCGTAGTCGTATCATGGGCGAGGGTTCAGCAGGCAATATCTTTCTTTCTTTTGTCTCTAGTGACTTGTTTGTTTATTAAATTAATTTGTGTTCGTCCGAAAAGTTTTTATCAATCAACTCGATTACCAGTTTCTGAACGGCCAAGCGTTATTTAAATACACAACGTGTGTACAGTACCTCCGAGTTTATCATGCATTTCCAATTCTACGGTACTTGATAGGTATAATTTAAAATTACTTTTCTAAGTTTACCTCAGTTCTATAACATAGGCGTAGAAGATGGTATATTTTAATAGTGCATTTACTGAAAACTTCTACTCCGACTTCATGTTAACAGCTGATTTAAAGTCATGTACACTGAAATAAAACAACATTCAGAAAAATGAAAAATATACTGTGTAATATGACCTTGTCATTAGAGGTGAGAAAGAGAGTTATGCAGTGCTATATAACCCCTATACTAACATATGGGTGCGAGTCTTGGACAATAAACAAACTTGAAAGTGGGAAATTAGAGGCAACAGAGATGTGGTTCTACAGAAGAATACTAAAAATACCATGGACTGCCAGAAAAACTAATGTAGAGGTGTTGAAAGAGTAAAATGCGAAACGTACCTTAATCAATAATATAAGAAAAATCTTCTTTTTTTGACCACTTCATGAGACATGCAGGTTGAGACAGGAACATAGTCACACCAGGCAAAATTGAAGGCAACAGAGACAGAGGGCGACAACGTGAGAAAATATTAGACAGTTTGACAACCTGGCACGGTAAAGAAACAACAACGACTTTGATACATAATAATGGGGACAGAGAGCTGTGGAGAGCCATGAAAAATAATAATCACATTAAGATATGTAGAGCACACACTCACATTGAGAGAAAGTGAACAGAGGTTGCAAAGACTATTGGAGTAGATAATCAAGCAGAGATTATGGACTAGATTCTTGATGTTTGATAACAAGTTTACAAACAGCACACAAGAAGGCCATCTCCAGAGAACTCTTTCACCCCTGGCGCCGCAAGGCAAACAAGGGCCAGAGCATATAGATTCTTGATTCTTCTTGATTAGAAACTAGCTTCATCGCACGTGGGGCATTCCCATAAATGCTTCGCTCTACGTTTCAGCAGTCAACCCAGTGTATGTAGACTCCCGGAAAGGTGCTCATTGTGTTATCTTCGTGGCCTTCTAAATGAACTAGATATTACCATCTAGAAACCCCCCCCCCCATAATCAACAAAATCAAACAGGAACAAGCATTAACCAACCAATAGAAAAGTACCTGTATCTAGGACACATAATAACAAATAATGGTAGATGTGAAACAGAAATTAAAAGGAGAATAGGAACGGCTAAACGTACTTTGAATGACTAGAAAATATTAAAATTGAACAAATCATAAACCTAAAAATAAGAATTATAAAATTATACATCTAATCTATATTCATGTATAGCTCAGAAACATGGATAATGAACAAACAACTGGAGATCGAATTGTTGCTTTTGAGATGCGGACTGATAATATAATAGCAGGAACGTCATGGAAAGAGAAGAAAACAGACAAAGAGGTTCTGTCAACAAACAAAAATGAAATAAGAAATAAAACATAACATATTTGGACATATTAAAATACATGAAACCCTGTTTGTTGAAGACCTTACTTGTAAATAAATCGGGGGGGGGGGCGAGCAAGAGGTAGGCAGAGATACAAGTGAGAGGGAAACATAATGCGGTTTACAACATACAGTATAGCAGAGTGCGCTACCAAGACAAGAGACAGAACATGTTGGAAGTCCGTTGCGAGAAAACAATCGATGCAGCTGTGGCACCTGATGATGACTTAACTCACAACAATAGAAAACCGAGCAGAATCAATACAAGCCTTCATATATGACTATTTTGATTATTTCCGTGGTTTTCGTTGGTAACTAGGTACGTAATTTGTGTCACTAGCCAACACCGACCAATGAAACGCACGGAAATAATCGAAAACATGAAGTAAAAAGGATTGTTTTTATTCGGTTCACAGGTATTCTAGTTTCTAGTGTAACGATTACGCTGAATCCTCTCTCTGGAGATTCAAACTCTCAACCTTCAAACTAATAGGGCAGTACAAATTATCAAAGTCCACTGCCTAAATAATCTAACATAAAAATAATGAAATGGAATGAATATCTAATGAAAGTATTCATGTCCTATAAATAAAAGTAAGTATATGTTTTTAATGAATCAAACAGGTTAACAAAGTCGCCATGAAGTTGGTAGTTTCGCTGTTCACTTTACTGGCCCTAACGTTGGCTAACAAAGTTCACTTTGCACCTTTGAGCGATGAAGAGATTTCATACATTAACAGCTTGCCTGGTAATACATGGAAGGTAAGTTTCTATTGTTCTTGTCAAAATGTTTGACGCCAAACTACAATATCTCAATAACAAATGTTCACAACAACATGAAGATGTGCATGTGATCTTACATTTTACATTCGTATTGAAATATTGTTATGGCATCAGTATACCTCCTGCCACTAATTATACACACACGGAGCCGCAGTAGCTAAATGGTTAGTGCACTACTAATCACAGGTTCGAATTCTACTTTTTAATCATACTTAAATTTGTTTAAACAGTGACATCTCATTGGCTGACTCAGCTTCAAAAAATGAGTATACCTGCCTCCCTTCTTGAAAAGTGAAGGTGGCAGACGGGATACACTCTAATGGCGGGAAAAAGACAATTTCGTATATAGTACATTCTATTACATTATATTACATTATATTATATATTTATATGTATATATTGTTACCTTCTTGATTAAAAACGATTAATCTGATCTATGTTTTTGGCCTTAATTATAATCTCCAGGCTGGACGCAACTTCGAACAGAACCAACTACAGCATGTCAAGAGTCTACTCGGCGTGAACTGTTCAGAGAACAAGATTTACAACAGGTCTGTTGTCAGTAAATTTGATCGTTGTCCAACTATTGCTATGTTGTTGTTCGTCCATCACAAGTGATGATGACCATTTGTTACATTCACTTTTGAAAATTCAATTTGAGTTATGTCCTTGATTATGAGTTCGTAGATGGCCAATGAGACCAATTTGAGCTGTAAATGTCCTTGGACAGTTTCAGCATGGAATGACGACTGTAAACGGATCTTGGTCTATCCGTGACTGTTTAGCTGCTGCATTTCGTCTCTTTTCACAAGATGATGCGCTCTTTTTGTATTTCAAAACGCCATGTAGATCTATTTTGTGCAAGTTCTTCCAATGTATCGTGGTCTATTTCAAAGGCTTTCGGTGAGACCTTTAACGAGTCCTTGTAGCGCATCCTTTGGCCACCTTGAGATCGTGTACCATTCTCCAGCTCACCATAGAGAAGTATCTTTGACAGACAATGGTCTGGCATACGCACCAAATGACCTGCCAAAAGAATCTGTGTCTGCACCAGGATAGTGCCAATGCTGTGGATACCAGCTCTATCAAGGACAGTGGTATCTGGAATTTTGTCTTGCCATCTGATGTTCATATCTTTTCTGAGACAATTTGTGTGCAAGTCAATGTCAGCTAACGCGTACTGCCGTATAGCTAGGGCATATTGCTGCCAAGGTAGAATGTCAACTAACGCGTACTGCGGTATAGCTAGGGCATATTGCTGCCGAGGTAGAATGTCAGCTAACGCGTACTGCAGTCAAGATAGCATGTCTTACTGTCCGCTAATGTGAATTTCTGTCAAACTAGTATCTGTGTCTTCAGTAGATCTGTTTGCTAACCGGGGCATGTAGTCCAAGATGCAAATAATAGAACCCCTGTCTACTTACCAGTATGTCGTAGGAGGTGACTAAGGAATTTGGGAATACAGTGACAACCAGTCACATGTGAAACATATTTGGTCTCAAATTCTTCCTTGTTTCTTCTATCAAATCATCTCCATGGATAACGAAGAGATACATGCCAGCGGACATTGCACCTTTTGTCCTTTTGTGGCAGCTCCATTCGTGCCGGGGAATATTAGATGTGACATTCGTGCAGGGGGAATATTAGATGTGACATTCGTGCCGGGGAATATTAGATGTGACATTCGTGCCGGGGAATATTAGATGTGACATTCGTGCCGGGGAATGCTAGATGTGACATTCGTGCCGGGGAATATTAGATGTGACATTCGTGCCGGGGAATATTAAATGTGACATTCGTGCCGGGGAATGCTAGATGTGACATTACTGCTGATGTGTACACAAATGTAACAGAAGAATGATGAAATAGTTGGTTCAGACGTGTAATCCTGGGATACTAATTCACTGAAATATCATCGCCGTGGGCACTACAATGCAGGCGGACCCAGTCTTACACATTCACTCCACTGACAACTTACATTAGTCCGAGTGTCGTTTCAGTTGCACAACTGAGAGCAGACTGTGCTTTTGTTAAAAAATCTATGGGATGTCAAGAGCTACCTGCTCACAGGTAAAGGGATTATTTCTTCAATATCATCATCATTATCATCATCATCATCATCATTTAGTATGCATGTGTGTCAGACAGTATGTGTGTCAGACAGTATGTGTGTCAGACAGTATGTGTGTCAGACAGTATGTGTGTCAGACAGTATGTGTGTCAGACAGTATGTGTGTCAGACAGTATGTGTGTCAGACAGTATGTGTGTCAGAAAGTATGTGTGCTAGTCATATCGTATTCATGCGTTTCAGCATGTCGGTCTATCAGTTAGTGTGATTAACTGTTGGTTGTAGGCAAGTCTCTCTGCTTCCTTTTCCACAAGCATGAATCACCGTACTGAACTTTAATTAACTAATTCTTCTTGTTTTGCGTTCATCATCTGTGGTCAAACCCAAACCATAAAATAAATTAATATGTGAATTATTAAATGATGCACATAACATTTACAAATATAAACAAGGGAAATAACTCAACAATGTGGTTACTTGTAACGTACAGAACAGGGATACTATATATCAAATAACAGGGATACTATATATCGCAGAACAAGGATACTATATATCAAATAACAGGGATACTATATATCACAGAACAAGTATACTATATATCACATCGTTAATATAAGAAATTTACATTGACATATTCTTTCCAGAACGTGGTCTTCCTTGTGGATTATGTAAACACCCCGCGATACTGGGCGTTTGACTTGTCAAAGCTAGAGACATGTTTTAAGCAATCTGATATATTACTGCACCATCGTGGTCTTAAGCACCCTCTTTCCCTGTTGTCGTTGACTGTGCCTTCAGCTATTATATTATTCGAAATATAATCAAAAATGTAAAGAATTCAACGCAAGCACACTTGCTTCATAGACTACTCCCAGGCCTTCGACAGTGTAACACATCAAAACTTATGGAACATAATGGCAAGCATGGGTTTCCCACACCGTCTCTTATCGTTCATTAAAATGCTTCACAGTAACAACTAGTACTACAGAGAGTTTAGGACTGAAGGTGAAGGTCAGCAGTTGTTCTCATCCCAGGAACGTTCAGTGTTGCGATCGTATGTTCCGTATGGTGCTGTTCTAGCTTGAACTCACTTTATAGATTTCGAGTTCATAAAATTATTATGAAAAAAGACACACCTAATGAAATCATAACCATCTTAACTATTTATCGACCTCTAACTACATCTAATATTGTTAACTCTTTATGGACGTCTATCTACATCTAATATTGTTAACTCTTTATGGACGTCTAACTACATCTAATATTGTTAACTCTTTATGGACGTCTAACTACATCTAATATTGTTAACTCTTTATGGACGTCTATCTACATCTAATATTGTTAACTCTTTATGGACGTCTAACTACATCTAATATTGTTAACTCTTTATGGACGTCTATCTACATCTAATATTGTTAACTCTTTATGGACGTCTAACTACATCTAATATTGTTAACTCTTTATGGACGTCTAACTACATCTAATATTGTTAACTCTTTATGGACGTCTATCTACATCTAATATTGTTAACTCTTTATGGACGTCTAACTACATCACCAGACTTCACCTGAGATATGAGGAGATTGTCGTCAGGGATGATCTTCCAGAAAACTTTGACTCCAGGGAGAAGTGGACGCACTGTCCAAGTTTGAATGAAGTCAGAGATCAGGCCAATTGTGGTTCTTGTTGGGTAAGTTTTATTATATCATCGTCATGACCACAGCAGCAACTATTACCTTTATAACGCATTTCATTACCAAATTTATAGTTATTAATTCCGCACTATCCTTGTGTTCTGAGCACTGGTCACTGCCCATAACTTTCCTTTAATGTTCTGCGCACTCCCCATTGCGCACAATCTCATTTTGTTGGTATGAGCACGCCTCATTGCCACCATTCATTGTGATGTTCGATACACTCCTCATTGTTGCCCTGTTTAAGCTTGCTGTTCCCATCACTCCTTATTCTTTATTCTTGATTAGAAACAAGAGTCATAGCACTGGGGGCACTCCCGTATATGCTCTGCTTGCCGTTCCGCCAGCCATCTAAAAGTGTATACGCTCAGTGTCCCAGTTAGCTGCTGATTACGCGTTCTTCTGATCTTTCCGGAGAGGGAACACTTTCTCCCATCGCCTCTAGTCATTCCCATTTCTAACATTCTCTGAATAAGTACATTGTCACGTTCGACGTCCTCCACATCTTCTCGTTGGATATCCATGACTGCTCTAATCAATTCAATCCTTTCTCTTCTTATCTCGGTGCCGTTCACCAAAGCTTTACCAGCCAACACATAGGCCCTTTCGTTTCCCCTGACCCCATCATGACCTGGACAGTAAATCCATGTAATGCTCTGCGCATTGTTGAGAAGAGTGACCCATTCAGTTCTGATCATACACTTTTCTATCTTGCAAGAATACTTTGAGAGTCAGATATAATAACTGAGTCTGTTGGTGGTTGCGCCGCCAGCCAATTAAGAGGTGCTGTCACAGCTTCTATTTCCATTCTCATACTCGATGTTGTAGTGGGGTACGCAGATGACGTCTCAGCTAATTTCTTGCCAGGTTGGTAGGCTACGCAACCCCAACCACACCTTTTGGTTTCTTGTGTTACTGAGCCGTCTGTGTAAATTATTGTATCGTGTGACTTCGAGTGCTTTAGTATGAGTTTCTGGATCATTTCCTCAGTTCTGTTGGCAGCCCATCGCGACACACTCTTCCCATTTGCATCACCCCTGTTGTCAATAACTTTCTCTCTTTGCCAAATGCCACCCATTCACAGCCTCTTCCCACTTCTTTCAGCTCGCAAACTCTGAGTAGGTTATCTTCTTCCATCCAGGACCTTCTTCTCTTGATTCGCCTTTCTTTTTTGCCGTCTAGAGATTGGTGCAAGAGTTGATGATAATTATTGGCGACCATGAAGTATTCTTTAACCTGAGCTATTTTATGTCTTGATTTGATGCTCGATAGGTCTAGGAGAAACCTCATGGTCGCGATAGGTTTATCTCTTGTGCATCCTAGGACAGCTCTCATGGCCTCGTTTTGAACTCTCTCCTGTCTATCCACCTGTGTTTGCGACAGTGTCAGTAAACCTAAACCATAGTCCAACAGATAATACCACTGCCTGCATCATGTGAAAAAGGCTTCGCTGCGTCATCTCTGCAGATGCTATGATTTTGACTGCACTGACACCAATTCCAGCTTTCTAAATGTTATTGTCCACATGTTTCGCGAAAGATAGACTTCTATCAAAAGTGATGCCTAGATATATCATAGTCCGCTCCCTTTCAATGTTGATGCCCATGCAGGAGGCTGCTGGTAATGTGTCTGTGACTATGTTTTTGTTCAGTGAGAATCAGGCGATGTTTGATTTGATGGGATTGATGACTGCCTTGTAGTTACTACACCAGAGCGACACATTTTCTAGATTTTCTATTTATTGTTGTACTATAAGAAATATAATCTACAATCCATGGCGTGTGATGGATGTATCTAACATTTATAATCTGAGTCGCAAAGAGTATTACACATTATGTACAAGGAATTACAGGCCCCACTGTACCATGGTGTTCTGTTGTGTGCTTTTTGTTAGACTAACTGCTATCATCTTCTCTTTTGTCTGTATACGATTCCTGATCTTTCCTTTCATGCAATGCGATTCGTGGCATCACGTTTCCATAATTCGTATAAATGCTTGTATCAGGCACATCGCGTCTCGCACGTCTTTGTACCGAAGTGGAGAATTGACTCTGAGATCTTTTCTCAGACTATAACTTTCCATAAAGTAGACACTTCTGTATTCTAAAAACGTGCATTCTCCTAGTGTGTCCCAGTCATATAACTTACTCAAGATCATTTAACTAACATTTATTATCTCTTCCTCGCTAACTTCACTGATCACAATCTCATTTAGTGTCATTATTGGAAATATATTCGTTCATATCTCACTGTGATAACATCCTGCAGGCGTTTGGATCAGTTGAAGCCATGACTGACAGAATCTGCATCAAGGGAGGTGGTCAGGTACACATCTCAGCTGAAGATGTCATCACTTGTTGCACAAATTGTGGAGGGGGGTAGGTCATCTTTCTGTTAACACAAGTGCGACTGGACTACAAGAAGCCAGTTCTAAAAATGTATCTTTAACCAACTTTATCTAATTCTTCAAGATATCTATCGATCAATATATCTAAATCTCTTTAACTAACACTAGTTCTCTCCCCTTCACTCTACTGCTGTTTAATAACTGTCCATCCATCCATCATTAATCCATCCATCATTAAACCATCCATCATTAATCCATCCATCATTAATCCACCCATCACTAATCCATCCATCATTAATCCATCCATCATTAATCCATCCATCATTAATCCATCATTAATCCACTAATAAATCTCTGTCTGTCTACATGTCTGTCTCGATCAGTCAACTGCCTGCATGTCTGTATCTTTGAATGTCTGTCAGCCTGCCTGCCAATCTTTCTGTCTGTATCGACATAATATATCGATCCATAATTTATTTTCTATCCATTCGTCAATCTATTTGTCCATGAATCTAATCACTCCTTTATCGATCATTTATTCATCTATCTCCCACCGAAGACGGATGTGTCGGACCATTGGCGCAAATAAAACGGAGACAACGCATTTCCTTTCTTTGGACTACATCCTGCTGGAAATATAATTGGACCAATGTCCTGTTACAATAGAGATCCAGTGGGAGTTTGGGAATGAACGCTGAAGAAGAAGAAGAAGAATTCATCTATTTATTCATCAAACTAACTATGTCTACGTTTTTGTGTGCCTCTGACTTTTTACTCTATCTGTAGCATATCTGTCTACACAAGCAGTGGGTAAAATACGGCCCACGGGTCCAATCCGGCCCATCCTTAAGTCATTTTTACTGGACTATCGATATGATTTTAACAATATTTTAATTTTATTTGCGTTGATCCCGCCGTTCATAAAACATGACATCACAAGCGGTTTGTACAGGAAACAAACCATCATTCTAAAGGGTAATAGAGATACAATAACTGAGTTAAATGTACTATTTTTCTAGTGCAAAACGTGCTCCAAACGAATGAATAAGGGACATGGAAAGAGGGAGAGATTTTGGGCACTTTTCTTCTTCTTCTTCTATGTTCGCTCTCTAACAATCAACAAGAAATTCTGTGTGATTTCCACCGGGGAGCTTGAAGTACGCTGTTCTGTTGGTTCAGCTGCGTTATTTGCGCCTTCTAGTCCATCACATCATAGCTGGGTATGCTTTTATTTCAGGGGAGCTTTCTTGTCTGTTACATTTCAATATTTTTATATCTAATGCCACAAGCGCATCTCCTTGACCACGTGACTTAATGAAAGCTTTTCTGATATTTCAGCCGCCAAGAGTGACACCTATTCCGATCTGGTCTATCTTCACGATTTGTTTGATAACAATCTATTTCTACGATTTGTTTGATGCATGCCCATCTGCACGCTTTGTGTGATGTATGTCTAACTATACGATGTTTTATGTATCTCTATCTACACGATTTGTTTGATGCATGTCTATTTACACGATTTGTTTGTTGCCTGTCTACCTACGATTTGTTTGATGCCTTCACGCCTGCCTAACAATTAGTCCATCTTTACGTTTTCATGCATGCTGACCTCTCATTACTCCTTATGCTGTAGGTGTGACGGTGGTTATCCCACGGCTGCCTGGGAGTGGTATGTTTCAGAGGGTGTTGTCACAGGAGGGCAATATGGAACTAATAAAGTGAGTTACTGGCCTGGTTTATTGTTATTTAGCTGATATATATATATATATATATATATATATATATATATATATATATATATATATATATATATATATATATATATATATATATATATATATATATATATATATATATATGGAGTTTGTAAAGTCTCACTACACTTTGTATAAAGAAATAGCAGAGACATTTATTGTTATTTTCATGTATATTTCATTATGTTACCTCTTTTGAGTCGCTCTTTTGTAGGTCTGCTTAGTCTTTGGTTCATATGATGACTCTCCAAACATTTTAACTTTGCATACTGTGTGAGGATTTTTTTCAATTCTACTTTCGTCCATTGATGGCAAACATGTGCATGTTTCCATTTCTGTGATTGGGGTAGTATTCATACCTCCTGTTATAATTCTGAGATTGCGGTTTTGTATCTTTGAGATCTTTTGAGTGTTACTCTTGGCTGCAGTCCCCCATGCTGACATTCCATATTCCAAAGCTGGTCTTACATAACCTGTATATGCTCTACTTAGAATTTTTCAATTTGCACCCCAAACTGTTCCAGCCAATTTTTTAAGGAGTGCTGTCCTCATTGTACCTTTTGTTTGGCACTTGTCTATGTGCTGTTTCCATGTAAGTCTTGGATCAGAAGTGACTCCAAGGTATGTAGGTGTCTCATCTTTTGGCAATGTTTGACCATTTATGGTTAGTAGGATTTTCTGTGGTTTGGTGGACATGCTGAAGATGGTATAGGTAGTTTTTTGGGCATTGATAGACATGGCCCATTGGTCTGTCCACTTGGCCAAATTGTCCATAGTTTCTTGCAACCTTATTTTTGTTGTGCCTACGCTCTCTTCACTGCACCATATCGCCAGATCGTCTGCATACATTGCAGCATTTACTTTACGCGAGAGAATTTGGTCAATGTCATTCATAAATATAAGGAACAGAGTGGGGGATAGAACACCTCCCTGTGGTACTCCATGCTTAAAGAATTTCTTTCTGCTATGCTTCATTTCAAGCTTCACTGCTGCTTTTCGGTTGTGCAGGTAGTGTTTTATCCAGTAATAAATGCGCCATGTCACTTTTTTTTCTTTTTTTAATGTGGAGTCCATCTTTCCATACACAATCAAAGGCTTTTTCCATATCTATCCACACCACTGATGTCTGTTTTTTTCTTGGAAAGCATTCTCTACTTCCTGGGCAATTAGTGTAATCTTGTCTTCAGTTGATCTACACTTTCTGAAGCCAGATTGCTGATTTAGCAGGATTTTATTTTTTTCTAGGAACCACATCATTCTTTTGTTTACCAGGCGCTCCATTAATTTGCAAACACAGCTGGTCAGACTTATTGGGCGATAGCTGTCCACCTTATTTTTTGGCTTGACTTTCTTGTTGATGGGTATCATTATGGCGGTTTTCCACACCTGTGGCACTAGACCTCTATCCCAACAGTTGTTAAAATTTTCTATTAATTTCTTTTTTGCTGATGGTCCGATCTGAATTAGCAGTTCATTTGGTATGTCATCAGGGCCAGGTGATTTCCTAAGTTTTAATACTGATAGTTCTTCATTTAGTTCATTGATCCTGAATGGAATATTCATGACATCTTGTTTATCTTTGCTGATCTCTTTTTCGATATTCCGTAGTTCTTTTCTTACTTCTCTTCTCCTATTTTCATCGACTTTGTGGCAGGCAGTACTTTGGTAATGCTGTATAAAGTGATTTGCAGCCTTCTTTCCTGTGAGTACATCTCCACCATTCTCTATAGCTACTTGTGCTGTTTTGTTATCTTCGTTGTTGAGCATTTTTGTTATTTTCCATAGCTTTCTTCCCTCTTTGTCGAAGCTTAAATTTTCTGTTTTTTCATGCCAGCTTTTCCTTGTGTTTGTAATTGTCGTTTTTCGTAGTTTGGCTACAGCAGCTTTTAGTGATATGTTGTTTTCTGTGGATGGGCTTTTTTCTGCTGTGTCTCTGGCCTTTGACACTTCTTTCTCCAACTCATCGAGTTCGTCAGACCAGTACGGTTTGTAATTTTTCCTAGCACCTCTTGGTATGGTTTGCTTGGCTGCTTGAAGAAGTGCAGAAGCCAGGAGTTGTGCAGTTTTGTTCACGTTTTTAATCCTTGAATTTAAGGTTTTTGTGAATTTGTCAGTCAGGTCAGCAAACTTACTCCAGTTTGCTTTCTTGAAGTTCCATCTGGGTGTGGTTGTAGTGCCAGCAGGGGTATGGTTAATGTCAATGGTGAGTTTGATGGGGCGATGGTCACTTCCATCAAGCTGCTCTAGCACTTGTCTTGTGGACAGTAATAGTTATATACTGTGACCTCTTTAGTTGGAAGGGTTAGACATGTTCCAATGATTTCAGCCTGTTCTTCTGGGTCTACTCGAATTTCAGAGGCAATGATATTGTTTTTCACAAGTATAAGAACTCCTCCTTTATGTCTTTTTTCTCTATCGTTCCGAAATGTTTGGTATCCTCGGATGTTGAATCTATTGTTGTTTGTGAGGTGTGTTTCCTGTATGCATGCTATGTCGATTTCCTCTGTTAGTAATCGGTTTGCAAGTGCAGTCTTTTTATTGTACACGCCCACTGCATTCCACTGCAATATTTTTAAGTGCTTATTTTTGTCTTTGTCTGCATCATGATCTATATGTGATTTTTTTGAACCAGTAGTTTTTTTCCTCTGATCTCTTTTCCTGGCTCCACAAATTGAGACAGAGGTACCACCAGTCGCTGAGGGTGGGCTTCTTCGAGGCTTAGAGCCCGGCACTTCATCCTCCTGACGGGATTCCACAGATGAAGCACCAAAACGAATCATCTGTAACCTTTTATTTGATATGTGAAGTTATTGCGTGACACTTTGTTTTTCAGCCTTGGCTTGACTATTTTGTACCTTTCGGTCCAGTGTCTCCGTCTTCCATCTTACTTTTGAGTCAGGATGTGTTTCCCTAGCCCTTATCCATCCAAGGATTGTCCAGAGGGGAGTGGAGGTTTCATTTTGGAGTTTTCCTTCTCCTAGACAGCTTGCCTAACAGGGTTAACGAGCACCATCTGCCCGGGGATTTGAGGTAGAGTTCCCCTCTCCTAGAATAATTTTTTTGTTGCCAGGTATTCATTATCCTCCTCTGTGGTTTATTTCTTGTAATCTAAGACACCTCTCACTCAGGGAAGGTGATTTAAGAACATTGCTCTCTCTTGTTCTAATATCTATAATTTCCCATTTACCCTACCCAACCCTCTAACCCTACCTAAACCCTATCCTTACCCCCTCCCCTCCCCCCTGGCACATTCCTGGAGTGGGGTCAGTGACCCCACTCCAGCAACCTGAGCTTATAGCGGCTCATACTTGCTTTGATGCTGCAGTCAATGGACATATGGGGTATTTCAGTGGGAATATCAGCGCCGACTGATATCCCACCCCGTCCTCGTGGTCAGCGACACCGTTTGGTCAGCGGCTGTTTATTTGCCTAGAGGGTTATTCACAGCTGGTCTCAAGAGGCTTTTCCACTATCCGCCACCTGTGGACGCTCCTGGTAGGGGTCGGTATCCCCCGGAGGATATATATATTTATACTCAAAACTTATGTTGGGTTGATAGCTTCATGCTAAGTAATGTTTTGTTATGAGGATTACATGAAGCCTTATTTAATTCTCCACAGGGATGTCGACCATATTGGCTGCCACACTGTGACGTGGATACCACCGGTAAATACGCACCATGCAACGGTACAGCTGAAACACCAACATGCAAGAAAACATGCATAGCCGGATATAGCAAAAGTTACTCAGAGGACAAACATAAAGGTAAAATACTAAGATATTAAAATAATTTCAGGGCAAAAAGGAAAAATGAATGCTCGGGCAGTAAAGTTCTTACACGAGAAAAGGAAAAAATAGATACCTAAGCATTGTAACTCTAAAAGAAATGATAAATACTTGGGTATTGTAACTCTAAACTGAATAATAAATACATGGGTATTGTAACTCTAAATTATCTTGATGAATGCACTGTTAACGCCACGCCCTTCTACAATAGAACAATCGATAATAGGAGTCCTAAATGGTGAATATAAACATCCACTCTACGGAGGCCTTTATAAAACTTTTGACAGGAACACGCCCTTGCACTATTGATAGTCGCTAAGAAACGCTTTGTGCTTTTCATTGGATGATAACGCGTGGGTAGCTTTTTGTAGTCACACGCAATAGGATAGTTTGGTGATGTATTTCTGTTGGTCGATAGTAAAACGGGCCTCCACGAAGCGGATGTGTACACAACGTTTAGGACTTCATTGTAGGCGACGTGGTCATGGCTGATGTTACTGAACTATTATTATACGTGCATACATTTTTAAAGTTGTTCATTTGAACATGTTCTTCAAAGTGGCAGCGGAGTCGTCAAACATCAATTTGTGGAGTTTATGACGTAATCTCTGACCTGAAATATTTCCTTTATATTCTTGCTTGAATATTCGAGTTTTGATGGTAATGAACGAGCTGACATACTGGCAAGCATGTATACAGAGGCAATATGTGCATCAATAGACCGCGATGTGGCATAATTAATGCGCTGAGAAACCTCTTCCGCTCATATTTTCATAAATGCGAATCATGGTCAATCTAAAGACTTAGATTGGTGAAATGATCGTGACAGCCCGTAAAGGGAAACATAATAGATATTGAATAAACGAATAAATCAATAACGAACTGAAACTATCGGTCGCTACATTCTGATATATTTATTTATTTATAGGGAGATAAGAGTAATTCCCGTAAACCACGAAGGTGTAAGAAATTTCGTACCAGGCCTCAAAGACTGGAGATGTCAATGAATGTCGCCATCACAACTGGGAAAAGATTTATAGAAAGCTGTATGTCCGTCTTAAAGAGCTTTAATAAAACTGCAATATTTAGTAAGAAAACCAGACTTGCTGTGTACACATGCTAAACTGTGAACAAGAAGAAAATGAAAAAGATAACATACGTACACACTCAGCCAAACCCATATTTGGAGCAAGTGATATTTATCAAGACCATAAACATCAGAAGAATTACAATAATATTGAATGATTTTATTTAAAACCGAAAAAAGAACTTCCTAACATGTTAAGTCAAATCTCATTATAACAGCGTATGTCAAATCTCATTATAACAACTTGTCCTTACCGACCAAATATTTACCAGTATGTAATAATGGAAATTCGCTATATCAAGTATACACAATAAATAATAAATATAATTAGGCATTAATTATAAAAAGGTAGATCATGCGCGACCGTAACAAGCTTTGAGGTTGTCAACCAGCGAGTAAGTTGGACACCTCGTTCTCAGGTACTGCATTCATACTTTACTAGTGGTACGGTTACAGAAGTCAACCGTTCATTGGAGATGGAAAATCATTGAATGTATTAGTTACCAACGCTTAAGTCGGATGTATTGGACCATTAATTGAAATAGAACAGCGACAAGACTCATTTGTATTCCCTGTACTATATCTTACAGTAGGATCATTGTCTGTGCTACATGACAGAACCAGTTGGAGTTTGAGAAAGTACGCAAGCCGACTTTTTAAAATATTGGGGTAGGGAAAAGGGGTCGTTTTATCGTTGAAGATGTAAACATAGATTTTATGGTTGAAGATGTAAAAATAGTTTTTACGTTTACAGATTTTATTGTTGAAAATGTAAAATAGATTTTCACCTATTTTTCTTGAAGACAGAAGCGCAAGGCTGCCAGATTGGAAAACCAGAATAGAAAGATGCGATCCATATTACGTCGATACTCTAACGATAACATTTTAGTGAACATAATTTTTACGCTGTGGCGAACACATCCTCTCCAACACTTCCTTTAGCGACAAGGAAAAATAAGACACCTGTTATTCCGCTCGATTTTACTGGAAGTAATTTTAATTGCACACTGTACAGGGTGTTTAAAATTAAAAAGAAAAGACACCCGTTAACATGAAAGTTGTAGAAAAATAGGCTAGTTTTACATTTAACAGTGTATTAATAAGAATAAAATATATCTGGAATAAATAAATATATTGGACTGAATGAATTTTGGTAATGCATCCACAGGCGCTAAATCATACGGTGTTAAAGGTGTTGAACAGATCATGCAAGATCTAGTCGACAATGGTCCAGTGACAGCAGACTTCACTGTATACAGCGACTTTTTATCATACAAAACTGGTAAGATTTTCGTAAAAATATCTTTTTTTGTGTATGTTCTAGATCTTTTTTATTCATTGTTTTTGTCATCTATACATTGTCGTGAGGTTTTTGGTAACCTGTGTTTTGTGGGAATAAAACGAAGTGGTTTACCCACTTTTTGACTTTAGATGTATGTTCTTCTTCAGTGTTCATTCTCAAACTCTCACTGGATCTCCTTTATAGCAGGACCATTGTCCTACAGATTTCCAGCAGCATTAGTCCAGAGAATGGAAATGCGTTGTGTCGCCGTTTTATTTGCGCCAATTGCCCGACACATTCATCTTCGACGGAGATGTACGTTGGTTATTCTCTTCACACACCTGACATGTCAATAGGGGCTCAGATCTCCGCTTCAATAGATCTCTCAGGGTATAACGGACATGTCAATAGGGGCTCAGATCTCCGCTTCAATAGACCTCTCAGGGTATAACGGACATGTCAATAGTGGCTCAGATCTCCGCTTCAATAGATCTCTCAGGGTATAACGGACATGTCAATAGGTGCTAAGATCTCCGATTTAATAGATCTCTCACGGTATAACGGACATGTCAATAGGTGCTCAGATCTCCACTTCAATAGATCTCTCGTAGTATAACGGACATGGCATTAGGTGCTCAGATCTCCACTTAAATAGATCTCTCATAGTATAACGGACATGGCAATAGGTGCTCAGATCTCCACTTCAATAGATCTCTCAGGGTATAACGGCTTATTATTCCTTTTCTTTGTTGGTGCAGTGTTCTTTTAAAAACCTTTGTTAGGTGTTCTCAACGGGTAACGCCTATCCTCAGTCCCACATCGCGCATTCTCGATATTAACCCATGCTAATTTTTCTCAAAATCCTCTGATCGTGCGAACTCAAAAAAAACACTGAGTATGTCTGTTAAACCCATAGGATGGTCAACTTTTATGATGGCGAGGGTGACTAATTAGATAGCCTATTCGTTTCCCTCATTACCCACATGTCCGAGGACGACGCACCGTTCACTTGTTTTTCGCCCCCAATTTAGCTCTCTCTAATGACTCAACCCATCCTCTATGTACATCATATGTTCTGACTTTCTGAATGATATTCTTTGAGTCACTTAGTATTCCCGCAAGGGAATAAGCTTGCGATTTTAGATTCCAGCCAGTTTAGTGTCTGCATTCCAATAAATGCTTCCATTGTTAGACTGATTGTTGTTATGGTACTTTTTGACTTGTTTTAGAACTAAATATCATGATTGGATATCATAAGAACTAAATGTCATGTTCCGATATTATAGGTTTAACCCCTACCCCATTTTCTCGTCTTCGGGTTTCTTATTCTTCTTCATCGTTCATTCGCAAACTCTAGCTGGACCTCCATTGAAGCAGGACCAAAGCAATACTAGATTCCCAGCAGGATGTACTTCAGAGAATGTGCTGTGCCCTCGTTGTATTTGCGCCAATATCCCGAGACATCCGTCTTCGGCAGAATCTACGGATTTGATATCGCCCTTTAGAATGGAAATATACTTCGATACGAAAGACTTCCTTTTTCAAAGGAACCTCACTGATCTGCCATAATGGAATTTATTGGTACATGCGCAGTCAGAAATGTGCGAATTCATGTGACGACAATCTTGTCACAGTCAAAGAGTGGCCTACAATTTGCTTTACTTAACACCACTCTAAAGGATCACATTCTTATAATACGGATATTAACAGTGAAAGCACCATTCTGTTCGAGATGTTGGCTGAAGAACATATTATCTTATAAAAATAAATACGTTTATTATTCACATTGTGGAAAATTCAACATGAATATAATATTTCAGGATGTCATCAACATTCTGACAATCTATTTACACAAAAAATGACTTGTCAGACACGAAGAGTCACATCAGAACGGTAGATACAATTTAACTACAGCACATTTTACTAGCTTTGCCCTCAAACAAATGTAATTATCTCATTAACCGTCTAGCGTGTTAGTGCCATTTATCATATGATGTTACATTTGGTTAGACCCATTAATTGTCGGCGTACTAATTATTGTGTATAGAGAAAAGACATTTTACCAATTCGGGCACAGATTATGCGAGTTAACCAGGCATAAACGTGTATTACAAGTCCGCCCGACATATTTGGATATAATATCTGTTTAAGATTATTTCTGGGTTTGAAATATAATGATAATATTATATAATGTAATATAGTGATATGTTCTAATGTCATAAACTTTAGATTCAGACTCATTTTTTCCTATTAAATACACATTTTATGTAGAAACGCTTCTGACGGTGAAAGTGAATGTGTTTCTGTACACACCGTCTGTCTTGTCGTCGAGAGTACAAAATAGTGCATTTCACGCTTAAACCATACCAATGGTATGATAAACCAATCATGTGTAAATCACGTCCTATAACTGACTACTGAAATAAGTGTACGAGATTTGTGTTGACAAGTAGACATATGATCTATATCACATATAAACGAAAACATAGACCAAAGGCTGCTTGTTAATGGAAAAATAATTATTCCTACGGTCTATAACATTTCAAATTCACACACACAAAAAAGCTTCAATTATATGCGCTATATATCTGTCGAGAGATATCATGTTAAAGTAAGGACAAGTCTGGCAAAACGTACTATAAGAAAATAAGTTACTTTAAAAGAAAAAAAATATGAGGTTTTCACTTTGATTTGCATTAATTTATTCTGGGAAAAATTATTAGACCCGAGATATTGGGATGTGGGGGGTATGGATTAGTGGAATGTGCTTATGGCCATGTTTTACTTGTTTTATATTGCTTAATGTCTTGTTATATATTAGTGATATATGTCCTTATATTTTATAGCGTTAAATCTCATGTTATATTTTATAGAGTTAAATCCTATGTTATATTTTATAGTACTAATTCTCATGTTATATTTTATAGTACTAATTAGTACATAATTAATAATTTTTAGCAATGAAAAGGATAAAACGTAAGGAATATAGCATAAATAAAATCGAAAGTGACAGAAAATGCGGACATGACACTAAATTTTATCATAAATTTTACACTTTTTTTAGATTACGTTTTTCTGTTCCTCATCTTGTAGGAGTATACAAGCACACAACAGGAGAGGAATTATGTGGTCATGCAGTTAAGATTATTGGATACGGTGTAGAAAGTGGGACGGACTACTGGCTGATGACCAACTCATGGAACACTGACTGGGGTGATAAAGGTAAGGGTTAATGGTAGAGAAGACAATGTTTCAAACAAAATTATTAAGATTCTGGTTGATCGTTGAGAAGGGTCGTCTTCTTTCATCTTTTCATCTGTGCCTGTTCCTCACACTTCTGTTGATCAACAGGATGCAGTCCAGCGAAATGACTAAATTATATCATGATTTAAATAAGGCTGCGATATTTGCGTATTTATATTGCTATTTCCTAGAGTAGTAAATCTTACACCAAACTTAATTTTCTTTCACTTTTTATTCTTTTGTATTACTTTTATGTCCCGGGAACGTATGGACGCAATAAGATGCACAAAACATGGAGACGCACTAATATCAACAAAACACACAGACGCAGTAATACCAACAAAACACACAGACGCAGTAATACCAACACATGGACGTAGACAAACACGAATTTTGCTACAGACTTTAGGAAATGTATTGCTATAAAAGCATAAAGTAATTTATCTAACATAAAAATGTCTCTTGATCGAATCAGAAAGTATTTTGTTCACAAACTCTGATGTAATTGTATACCTAGAATTCTTCAACACCTGGGAGTCTGGAACAAGAGAACAGAACTAGGAGTCTGGAACAAGAGAACAGAACTAGGAGTCTGGAACAAGAGAACAAACTAGGAGTCTGGAACAAGAGAACATAACTATGAGTCTGGAACAAGAGAACATAACTATGAGTCTGGAACAAGAGAACAGAACTAGGAGTCTGGAACAAGAGAACATAACTATGAGTCTGGAACAAGAGAACATAACTATGAGTCTGGAACAAGAGAACATAACTATGAGTCTGGAACAAGAGAACATAACTATGAGTCTGGAACAAGAGAACAGAAGTGTAATGTTCCCCATCACCTAGGAGTCTGGAACAAGAGAACAGAAGTGTACTGTTCCCCATTACCTAGGAGTCTGGAACAAGAGAACATAACTATGAGTCTGGAACAAGAGAACAGAAGTGTACTGTTCCCCATTACCTAGGAGTCTGGAACAAGAGAAAATAACTATGAGTCTGGAACAAGAGAACAGAACTAGGAGTCTGGAATAAGAGAACAGAACTAGGAGTCTGGAACAAGAGAACAGAACTAGGAGTCTGGAACAAGAGAACAGAACTAGGAGTCTGGAATAAGAGAACAGAACTAGGAGTCTGGAACAAGAGAACAGAACTAGGAGTCTGGAACAAGAGAACAGAACTAGGAGTCTGGAACAAGAGAACAGAACTAGGAGTCTGGAACAAGAGAACAGAACTAGGAGTCTGGAACAAGAGAACAGAACTAGGAGTCTGGAACAAGAGAACAGAACTAGGAGACTGGAACAAGAGAACAGAAGTGTAATGTTCCCCATCATCTAGGAGTCTGGAACAAGAGAACAGAAGTGTAATGTTCCCCATCACCTAAGAGTCTGGAACAAGAGAACAGAAGTGTAATGTTCCCCATCACCTAAGAGTCTGGAACAAGAGAACAGAAGTGTAATGTTCTCTAGATTGCATTTGTTCGTCATCCACGGGAACCTCGTGACAGAATACAAGTAAGAATTTGAGACAAGACATGCATTGACAACGATAATTTTATTATGAGGGCACAGGTTTGTCAGCCTATCCCTACAACTTTCCTTACTCGCTTCCTATGACATGACTGGAAAGAAAAATGATTCCATTAATTTTAAATTCTTACTTTTCTTTATGGCCATAAACATCCTATTTTCTGTGTCTCCAGGATTCTTCAAGATTGCTAGAGGAGTCAACGAGTGTGGAATTGAAGATGATATTGTTACCGGAGAGCCTAAACTCTGAAAGTATAAATGATAACTCACGACGAGAGAGAGCAATCTGCTTCTTTATTAGCGTAGTCTCCCCTGTTTCAACAAAACTCAAATGACAACATTAAATAAGATGTTTATAGAAGAAATCCGTGTCTCTTTATTAATTGTTAACCATAAATGTCACTTACTTTTAATGATAACAATAATTAGTTATTGAATTCTCAAAAATATGTTAATCGTTGATAGTGTCACAACAATTGGAACTGAAACTGGGACCAGGAACAGAAACACGAAAGTGGTAACTGGGACAAAGTGAAATCTACACTTTAAATGTTTTACATATAGATGTTGTTGTTTTTGGTACTTCTGAATCTACAGCAGTGGTTTTCAAACTTCATCATCTTGTGATCTCCTTTAGGGACACACATCTTTCGTGGTCTCTGGTACTTTCGTCTTCTTCTTCAGCGTTAATTCTCAAACTCCCGCTGGATATCTTTTGTAGCAGGACTATGGTCCCACTAGATTTCCAGTAGAAAGCAGTCCACAAAATGGAAATTCGTTGATTGTGTTGCAGTTTTATGTGCACAAATAGACCACTACATCCGTCTTTGGCGTTTTTAAATTTAATACTTTAAAAAGTAGCTCTGACTTTCTTTACAAGTCGTCAACGATTTTTTAAATTTTATCTCACTGATTCCTATTGTCTCTTGTTGAAGTAGTTATTTTCCTGTGGGCCTCCTTGACGGAAGGAAACAACTGATGGCTGCATGGTCCACGCTGGAAACCACTGATGGCAGCATGGTCCACTTTGGAAAAGAAAATCTAGAAAAACTTTAAATAATGTTTGTAAAAACTGCTGTAAACAATTTCCTGTTTTCAATTTTGTCAAACCATTAAGAGTAGCTGAGTGGAGCATTGAATGTTCTCATCACTTTGACTCTAAATGTGATGGGATAGCCATTTTCATCCTATGACTTCCTTAGCTACCTCTCATACACCATGAAAGGTGGACAACCAGTGTTGCTATTATAATATAAATAACCAAATGATCGGAGGATGTCCGACAAAGTGGATGGTGCCGCAGTAACCGAACGAACAAATGGTAAAGCAAAAAAATAAATTAAACTGGTTACTAGAAAAACTTACGTACCTAGGAGTAACAATATGTTTTTAAAAATTAAATAAAAAACATACAATAAAACCAAACAGGACAATTCCCAACGTATCAGTCCACATGGGACCTTTTTCAAGAGACTAATAACTTATATACTAAACTATACTACACAAAATAGATGACTTCTTCTTCTGTCGTTCACTTGAAACATGTCTATATCTGTAATTCTGTCTCCTGAATAAAACTAACTGTCTTTTGTAGTTCATACAGTGTCCCATATCCTATGCTGATGACATATTTGTATATAGGCAGGGCAGAGATAGAGAAAGAATTGCCAGAAATTTAGAGAATTTTTAGCGTGATCGCATAGGAGAATTGTGCAGTAATTGTGGAACTTTTGATAATCCATCAAAGGCATCGATAACATGGTTTTCCCTAAACAATCACATAGTGAACACGTCCACGCCATCGGTTACTTTGAGAGGGGATGTCCTCGAGAGAACCAGCACAGTGAATTACTTGAGGGTCATGTTGGACCGAAGACTGAGTTTCAAAGATCATGTTGACCACATAATTGTAAAGGCTTATAAAGATCTTGTGGCGATGAAAGTTATGGCTGCTGCTCAATGTGAACAGAGGCTACTATTTCTGCTGTATCATTGATTGGTGGTGGCGTTGGTAGAGTACGCACTGGCAATTCTGACACTGAGTCAAACTCAAACAGAAAGATTGAATAGAATACAGAATGAGGTAATGCGAATCATTTTGGGGTACACAAGAGATATGTTGGCTCGGGCTATGCGATACCTACTTGATTGTCCAACTGCGGAGCAAAGAATACAAATGTGCAGGGCGCGTGACTACCTATAAATCACCGCTGATAAAGAGCACCCTCTGATGTCATGTGACGTATTCCTTCCAGAACGTTGTCTTCCCAATGAACTCTCTGAACCTCTCTCTGTCTTGGGCGATGTGGCTTGCATTTTCTAGCGATGTATTCATGTTATCTTTAATGTCGTCAGTCCATCGTCTTCTTGGTCTGCCCCTTCTCCTCTTTCCAGGTACTCTTCCCTCCATTATTTGTCTGTCTAAACAGTTATGTCTCTTTATATGACCAAACAGGCGTAGTTTTCTTTTTGTTATTGTGTTTAGTAACCAACACTCTGGAATATTCAGTGTGTTTATAATATCTGAGTTTCTGATTTTATCCTTCCATGATATTCTAAGTATCTTTCTGTAGCATTTCAGCTCGAAGGCGTTGATCTTCTTTGCCGCTGTTTTACTTAGAGTCCATGTTTCACAGCCGTATGTTGCAACCGGAAAAATAAAATTTCGTAACATTAGCACTTTCGTTTCTATTTTGTTGTTTTTCCATATGTTTTTCAGCCGTGTTATTTTGCAATAAAAAGCAGAGCACCCTCTACACCCAGAAATTATCAAAGTGAACGGCAGTCGACTAAAGAGAGGAAAGTTGTGGATGGGGCGCGCTGAGGACGTTATACAGAGTGTGTGCAGATTGGAGGATATACTACCTGGTGCCGAATGGAGTCTTGCGCCCTCGGATTATTCAACAGCCTTCGAAGGATTAATAACACTCAATAGAGAGTGCAGGGAATGGTGTCTGACAGTGGTCGAGTCGGAGGTGCTCGCTCTGATCAGTGAGAATTCCAGGGAAGGTGATATAGTTATATATACAGATGGGTCGGTTGAGAGACACATCAGGAGTTCCTGGGCTTTCACGGCTCAAATGTGGGGGGGGGGGGAGACATCAGATAGGAAAGTGGTGCATTCGCTCAGACGACAAGCAGCATGGCAATGGAGATTCTGGCAGTGACCAAAGCTTTGCAATGGGTCTGCTCACAGGCTTTCTGCGAGCATGCCTGTATACTCAGTGACTCCATGAACATGATTGTGAAAGTTCAGGTGGAGTACGTTCGAGAACAGTGGCTGGATGCAGTGAATAATTCCTGTGTGCGTACAGTGACTTTTATTTTTGTACCGGGACACGCAGGAGTCCGGGGTAATGAGAGAGCAGATAGGTTGGCCGCCAACGCTGCTACTTCGGCTGTTGGTGGAGCGATGGATCGTGCATACATTTTGAATGCCCTACGGGAAAACGCACGAACAAATGACTGTACAAGTGACGATGATTCTTGTTCCATGAATAGAATAAAGGAACATGGTTTGAAATGTGGTGTCTCCATCGAGGCCAGCACCTTGAAGTGGTGATGGGGCTTAGTTCAGCCATCAGGGGCTGGAAACTAAGACTGGTCGGGCACTCCCACTAGAGCAGGACCATAGTCCGGCCCAAGTAAGCAGAGGGTTGAAGATGGAGACAACCAGCCAAAAGGCGCACAGCTAGATAATCAGGTTGCCACGCACAAAACACATTGGAAACATGTCTACATCTAATAACAGTGATGGTGCCTGCCCTGTGGCGGACGTTCAGGCAGGGTCGGTGCCGGGCCCTATACCTCGAAAGGGCCCAACCTAAGTTACTGGAAGTCCTTCTCAATTGCCCCGAGGAGCCAGGAGGCAAGGGAATAGAGCTACTGGCCAAACAAACAAACGACCAATAAAAATAATGCACTGGAATGCTGAGGGTGTCAATAGAAAAAGAGATGGATACAGCAAATAATTGGAACTTGAAAATTTCCTCAGTGAAGAACAAGTTAATATATGCTGTATTCAAGAAACACACCTCAGCAGCGACATAGCCTTCAAAATCAGAGGCTACCAGTGCTACCGATCTGACCGAAAGGAAAGGCGAAAGGGTGGAATTCTTACACTAGTTAAAAACAATATCAGTGCATGTCAGCTGGAAGTATACATGGACGGGGCAGAATACCAGATGCTCCTCCTAAAAACATACAGTGCAGAATTCCATCTCCTGAACTACTACTGCCCAAATGATAAATCATTGGCACTAGACACAATTCCAGACAAAGAGAGGCTTATGGTGTGTGGTGACTTCAACAGCCACTCTCAGAGCTGGGGCTACGATCATATCGACAAGAGAGGTGAGGAACTTGAGAGCTGGCAGGATTAAAATAATCTCATCCTTATTAACCAGCCAGCAGACTCGCCAACCTTCTACTCGAGAGCATGGCACACCACCTCTACACCAGACCTGGCATTCCACTCACCAGGCCTGGAATGGAACATCACACGTGTCGTTGGAAAGCAGATTGGGAGTAGTGATCACAGACCAGTATTTCTGGAAATTCACAATGAATATACCAAGGACAGCAGCACGCTCACTGGGTGGAACTATAAGAGGGCAGACTGGAAAATGTACCAGCATTTAATCAGTGTTCTAGCTAAGGACATGAACTTGGACAAAGACATAAATAGAGCAGTGAGTGAATTTAATAGATGTATACTACATGCTGCTAGTAAAACCATACCCAGGGGGGCACGCAAAAACTACAAACCCTACTGGAATGATGAACTGGAAAAGCTGCAAAATGAGATGGAAACATCTAGACAGCAGGCTGAGAACAGACCTAGCCAAGAACATCACAACAAATATCAGCAAACAAAGGCTAAATTTCAAAGAGCCAAGTTACAAGCCAGACGGAGCAGCTGGAAAGAAAAAACAGAGTCACTGAACCTAGAAAGAGATACTAGGTAATTATGGAAACTTGTAAAACAACTAAATGATGAAGGTGCATGGAGAAATACCAGGATCACACTTTATAAAGATATAAACATTTTAACAGGTAAACATGCAGCTGATTACTTTGCAGATTCCTTTGCAGAAGACAATAACGTCAAAGTCAGTCCAGACAAACAACAGGAGGTTGGAGAGAACCAGCAAAACATTTGACAAGGCGAACCTATACCTGAAGTCATGGAGGCACCAATCACAATAAGAGAACTGGAGCATGCAATATCCAAATTGAAAATGAAAAAGTCCCCTGGAGCTGATGGAGATTCCAATGAAATGATTAGAAACCTGGGAATTGCAGCAAGAGCAAAGTTACTGCAGATCTTTAACACAAGCTGGTCCACAGGTAATGTACCACAGGCGTGGAGAGAAGCAATAATGATACCTCTCCTCAAATCAGGAAAAGATGACAACACAGTCTCCAACTACAGGCCCATCAGCCTCACAAGTTGCCTATGAAAAACAATGGAACGCATTATCAATCTTAGGATGCAGTGGTACCTTGAAAGTGAAAACCTTCTTTTTCAGACAGTGCTACTCTACTGAAGATCAGGCAACCTACCTCTCCCAAGAGATTGAGGATGCCTTCCAAGATAAGAAACTGGTGCTAGCAGCATGGATAGACCTCAGGAAAGCATTTGATAAGGTCTGGAAAGAAAGGCTCCTAAAGAAATTGCGAAATTGCAGGGTTAGCTCAAGAATGTACAAATGGGTAAAATCATACCTGCATAATAGAAGAACCAGGGTAAAATTAGATGGTCGCAAAAGCAAGAAAGTCCTACTGCGTCATGGAGTCCACCAGGGAGGAGTCCTGTCACCCACACTTTTCTTGGTTTACATCAATGACCTTAGTTGCTGAACTACCACACAGGATCAAAGTGGCAATGTATGCTGACGACCTGGTGATCTGGTGCACGGAAGAACATGCAACAGTGGCCACTAAACAAATACAAAAAGCTATCGATGCTCTAACCTTATGGGCAAATAGATGGTGCGTCAGCATTAACACAGATAAGTGCAGCACTACACTCTTTACCCTCTCACCAAAACAAAAAGCCGGTCATATCAAGATAGATGGAGAGCTCTTGAAAGAAGACAAACAACCAACATACCTCGGAGTTACTCTTGATGTTAAGCTGACATGGAAGCAGCACATAAACAAAGCAACAACAAAAGCCAGGAGGAAGTTAGCTATCCTGAGAAAACTAAGTGAAACCACATGGGGAGCCAGTGGGAATATACTCAGTAAAGTTTACCAGCAAGGCATAAGACCACACCTGGAATATGGTTCAGCTGCGTGGTGTCCTGCATCAAACACCACATTACAAGATCTAGATAAAGTGCAAAACCAGGCACTTAGAATAATGTTGGGAGCAATGAAATCAACACCCATAGCAGAGAAGCAGAAAATGGGAAGAATGCAAACACTTGGCGAACGCAGAGACACAAAAGTACTATTTCAAGCAGAAAAGTTTCAGTGAATGCCAAGTTATCCAATGAAGGAAAGATTCCAAAATCTAGCAATGGGGCGACTGAAAAGGAGCAGCTTTATCCATCAAGCTAAACGACTCCGTAGACAACTTACAGACCTACCTGAAGTTGACAGCCCCTTAAGGTCTGTACCAGAAAAACCCCGTGGAGTGAAAGGCATGGAATGCCAATATACATTCAGACCCATGTGAAAGGAATACTAAGAGAGAACGAACTGAACAGTGTGCAGCGGAGGACAGTCACCCTCAGTTTCCTGGATGAGGAATATCCACAAGATATATGGGTCAGAGTATACACAGATGGGTCAGCACAGAATGCTATGAGGAATGGAGGTGCAGGTGTATATATAGAATATCCACACATGCCTAGAGATACAATCACAACACCGACAGGAAAATTCTGCAATAATTATGATGCAGAAATCCAGGCAATTAGTGTGGCAGCTAAAAATAACTGCTGAACTCCAACTCTGACCTACAGCCTGTGGTATTCCTGACAGATGCAAGGTCAGTGCTTTAAGCTCTCCACTCTGGAAAACTAACAGACTTGAAAAAAACTGCTTAGCGAATTGTCTTACCAGTATAGGGTAACCATGCAGTGGATACCCTATCACTGTGAAATACCAGGAAATGAAAAAGCAGACCAACTGGGTAAGGAAGGTGCTGCCGAAGACCACCCAGATATACCAATCACTACCATAAGAAAAAAAGATGATCAAGTCAATAAGAAAGCCACAAACACCAACACAAGATGATTATCACATTATGAACAGATCAGAACAAGTTATAATTCTACGTCTCAGAACAGGACACAACCGACTCCGCAGTCACATGTATACAAAGTTCAAAATTGGCAACACTGCCATGTGCACATGTGGACAGGCACCACAGAGTGCGAAACATATACTTCAAGAGTGTTCTGAGCATGAAACGCTGAGGCAGACATATTGGCCAGAGGAAACAACACTGGAATCAAAACTCTATGGGACACTGAAAAGACAGTGAGATTTATTAAGGAGACATAATTACAGATATAGACATGTTTCAAGTGAACGAAAGAAGAAGAAGAAGAAGAAATGTGGTGTCGCTAGAAAGGAGAGTTTTTGTGGGCGAAAAAGTATGATGGTCAATCAACGACGTACTGTGACCCTCAGTCAACGTGTAATGGCGGATACACTCAAGGAAAGACCTGAGCACCCATGGACTTGTCCGGAGTGCAGTGACGATGATCCAACGACTAACTAACTAACTAACTAACTAGACAAAAGTTGGGTAAAATTCCTCCAATCCTTAACGATTTTATGCAAAAATTGACATCACAAATAGCATGACAAGTGGGATCAGCAGCAAACTAGGCGAACTAACTAACTAACTAACAGTGTCAAATAGAGCTTTGATTCCAGTGTTGTTTCCTCTGGCCAATATGTCTGCCTCTACGTTTCATGCTCAGAACACTCTTGAAATATATGTTTGTCACTCTGTGCTGCCTGACATTTGCATATGGCAGTTTTGCCAATCTTGAACTTTGTATACATGTGACAGCGGAGTCAGCTGTGTCCTGTTCTGAGACAATGACTGAATGTGATCAAGCCATGTTTCTATATAACGCAGAGACGTGACCCGGTAACAGTTGTGGACACGCATCCAGCAAAATAGAAAATGCGTGTTTTCATTATAAACAAACTGGAAAGTGGGAAATTAGAGGCAATAGAGATGTGGTTCTATATAAGAATACTGAGAATACCATGGAATGCCAGAAAAAACAATGTAGAGGATTTGAAAGAATCACAATATAAACTGAACTAAATCAATAATATAAGAAAAAGACAATCTTCTCTTTTTGGTCACTTCATGAGACAGTCAGGCCGGGAAAACACACAGTCACTTGCATCCATATTTACATCAACTTCCGCGGGCCCGAAAGGGGAGCAAAGTATAGCAACACTGGTTACCTTCCATGCATGTAGTAAAAGGCAACTAAGAAGGTTATGGGATGGAGTTGGCTGTCCCATCCTATATAGGGTGATTGACCCAAAGCCATGCTGAAGTCGGATGTGTCAGGCCGAAAGGCGCAGATATCGCAGCAATGCTGTAAACCATGGCACAACGCATTCCATTCTCCGGACTACATCCTGCTAATCTGCACGAGTTTGAGAACGAACGCAGATGAAGAAGATCACATTCAGTCATCTATTTTGTGTAGTTTTGTTTAGTTTATAAGTTATTAGTCTCTTGAAAAAGATCCCTTTTGGACCGACACGTTGTGAATTGTCCTGTTTGGTTTTATTGTATGTTTTTTATTTACTTTATTAAAATATATTTTTATTCCTAGGTACGGAAAGTTTTTCTAGTAACCAGTTTAATTTATTTTGTTTTGCCAGTAACTTATTCTAAACAATGTAGCTCCACTTTCAGCTCTCGTCAACGAGAGAGTGACCTAAAATTTCAGCCGGGACACACTTAAAATTGATCGGGACATGGGCACCAAACCAGGATACACTTAAAAACAGCAAAAACAGCGCTGCCAAACTGTAACAAACTTCGAAACGGCTGGAATAGCACTTAATAATCGATGAATATTTGAACTCGCTTAAGTTACTTCTAAGCTCCTGATGACTGTCATCCCGTGTAAAGTCAAAGTGATCCAAAAACCATTATGAAATCGGGTGTGCCAGGTCGAAAGGCGGAGATGTCGTCGCGAAAATGTCAATTTCATGTTGACATCCGCTGGGAGACACTGCTCATAGAAAATGAAGAGTGTTCAGGAGACGACTAAACGTAAAACGATCAAATTTGGATCAATTAACATCTGCGAATTAAAAAATAAAGCTGTAGATCTAATAGAAGAGATGGAAAAACCAAAGATTAAACTACTAGGATTAGCAGACACGAGAATAAAGGGCCACGGCAACAAAAAAAAACTACACAAGAACAACACATTAATATACTGTAGTGTACACAAGAATGCGAAAGCAATACATGACGTAGCTTTCATCCTTGACCCCGCGCTCTCCAAAAATGTCATTAACGCGACCTTTGCGAACTTAAGGTCGATATCGATAACAGTTACAATAGACAACAAGAACACACCATTCATCCAAACATACGCACCCTGTAATGCACACAACCACGAAAAGGAAAGGGAAGAATTTTTTGAAAACGTAAATGATATAATAAACAAAAATAACACAGAAGAAAACTTATTTGTATTAGGAGACTTGAACTCCCACTTGGGATCAGAAAGATATGGGATAGAAGAATACATTAGACCGTTCGAAGATAAAATAAACAAAATAAATGACAACAACTACAGATTAATTGAAATGTGCATTCAGAACAACTTATAACAAACACATTTTTCAAGCACAGAGAATACCAAGTGCACACCTGCTACAAGTGCAACGATTTAGACTGCAAAAGCCATATAGACTTTATATTAACAAGAAAAACCAACAGAAAGAAAATAACAGACACAGGAGCCATACCAAACATTTGTGTAGACACCGACCATATAACAGTAATAGTATCTGTAAGTTCGTCAGCTCATCAGAGATCCTCAGTTTGAAAAATCAATGAACAAATTGGAGTTGGAAGCATGGAAGGCATTTGTTCTGGTTGTGAAGAATTTTTTGGGCAACACCAAAGCCAGTAACTATGAAGAAGTTGTCAAAAATATGCTGACTGTTTTCAAAAACCTTGGATGCAACATGAGCATAAACGTGCATTTTTTATTCTCGTTTATGGATCGGTTTCCTATGAATCTTGGATCAATGAGTGACGAGCATGGAGAGAGGTTCCATCAGGACATAAAAGAGATGGAGACCAGGTATCAAGGACATTGGGATGCAGTAAAGATGGCTGATTACTTCTGGACTGTAGAGAGACATCCCTGCTGCTGAGCACACGAGAAAGTCGAAGAAATTAAAGTTTATGTCTTGAATTTTGCTCAGTGATGACATAATTTACATAGTTTGTAGCATTAAATAGTACATTCTGTTAAATATTTTGTATGTGACACATGTAACACATAAATCAACTACTAATATCACCACAATGTAGTTATGAATAGAAGGATACAGTCAGAGAATAGAATTTTTTTTAATCAATTTAGAAAAAAAAACCTGACCTGATTGAGAAAAATGCATGTCATTTTAGCAGTAGCACAAAATTCTCCTAAATCAGTTACAAAATTATAGACATCTTTCACCTTCATTTTTGTTTGTAAACCAGTGTAATTTTCAGATGATGCAGGCAGTGGTATTATCTGTGTTGGACTATTGTTTAGATTTACTGACACTGTCGCAAACACAGGTGGATAGATTGCAGAGTTCAAAATGAGGCCATGAGAGCCGTCCTAGGATGCACAAGAGATACACCTATCGTGGCCATGAGGTTTCTCCTAGACCTACCGAGCATCAAATCAAGACATAAAATAGTCCAGGTTAAAGATAATTCAAGGTTGCCAATAATGATCATCACGTCTTACACCAATCTCTAGACAACATAAACGGAAGGTGTATCAAGAGAGGAAGGTGCTGGATGGCAGAAGCAGAATATACCCTACTCAGAGTTTGTGAGTTGGAGGAAGTGGGAAGAGGCTGTGAATTGGTGACATTTGGCAAAGAGAGAAATTTATTTACAACAGTGGTGATACAAATGGGAATATAGTGCCGCGACTGAGCTGCCAACAGAACAGAGAAAATTATCCAAGAACTCATACTGCAGCACTCGAAGCCACACGATACAATAATTTACACAGACGGTTAGTAACACAAGAAACAAACAGGTGTGGTTGGGGTTTCGTGGCCTACCAAAATAGCAAGAAATTAGCTAAGAAGTCAGCGGCCTACCACACTACTACATCGAGTATGCGAATGGAAATAGAAGCGGTGACAGCAGCTCTCACTTGACTGGCGACGCAACCACCGACAGACTCAGTGATTCTATCGGACTCTCAATGTATTCTGCGTAAGATAGAAAAGTGTATGATCAGAACTGAATGGGTCACTCTTCTCGATAATGCGCAGAGCATTATATGGATCTACTGTTCAGATCATGCTGGGATCAGGGAAAACGAAAGAGCCGATGCGTTGGCTGGTAAAGCTTTGGTGAAAGGCACCGAGATAAGAAGAGACAGGATTCAATTGATTAAAGCAGTCATGGATACCCTACGAGAAGACGAGAAGGAAGTAGAACGTGACAATGAATTCAGAGAATGGTAGAAATGAGAGTGAATAGAGGTGATGGAAGAAAGTGCTCCATCTCCGGAAAAATAAAAAGAACGCGTAATCAGCAACTAACTGGGAAACTGAGCTTATACACCTTTAGATGGCTGATGGGACGGAAAGCAGAGCATATATGGGAATGCCCCAGTGTTGTGACGCTTGTTCATTAACAAGAATCAAGACAATACTAGAAACCTTAAAGAGACACAATCTGATCATGACCAATGCGATCCAAATGGCCGTAGACAAGCAATGCCAACATCCCAGCCCCCCCCCTCCGCCTCTCCCCTCCACGAGACATAAAGGCACAAGCAGAAGTGACAACAGATTAATATCTAGATAGAAAGATGATGATTAACTGGAGCAGTATTGTGCACTTTAAGGTGCATACAGTATTTCAAGTAACGGGAAAATCCTATACTTTCACCGTGCGTGATGGTTCACAGTCAGACGTTACAAATCGTCCATTATTCCTTTCAAATATGAAGCATCCAACATCATTAAATAATAGCATTTTCTCTTTAACTTTCAGAAAATAGAAATGTCATAATTCAGCAGCATTGTTGCTGAAGTTCTATCACAGATGCAAGTCCTGGTGCTGGTAAGCATATCATATCGACTAGGTTGACATGGCTTACAAATGCGAAACTAATAAATCCTGAAATATACGGAAGATCACAAGGTGACCAAGGAACGATTACTCACTCAACAGTCGACAGCAAAAATGTATACCAATGTCTAAATTGTCTCTCAAGAATTCCCCAAGCCAATGTGGACAAGAATTGAATACCCAGAGACAAATACACGGCGATGGTGTAGGTTATCTCTCCGGCTTACGTTATCTTCTGGTCACTGGAAACTCTTTAAATTTGCAACATAGATCAGGGTTTAACGAGTGCAATAAGGTACACAGGGAAATAGAGGTTCATTACCGTGATGCCAATTATATGAAAGTAAACACGAATTGTTACATGAATGTAAATATGGCCAGCGATTTATTGACTTCTGGTAAATGTAATAGTCACTGTCTGCCGCCGATTGCTAGAGACGATGGGAAAGTTGACAGTAAGAAAGCACAAGACAATAATAAGACTCAACTGTGCAGTTTGCATGTCAGTGAGATGAATGCTAATAAAAAAAGTAGATGCAGTTCTTTAAGAAATATAAATATTAGGAATAATTGTAGTAAAAATTTGTTAAAACCCGAATTTAGAAAATGTGATTCACCGTCAGTTCCCAAAGTAAAAATTCCGAAACATTTTAGAATGATTTGTGAAGGAGATCTGATGAAATACGATAGGCCTGGTAGTTCAATACAGAACAGAACAGACTCACCATTACTAAAAATACAATCTATGACCTTTAGCAACGCTGCCAATAAACATGGTAAAAAATATACATCAACGCGTCAATCTCCAAGAGATAGCTTGATAAAAACAGAGTTAATGATATCTCCACTGAACGTCAGTTTTTCACATGTAGTAGGAGATGATAGGGTTTGCTATTTTATGGGGGATGGTATAGATAAAATTTATAGCACAGATGAAGTTAAGAAAACGAAAAATGATAGTCAAGAGCAGACAGAAGATATAACTACCGAAGAAAGGACACCTTTAGGGACATCGAAGCAAAGGGATGGACAATTAGATAAAACCTCCTGTAGGGTTAATGCTGGTCTAGCCAACAGTTCAAGACGCTATGTACAAGGTCAAGAAATCATAGATGCTAATCCCCATTGTCAAAAAACAAAATCTTCCCTACTCTTTAATAACGGTAACATCCACAAGAAAATTCAACAATTAAACTCTGAAGATATGCCTTTACAAGAAAGAAGTTCTATTTTTAGCAGCCACCCCAACAATCCCTACCAGAAAATTACACAATTTGAATCTGGACTTTCCTCTGAAACAACTTGCCATTTAATCAACCTTCAAAACCGAGAAAATAAGAAAATTCAGAAGATAGAAACTGGGCATTTGCATTCCAAGGAAACAAGTTCCACTTCAGACAACCATCACAGCAAAGTCAACCAGAAAACTCAAAAGTTAGAATGTGAACATCGATATTTTCCGAAAACAAATTCCCATTCAACTATCCAGCACAGCAACGACAGTGAGAAAATTCAAAAGTTAACAAGTGAACATCTACATTCTCAGAAAACAAATTCCTATTCAATTATCCAGAACAGCAACGACAATGAGAAAATTAAAAGGTTGCAAACTGAAGATCTACATTCCCAAGATGCAAATTCCTTGTTAATCACACATTTCAGCAAGGTCGACCTAAAAGCCAAGAAGCTAGAAACTCCACACGAACACTTCCAAGAACTCAATTTCCCTTCTGCCAAACCCCTCAGTAATAACTTCCAGAAAACACAAAACTTAGAAACTGTGCAGCCAAATTCAAAAGAAATAAATTCATTCTCAGCAAGTCACCACAACATCACTGATCAGAAATTACAAAAGTTCGACATAAACAAGTCCTTAAACTCACAGACTAACTGCAACAAACAAGTCAAGGAAACAAAATCAGTAAATGTGATTTGTAAAAAAAAACCTACACAAAATATCTGCCGATTTACAAAAGACACTTGGAACGATAGAGTCAAACAATCAAGCGAGAATAAAAAAGCCGCACCCGTAAAAACATGCAAGTCATCGCTCGACGGAAACAAGGTAAACCAGAAAGAGGACATAAATGTAGCCAAGCTTATTAATGCTATAAGTTTCCAGAGATGGAACAACAACGTTCAACCTTGTGAATCTGACTGTCGACTCCTGGCAGAACGGGTTCGACTTCCTATGGGTACACAGTTTACACAATCGCAAGAAGAGAAACAAAGAAAACAGTTAGAAAAATGTTTCAACAATAAAAAACAACCAAAAAATTGCATATCCCTGTTAATAGAAAGATATAAAAGGAAAAGAAAGAAGGGTCCAGCTTTATTTAGCTCCAAAAGGAAAAGAAAATCGAAAAAAAACACATCAGCGAAGAAAGGCAAAACAGCAAGAACACGCGATAAAACCGTCTCTCAAACGAATAATTATTTATGGAAGATATAAACAGGTAATAGAAATTATTGATCTAAAAGATTACTTAGAGGATGTCACACGAAACATTTATTTTTGCTGCTTCAAGTTGCTTCATACGATCGACATCATCGTCTCAGTGTCTCATCTACGGACAGAAGCATTCACATCTCTCCATAACTGGACATTCTGTTGTTAACCTACTCCATTTGTCTGATCACTAACAATAGACCCCAAAATCACTCAAGATATGAAGAGTTGTGGAAAGACGTAATCGCCTACACCACTTATCTTGTCGCTTTATTGATATTATAACATGTTTCCGTTTCTCTTGTCTTCGTTTTGCACAGAAGCAGGATATTGCATGGATTCCAAATTTTGCATACACTCCAAATATTACAAAAACACCAAATGTTTCATAAACTCTATATATTCCATGGATTTCATGTTGCATGGACACCAAATTTGTCATAGAGACCATACGTTTCATAGATTGCATATGTTGCATTGCTTTAATATGTTGCGTGAACACCGTATATTGAATAAACACCAAATGTTTAGCAGATACGAAATGTTGCATAGACACCAAATATTGCATAAATTTCAAATGTTGCATAGACTTCACATATAGCATAGATATCATATACTGAACAGATTTCATATGTTGCATGCATTTCATAACTTACATAAACATTAAATGTTGCGTATATTTTAAATGTTGCATACATTTTAAATGCATATAATATGTTGTATAGACAACGGAATTTGCACAAATTCCATATATTGCACATATTACATAGACACCAACTACGGCATATATTTCATATGTTGCATAGTCACAAAATTTTGCATATATTTCTTATGTTGAATAGATTTTATATGTTGAATAGACACCAAATGTTGCATATATTGCATGCCAACATGCCAAATGTTGCATCAACACCAAATGTTGCACTTATACCGAATGTTTCCTAAGTTTCATATGTTGTAAAAACACCAAATGTTGCACTTATACCGAATGTTTCCTAAGTTTCATATGTTGTAAAAACACCAAATGTTGCACTTATACCGAATGTTTCCTAAGTTTCATATGTTGTAAAAACACCAAATGTTGCACAAAGTGCAGATAATGCATAGACACCAAAGTTTTGCATATACACTAAATGTTGCGTTGAAACCAAATGTTACATTTATTTTATTATGAACTGACACCAAATGTTGCATACGTTACATGTTGTGTATTATCCAAATGTTGCATAGAGTTCATGCTGAGGAGACTCCAAATGTTGCATATATTCCATGCTATGAAGACACTAAACATTGCATAGACACTAACTGTTGCATAGACTCCATATTGCATAAATTCCATATTGGATAGACACCAACTGTTGCATAATGTCCATGTTACATAGATGTCATGTTTCATAAATTCCATTTTCCATAAATTCCATGTTTCATAGATTCCATATTGTATAGATTCCATGTTGCATGGATTCCATATTGCACAGATTCCATGTTGCATAGATTTCTTGTTGCATAGATTCCATGTTGCATAGATTTCATGTTGCATAGATTCCATGTTGCATAGATTCCATGTTGCATATATGTCATATTGCATAGATTCCATGTTGCATAGATTCCATGTTACATAGATGTCATATGAATAGACGTCATATTACATAGATTCCATGTTGCATATATGTCATATTGCATAGATTCCATGTTGCATATATGTCATATTGCATAGATTCCATGTTGCATATATGTCATATTACATAGATTCCATGTTGCATATATGTCATATTGCATAGATTCCTTGTTGCATAGAAGTCATATTGCATAGATTCCTTGTTGCATAGAAGTCATATTGCATAGATTCCATGTTGCATATATGTCATATTGCATAGATTCCATGTTGCATAGATTCCATGTTGCATAGATGTCATATTGCATAAATTCCAAGTTGCATAGATGTCATATTGCAATGACACCAAATGTTGTATATAGTCATCCGCGCTGATCTAGTAATAAGCTACGCTGATTGAATTATATAATTATATTGCTCTTTCAACCAACAATCCATCTAAATTATGTAAATCGAATTTATGGGTGTTAAAAAAATAAACTATTTAAAAAATATAAATGGACAATACTTTTGTTTGTCATTATCAGGAGCATAGAAAAGATAGGTGGAGGTTAGACAGGTTGATGTTAGGTAGGTAGAGGTTAGGCAGGTAGATGTTAGGCAGGTAGAGGTTAGGCAGGTAGAGGTTAGGCAGGTAGAGATTTAGCAGTAGATGTTAGGCAGATAGAGATTAGGCAGGTAGAGGTTAGGCAGGAAGAGATTTAGCAGGTAGACGTTAGGCAGATAGAGATTTTGCAGGTAGAGATTAGTCAGGTAGAGATTTTGCAGGTAGACATTAGACAGGTAGAGATTTCGCAGGTAGAGATTTAGCAGGTAGAGGTTAGGCAGGTAGAGATTTAGCAGGTAGACGTTAAGTAGTTAGAGGTTAGGCATGTAGAGATTAGACAAGTAAAGATTTGGCAGGTAGATGTTAGGCAGGTACAGGTTATATAGTTAGGGGTTAGGTAGGTACAGGTTATGTAGGTACATACTAGGTAGGTAGAGGTTATGTAGGTACAGGTTATGCAGGTAGAGGTTAGGCAGGTAGAGGTTTGACAAGTAGAGGTTTGACAAATATATATTTGCCAGGTAGAGGTTGGTTAGGATCTCTCATAGTATAGTGGCAAATGGTTCCGGTTTTATATTGGTTCCGTGTTCTTTATGAACATTTTTGTTAGGTCTTCTAAAGAGGCCACGCCTGTCCTCACTCCAAATTCACGTATTCTCGACACTAACGTCCTCATTTATTTCGAAATTCTCAGATCCCACGGACTCGCGAAGAGCATTGGATATGTATGCTCTATCCATACTCTGACCGTCTGTCTCTTCTTCTGCGTAGACGTTTGAAGATTTTAAACCTCCCCCCCCCCCTAGTCCCCAATTAGATAAATATCTATTATATTGTTTTTTCTCTGGGTTTTTTTTCGTAAGATGTCGCAGGATTGAAAGATTATCTGATTTTGAGCTATGGCACGCTTGATACTCAGTGATATTGTGATGGCTCAGAATGTTGGTAACTTATTCAATCGACCTTCTTATCGATCTTCATTTATCTTGCTGTTTTCACTTTTATTTTGCATGCCTTTGCCGTTGACCAATAGGTGTTCATTATTATTAAATGGCCGAACCATTTCAGTTTATGTTTTTCAATATATTTGACTACCTACGTTGTTACATTAATTCTTGTAATCTCTTCATTACTCGCATGATCTTTTCTTGTTCTGTTTGTTGCTTTTCTTAGACATCTCATTTCACACGTTGTAAGCTTTCTTACTTGTTCTTATCTTAGTGTCACTATTTGACATTGAAAACATAATGTAGGTATTTAGATTGATTTTATGATTTACCTTTTTGTTTCTATCGGGATAGATTTGTGTTTTAAAATTGCTTTAAGTTCATATTTTACGTTTGGTTTTTTGAATTCTTGTCAAACTATTATGTAAATATAATAATAGTTTGCAAAGCAGAACTAAAAATAAGGCTGGAGATGGCTTTAGCTTCCTTGTCAAGGCTAACTGTGATTTGGAAGGCAACATCAGTCTATTGTCTATTGTCTTTCCCCAGATGATTTGTGATCCACTCTTGCCGTTAAGTGTAGGTATGATTGGAGCTCGAGCTTGCGTTCTATCACCAGATGTGTGGCCTCGACTGTGCTATGACCGTGTCTGTACAGGATGTCCCTGACGTTTTCTATCCATCTTTTCTGTGGTCTTCCTTTGTCTTTGTACCCTGATCTCATTTGGTTATATGCTTGCACGGGCAACTTTTTGTGATGCATTATCATAATGTGGCCAAACCACTTGATCTGTTCTCTCTCTATGTAATCTGTACAATATATTATACCTATTCTTTCCCTGATATATTCATTTCGCAATCTATCAAGCCTGGTGACCCCGGCAGCTTTCCTCAAGCATTACATCTCGCATGTCGCTATAGCATTTCATGGAGCAACATGTGTTGGAATGAAAATCAAACTGTATAAGTCGCTGGTGCTTTCTGTTGTGCTGTATAGTTGATAGAGTTGGACACTCACTGCGGACATGGAGAGAAGATTACAGGCTTTCGAGTACAAATGCTACAGACGAATTATACGAATTTTCTATAGGGAACAAAAGACCAATTTTTACGTAAGCAATAAAGTAGAGATGTGTGCAGGTGTCCAGGAGCCATTGCTTTCAATAGTGAAACGACGAAAACTAGCATAGTTCAACGACTCCGTCATGGAGTCCCCCACGGAGGAGTCCTGTCACCCACTCTTTTCTTGGTTTACATCAATAGAAGGTGGTACTGCTAGTAGAACATAATGGAAAATAATACTCACGTGTAAAACAGGTAATGAAGTCCTACTGAATGATGACTAAAACACTACACACTATCACTAACGGATGTAAATATGGTACATATAACAAAACAAAACACAGAATATAATCTACAGATGACAATACACAGGACAAAGTCGACGTTTCGGACCAATAGACCTTTTTCAAGTTACGGACATAACATACATACATAAAAAACCACAAGTAAAAATGAATGTTTACTTGTGGTTTTTTATGTTTGTATGTTATGTCCGTAACTTGAAAAAGAACTATTGGTCCGAAACGTCGACTTTGTCCTGTGTATTGTCATCTGTAGATTATATTCTGTGTTTTGTTTTGTTATATGTACCATATTTACATCCGTTAGTGATAGTGTGTAGTGTTTTAGTCATCATTCAGTAGGACTTCATTACCTGTTTTACACGTGAGTATTGGTTTACATCAACGACCTAGTTGTTGAACTACCACATGGGATCAAAGCGGCAATGTATGCTGACGACCTGGTCATCTGGTGCACGGAAGAACATGCAACAGTGGCCACTAAACAAATACAAAGAGCTATCGATGCCCTAACCTTATGGGCTAATAGATGGTGCGTCAGCATTAACACAGATAAGTGCAGCACTACACTCTTTACCCTCTCACCAAAACAAAAAGCCGGCCATATAAAGATAGATGGAGAACTCTTGAAAGAAGACAAACAACCCACATACCTCGGAGTTACTTTTGATTATAAGCTGACATGGAAGCAGCACATAAACAAAGCAACAACAAAAGCCAGGAGGAAGTTAGCTATCCTGAGAAATCTAAGTGGAACCACATGGGAAGCCAGTGGAAATATACTCAGTAAAGTTTACCAGCAAGGCATAAGACCACACCTGGAATATGGTTCAGCTGCGTGGTGTCCTGCATCAAACACCACATTACAAGATCTAGATAAAGTGCAAAACCAGGCACTTAGAATAATGTTGGGAGCAATTAAATCAACACCCATAGCAGAGATGCAGAAAATGGGAAGAATACAAACACTTGGCGAACGCAGAGACACGAAAGTACTAATTCAATCAGAAAAGTTTCAGTGTATGCCAAGTCATCCAATGAAGGAAAGATTCGAAAATCTAGCAATGGGGCGACTGAAAAGGAGCACCTTTATCCATCAAGCTAAATGACTCCGTAGACAACTTACAGACCTACCTGAAGTTGACAGCCCCTTAAGGTCTGTACCAGAACAAACCCCGTGGAGTGAAAGCCAAGGAATGTCAATATACATTCAGACCCATGTGAAAGGAATACTAAGCGAGGACGAACAGAACAATGTGCAGCGAAGGACAGTCACCCTCAGTTTCCTGGACGAGAAATATCCACAAGATATATGGGTCAGAGTATACACAGATGGGTCGACACAGAATGCTGTGAGGAATGGAGGTGCAGGTATATATATATAATATCCACACAAGCCTAGAGATACAATCAGAACACCGACAGGAAAATTCCGCAATAATTATGATGCAGAAATCCAGGCAATTAGTGTGGCAGCTAAAAAACTGATGAACTCCAACTCTTGCCTACAGCATGTGGTATTCCTGACAGATGCAAGGTCAGTGCTTCAAGCTCTCCATTCTGGAAAACTAACAGACTTGAAAAAAACTACTTAGTGAATTGTCTTACCAGTATAGGGTAACCATGCAGTGGATACCCTCTCACTGTGGAATACCAGGAAATGAATACCAGAACAAGTTATAATTCTACGTCTCAGAACAGGACACAACCGACTCCGCAGTCACATGTATACAAAGTTCAAGATTGGCAACACTGCCATGTGTACATGTGGACAGGCAGCACAGAGTGCCAAACATATACTTGAAGAGTGTTCTGAGCATGAAACGCTGAGGCAGACATATTGGCCAGAGGAAACAACACTGGAATCAAAGCTCTATGGGACACTGTATGAACTACAAAAGACAGCGAGTTTTATTAAAGAGACAGAGTTACAGATATAGACATGTTTCAAGTGAACGAAAGAAGAAGAAGAAGAAGCCCAGGGGGTAATTTCAAATTTATTTTTGTCACATCATCATATCTCCGTCCAGTCTAGTGTCCTCATTTAGTGTCCTCAAATGCTTATGTAACGATCTTAATATATCAGTCATAAGCATCTCTCCTAGTATTGGTGCTTTCGACGCTAACATGGCGGCTCTTTCATTGCCGTAGAATCTCCCATGTCCATGATAATACATCCACATAATTCTCCGTAGATCATAATATGCAATGATGTACTCCATTCCCTCATGTCGGAGCTACACATTCTTGATTCTTTCTAAGCAAGGACTGAGATTCTGTGACTATTACAGTTCCCTATGGTGTTTTTTGTTGTTGGAAATCCATTTTAATGCCGCCGTAACTGCCTCAGATTTCATTCTTATGTTGAAGTTATTGTCGTGTAAGCTTCTTCTTGCTCCCATATAAATAACCAAATGGTCGGAGGGTGTCGGACAAAGTGGAGGGTGCCGCAGTAACCGAATGAACAATTTTGCTTTACTATTCCTGCTCCCATTGGTTCGGTAATTTCTAAAAACAAAAATGTTCTAACATAAAACGAGTGTATTCAAAAGCGCATTATTACACATAGTAATCGTGATGTCATTTCCTGTGACAAAACTCCATCTTGCTTGCTCAAATATTGAACCGATTACCTCATCGAGCGGCGTAATCACTGTTAGTGATTAGAATTAGACCAGGATACATTAGACGAGAAGGATACATCACTGACCATTAAGCTCATTATTACAACTATAACTGTATCCTGGTGCAAGGTAAACAGGAGATAATCTGCGATTAGTTATTCAAGAATTGATGAATGTTATATAGACTACTTTAGTGAAACAGTAGGCTATGGTGTACAGCCTACTAGGCTATATACACTGTATATAGTGCTCATTCGAATGGGAAAGAAGGGGATAACAACTACCAGAAACTCATAGTTTATTAGGCAGCAGGAATGTCATTACTTCTTTATGTCTGTGAAACATGGACAGTATATGGCAAACACGATAGAAGACAACCACTTCCACCTAAGCAGTTTTCGTAAGATACTCAACATCCATTGATGGGATAAAATACCAGACAGTAAAGCACTGATGAAATCTAAGTCTGTAAGTATACAAACAATGTTGATGAAGACACAAGCACGCTGGGCAAGAATCATGGTCCGCGTCAAAGATCATCGACCAAAGAAGTTGTTAAATTGAGAACTCAGATTGACCCCCGCCAGCCGGGAGGACAGAAGAACTCAGATTGACCCCCGCAAGCCGGGAGGACAGAAGAACTCAGATTGACCCCCGCCAGCTGGGAGGACAGAAGAACTCAGATTGACCCCCGCCAGCTGGGAGGACAGAAGAACTCAGATTGACCCCCTCAAGCCGGGAGGACAGAAGAACTCAGATTGACCCCCTCAAGCCGGGAGGACAGAAGAACTCAGATTGACCCCCGCCAGCCGGGAGGACAGAAGAACTCAGATTGACCCCCTCAAGCCGGGAGGACAGAAGAACTCAGATTGACCCCCTCAAGCCGGGAGGACAGAAGAACTCAGATTGACCCCCGCAAGCTGGGAGGACAGAAGAACTCAGATTGACCCACTCAAGCCAGGAGGACAGAAGAACTCAGATTGACCCACTCAAGCCAGGAGGACAGAAGAACTCAGATTGACCCCCGCAAGCTGGGAGGACAGAAGAACTCAGATTGACCCACTCAAGCCAGGAGGACAGAAGAACTCAGATTGACCCCCGCAAGCTGGGAGGACAGAAGAACTCAGATTGACCCACTCAAGCCAGGAGGACAGAAGAACTCAGATTGACCCCCGCAAGCTGGGAGGACAGAAGAACTCAGATTGACCCACTCAAGCCAGGAGGACAGAAGAACTCAGATTGACCCCCGCAAGCTGGGAGGACAGAAGAACTCAGATTGACCCCCGCCAGCCGGGAGGACAGAAGAACTCAGATTGACCCCCTCAAGCCAGGAGGACAGAAGAAGCGTTTTAAAGACACTCTTAAGACATCACTGACTCACTACAAAATAGACACAAATTCATTGGAGAATCTTGAACAAGCCATATCCGACTGGCATCGCAGAAGAGTGGTTTAGCAGCAGCAGAGAACCTCAGACACATTGATGGACAACAAAAACGGTCTAGAAGAAAGTCAAGAACTCATTAGTCACAGTCGGGACTTGTTTCTTGTGACATGAGCAAATGTACTGTACACAATCTTTACTGCAAGTCTTTTTTATTGCGACATAATCCAATGTACTGTACACAATCTTTACTGCAAGTCTTATTTCAATTTCTTACTTTTTATCATCTCTCACTTGATACCAAAAGATGTCGAAGAGATGCTGGACAGTGGGCATTGCGCCTTTGTGTTTTTATGACATTCTTTGGTGGCAGCTAGTTGTGCCTTCACTGCAGATGGACTAACAAATTTGATAGACGTATGGTGAACTAATTGGCCCAGAAATATATACTACACTCCTGGTAGGACGTGTTGATCCTAGGATACTGGACCACTGGAATACATTCTATTTTGATCTAAACATACATCCAAACCCCCCACCCCCTTTCCAAACACAAACATTCCTTTAATACAACAAACATGAGTTTGGGTGTGTACAGCGGTTACTCGAGTGAGGATCTGTGTTTTTGTCAGAAAAAAAAAGGTTGTGAGCTCTCTAGAGCTACTTGAATGCAGCTAAGTGGATTGTTTCTCAGAGTTGTGATCATAAAAATTATGGAGGTCGATGTAGACGTAGTCCTGCCACCAAGATCCGAGTTAGAAAATGTCATATCGGGCAATAGTTATTATCTTAATATTTTTTTCCGGACATGTGGGTGCAGAGAGCAATGGTCAATCTGATAGGCTGGCGATTGGGACCACTATATTGTAAGGTACATCAAGGCCCTCCACTGGATTAATCTGCTCAGGTAGGTACATGCATAGGCTGTGCTGACATAGTCAATCCACTGGTTTACTCTGATCAGGCGGAGAAGTTTCAGATTAGTAATTCATTGTCCCTCCACGGGAGATTAGAATAAAGGGTGGAACAGCACCGAAAATGAAACATAATATAGAGACTCATACATTAACTCTGAAGTGGAACTGTGAGCCGCTTCATTTCGATGAGTTTATTAAGAAGGGGATCGGAGCATCCGAATACTTGTCCAAGAATAGTGGTAACCTGAACACATAATTGTATGTTGTTTTGCCCATTCCAAGAATAGTGGTAACCTGAACACATAATTGTATGTTGTTTTACCCATCCAAAGATTTGCGCCCTATTGTTCATTCCACATTTTGACAATTTATTAGAAGAATATTATTTTGTATGTTTGTTTGAGAACCCACGGAATTGTGAGCGATTACCTCTTACTTCCTATGTGATGTAGTTTTTCTTAGTTTTCTTTCATACTCAAGAGACTTCAGCTTTCGGCATATTGCAATGTCTATTGAAGAAGCTTTCTGTTCAGATGGGGTCGTAATTGTATAGACGACATGATACAAAGTTCCATTAGAAAGCCTCAATATAACGACATGTCATCTAAATCTAAGGTTTTCTGTTGCATGGGTGGTTTGTCTTGTGGACCATTGATGGGACCTAAAGACGCAAATGCATGCGCATTGGAAGTATATATATATATACTATATATATACCATATATATATATAGTTGTTTTTGGCATGGCTGAAACGGTGTAGTTTGGTTTGGACAAGTAACGAGACACGACTCGATTTATAAAATTATTTTCCAAGGAACAGTTGAGGGTGGAAGGAACTAGGGAGTAGGAGAAAATACTGGATTGCCAATGTCGCTGAATGGTCTGGGCGTTATTTTTCAACACTTCTCTGAATCGCTAAAGATGGAGTTGTTTGAAGAGCTTTTTTGTGCTGGTGTATCCCCTACGACCCCGACGGGTTATGGTTCTCATTATTATTATTATTATTATTATTATTATTATTATACTCCAACAGTGTCTTCAAGTCTGTCTGCTTCGAGTGTGCAGCATCTAGAATCATGATACCATCAGGCTCACTCATGTAACTTCTCCCATGGATAGGGACCAACTTGTTCTTACCTTCCACCTCTCCCCCCCCCCCTAGTTCTGCTGACCATGCCGTCTTGTTCCGGCACATTCCTCTTCTTCTTTTCAGATCCCCAAATTTAATATCATGTGGCCTTCCGCGGGTTCCTTACACAATTGACCAGATTTTCATCGATATTTTTATCTACAGCCGTCTCAATCTTGAAGCTTCTATTTATATTTGCATTATCAACTGTAGAGGTAGTAGATACTACACATGTACCCATGTCATATATGTCAGTACAATAGAATTCCCTAAAGTCACTTGTACTATTGACATAGCTTTTATCTATTTATCCCGTAACGTCATCTATACCATCATTTGCAAACGTACTATGACGTACATATGGGAGACTGGTAATACATTCGGTGACCGTTTCTATCAACGTGTGTACAGTAGCAACCACCATTGAGAGACCCCTGTTGCTGACCAGTTGTGCCCGTGATGTGCAGGTGACTACCATTAAATTGTGTTCATCTACTTTTTTTTTACATCTTTAGCTCTTGCCTGGAAGATTGTTTTTGACAGGGAAATTTCTGTACATTTATCAAATTAATCATAGTTTTTTTATTTATCTTACTTTAAAAGTAGTGATTCGTGTGAACATGTGATATTGTCGACTTTTAGATTCATGTGAACATGTGATATTGTCGACTTTTAGATTCATGTGAACATGTGATATTGTCGACTTTTAGATTCGTATGAACATGTGATATTGTCGACTTTTAGATTCGTGTGAACATGTGATATTGTCGACTTTTAGATTCGTGTGAACATGTAATATTGTCGACTTTTAGATTCGTGTGAACATGTGATATTGTCGACTTTTAGATTCGTGTGAACATGTGATATTGTCGACTTTTATATCGTTGATATTCGTCTCATGCTCTCTCTAGTCATCGTATTAAAAAATTGGTACAGTACAAGAATCAGTGGACAGGTTTCTACGGAACAAATAGCAAACATAATTATACGGAACGAAATTCCGATAAAGTCGCATATACCGACGCATCAATTATTCGACACTTTGCGCGATGAGAGCCCCTGACCACTCGACATGCGCGCTACACACTGAGTGGGAGGTGGATCGCCAGTTTATTGCGCGCAAATTGCTAGATCGGTATTTTAAGGTACGACGTTTTTAAGTTTCCGAGATAACGCAATAGCATATGAAATTAAAATGTTGGTATGTTGTCACGTGATTTACCCACTGATTCTTGTATTGTACCTACAAATTTTCCAAATGGTGTAATATATTTTCGCGTCCCTTACCCTTTGACGAGTTCTTGGTCAACAGTTTACATTGTGTTCGTCGTGTCCCCATCCCGAATTAGATGTGACCTCCAGGGGGAGGGGGAAATGACCCACGTGCATAGTTACTGATGACTAACTATGTCTTATTTTATTGTTCTTGATTTTTAACATAAATTTATACGTTTATATTTTACAGATATAAGACTACTTCAGAATAACATCGAGAAACTAACCTTAGTGAGGTCAACCCTAGCTAGGCAACTGGTTTCTCTCATTTCCATTCTCGTACTAACATCACAACGACCATTTTATCAAGACTGTTTTATTTTTTAATATTTGTTGTTCATTTGTAATAATATTTATAATTATAAAAGAGCTGATTAATATTCATCAAAAAATATCTTAGTCATCAAGAGAGATCTTCGTTTTCCATCAAAACAAAAGATCGTAGTCATCAAGAGAGACATTTGTTTTCATCAAAAAAGTGTAATCGTAGCCACTAGAAATATCTTCGTAGTCATCAAACTGAATCCTCACAATCATCAAAGAAGATTTTCTGGGTTATCATACGGAGATTTCTGTTGTCACAGAAACCAACTA